>PVKZ01002235.1:0-249681 GCA_004027375.1 Macroglossus sobrinus | reverse complement strand
TTTCTATCTTTCTCAATCCTCACTTCCCCTCTCAGGAACTGTTCCATCTCAGCCAGTGGGCTCCAGCAATACATTTGCTTCAAGTCTTCACATCACCCAAATGAAACTTGTTTTCAGCTAGAGTCCCATGCCAATGACAAGGATCCAAGCACAATCTGAAGAGACAACAGGGCCAGTCAGAATAATGAGTCTGGCTCTGGCTTTTCATATAATAGCTGCATGACCCACTGGGCTGGGCTCATTGATACTCAAGTGTATTTATATGCAAAATGAAGGGGGTTGGACTAGGATGATCTGGGTCCCTTCCAGCTCTAATACCACTTAATTACATTATGGGTATTCTCATGTGCATTGTTATAATTTTCTATTGAGAATTTGTGAGAATAGCATAGCCAGATGGTACTATAGCAAACATTTATGTGTAATTGTTTTTATTTCACTTAGTGACACACTGTTAAGTACACACAGCATGCTTACACATAAAGAAAAACAGTCTACAATTTTGGTAAAAAAAAAAATCCATACTTCACTTTCTAGAAGGCATTTTACATAAGAAATATATATTAGTTGGACTTCCAGGTAAAGATGCATAGTGGAAACTTGAATATACTATTTCCTTCTAAAACCTCATCAAATTTTGTTAAACATTGAAAGAATAAAAAACAACAGAATGGTGTTATGATTTTGAAGGCTGTAAATCAATAGGCGTGAAGGACTGAACAGACCAAAGAAAATATTAAATTCTAAGGTGGAAACAGTAAAAGTAAAAGTAAAGTGTTGAATGGGGGGAACAGATGTGCTTAAAAATAAAAAATACGAAGCAGACACACCCCAAGCTTGCTCTCTCTCATGCCACATTGCTAGGATATCACCTTTCCTCCTCTCTTTGCAAAAAGACTTGAGGTTAAAAAAGCTATTACCATAGGACCTCTGGACTGGAGGCCAAAGGCATAGTTGAGATTACTTAACCATTGTCATACAGAATACTGAAACCCCTCATCTTCCCTAACTCAGTTCCCAGAACAGTGACAACCAAGTCTTTCCTTTACAGGGAGAACAAATGAAAGCCTTCTCAGGAAAATCCAAACCGTACAACTATGCTGACATAAAAAGTTTCTCACCTGAACAGCGCAGCTAGATCATCCTGCTCTCATGCTAGCTCGCATAGGCAGCTAAATTCATTTAACTCACTTTGTCACTTTTAAAGAGAAGTAGAAAACCAAGGATTACCAGATATCTGAGGAAAATGACTGACATAAAAGATAGTTACCAGTATAATCCACAAGATAAAAACAAGTTGAAAAAAACTAAAATATTGTAAGGGGGAGAAAACTTTAAAAACAAAAGAAAACCAATGATATATAAGCTAGCTGAAGAATCCAGAATTAATTTACCTAATATTCCTTTAATAATGCTAGGAGAAATCCAAAGGGTTAAATAAATGCCCAAATTATAGATTCACACTTTTTTAAAAAGAGAAAAAATAGGGAGAAAAGAAGAGGAAAAATAGCATTATCTTCTGGTAGAAATTGTTAGAAATTCTATAACTTTTGTTTTTAATATAGAGATTTGGGTTAATTTATATGTATTTTTTTCTTTTATATATTCTAAATTTATTTCTCTTTAATTTTGTACAGAAGTTCCTTTTTTATTTCGTTAACAGACACAGAAAACAGTGAATTCACATTCTCTACATAGTCTTCAGATATATGAAAGCTTTTATTTCTTCTAAATTATCCACCATCATGAGTGGTGGCTCTGAGTTCTTTAGAGACTTTAACTAGATAACCAACCTTTTCTAGTATTTTCAGACAAACACACTGAATGAGATATGTTATGGATTGAACATCTGTGCCCCCCCAAAATTGATGTTGAAGCCCTAACCCTCAATATAGTGTGTGGAGATGAAGCCCTTGGGGAGTAATTAGGGTTAGAATAGGTCATAAAGGTACAGCCCTCATGATGAGATTAGGAGCCTTATAAAAAAAAGAGAGAGAATTATATCTCTCTCCACCTGTACAATACGAGGAAAGACCTTGTGATGACATAGCAACAAGTATGCTATATGCAAGCCAGAAAAAGAAGTCCTCACTAGAACCTGATGCTCTGGCACCTTAATCTTTGATGTCCAGCCTCCAAAACAGTGAGAAAATAAATTTCTGTTGTTGAAGGCACTCAGTCTATGGTATTTAGTTGTGACTGCCTGAGCTGACTAATACAGGTTATAAATATTACAGAATTTTAAAGCTAAAAGGTATTTAGAGATGACTCATTCTGAGGGTTTAAAAAAACTGGTGGCCTTTTAAATTAGCCTGCAGTTTGCTTTGCAGGTGCTCATAAAATTAAAAAAAAAAAACTTTAAAAACTACTTTAAGATGACAGCTGTACTTTTACGCAAGCCCCATCACTGTCATCTGCATTGCTCCTGCCCTAATAACACCTTTGTGTAACTTGCGCATGCCTATGACTCTGATTTCTGCCATACTTCTCCTTTTAAAATCAGAAAACTAAAGTTCAGAGATGTAAGCTGACTTGCTCAAGCTCAGTAATTAAATGAAAGAGTAATACATGTAAAATGGGTCTAGATTCCAGATCTCTTGATATTCTATCTGATTTTCTACTTCCCAGCCTACCTAAGGGATATGTTAGTTAACTATATCTCCAGGACATGAGACACAAACAATTTGGCTATTTGAAGTATAAATACTAGGAGAAACTATCAAAAAAAAAGGGGGAAAAAAGGTAATTTTTTTTATATATATATTCATGTACCCAGATAAATTATTTCTAAAAAAATACATAGTAACTTTGAAGATGGAAGGAATATCATCACTGTGGAAGTAAAGAGGCAAAATAAAAATTATCGTTACTATATTCATTGAAGTAGTTTTGTTAATATTGACTTCAGAAATAATTTAAAACCTTTTTGTTAGAAAAATATGATAACAGAGATAATAGCAAAGAAAAAAAACGAAAAAGAAAAAATAGTTATGAAAATTCTCTAATTTAATATTAAATCTATTAAAATATCTATATTTTAATCTAATTACATTATGTACTTCTCCATGATTAAAGTGTTGTGATTAATATCTGAAAAGTTTTTCTATCACCTTTGTGGTATATCTCCTTCTGACATTTCTTTTCCTAAAAATATCCTAATGATATAGTTAGTAAAATAAAAATGGAAAAAAAACTAGCCATTGATATGTCTTTCTTGCAAATCATGCAAAGATCTGAAAAAGGCAAATAATCAAAGAAACATTACCTAGATAACAGGCCCCTGATCTTCTCTCAAAAAAAAAAATGTGTTTATCAATAAAAATAAAATGTAACTTTTGTATGGTGTAAAAATTTGCCAAGAAATTTCCACAGATATTATTTTATTGTATCTTTCCCCAAACTCTGGGAAATAGGTACAGCAGGGAATTATCTCCATTCAGAGAATAGGAAACCGAGGCTCAGAGATGTCAAACCTCATGTCCAAAAGAGTCGGCCAAAATCTAAGTCTTCTATAGTCATTCTATTCCATATTTCACATGTTAGGAGATAATGCTTCTGAGGATTTTGTTAAAAAACTCATAGCCTTCAGCATGTCTTAGTTTGGTGAGTTAATTTTTAGTAGGCTTAAGAAAATGTTGTAGTTGCTCATGCTTACTATGTGCCAGGTAGTACTCTAACATTCTCCAGTTGGATTCTATTCTCATTCCCATTTTACAGAGAAGGAAATAGAGGCCCCCAAAAAAGGTTAATTAACTTTCCAACCCAAGGAGCTATCATGTGGCAAAGACGGGCAGTCTCACTTCAGAGCTTGGGCTCTGAACCACTGATCATGCTGCATTCTTAGGAGATCAATGAATTAAGAAAATTAATGGTGTGATTATAATTGCACTCTTTGGAAAGTTTGTATTGATTTTAAAAGCATTCATGAGTTGGCAATTGTCTATTAGTATATTTTATTTTTATTTATTTTTAATTACAGTTGATGCTCAATATTATTTTATGTAAGTTTCAGGTGTGTAGCATAGTGGTTAGACATTTATGTAATTTATGAAATGATCCCCTGATTAGTTGATTATCCACCTGGCACTATCCTCTATTAGTATGTTTTAATTTTAACCACATTTCTGATTACCTCCCAGATTCCTGTGTCTGTGCAAAGCTGTTTAATTTTTTTGAGAGGGAACTGACAGTCCTTACACTTTTCTCTCTATCTTGAGATACTTTTAGAAGAATATATAGGTGTACAATATATCTTTACAAAAGAAATCCTTTATTTTTATTGCGTACTTATGATTGAGTACTTACTTCCTTGTAAAATAAATGTCAATGATATGATATCACTTAATTTGCAACAAAACTTTTAATGGGCCATTCTGATCTTCTGGCCTTTCAGTATTTAAATGGCCATTCACATTTCACTGTTAGAGTTGATGGTAGTGTTTTATTTTTATTGCTTTGGCTCCAGAAAAAATAAAATCCACCAAAGGAATGTGAAGCACTTAACAGGCTTTAAATTTTGTGGCTCTTCTTTAAAAAGCATAAATATTTGAGGTCTGAAATTCATTCACAACTATGCCTTTCTCAAACCATCAAAAACTTGAATCATTCCAAATAAAACTATTAAAGATACTTATATTGAATGCTTACTAAATTATTTGTTTGGTTATTTACTTTGCCATTTCCTTGCAGGATGCTTTGTTTTTCTTTCTCTGGATTTCTGTGGCTTTTCAGGGTCTTCTGTGATCCATATTAATTTTAATAATATTTTTTCTACTTCTGTAAAAACAATGCCACTGAAATCTTGATAGAGAGTGCATTAAATTGAGAGATGACTTTTGGTAGGACATTTTAACAATATTAATTCTTCCAATCTATGAACACAAGATACTTTCCCATTTATTTTTCTTCCTTGATTTCTTTTATCAATACCTTGTAGTTTTCAGAGTAGAGATCTTTCACCTCCTTAAATTTATTCCTAAGTATTTTTAAATAAATAGAATTAATCTTTTTCTTTTTCAGAATATCTGTTGTTAGTGTATAGAGAACATTTCTAATTTTTGCATGTTATTTTGTATCCTGCAAATTTACTGAATTCATTGATTAGATCTAAAAGTTTTTGGTTGAGTGTTTAGAATTTTCTTCAGAATTTTTATTTTCCAATTTTGAATTCTCTCTCTCTCTCTCTCTCTCTCTCTCTCTCTCTCTCTCTCTCTCTGCCTGATTACTCTAGCTAGGACTTCTAGTGTTGTGCTAAGAGTAATGACAGAAGGCATTCTTGTCTTGTTCCTGATCTTAGAGGAAAAGCTTTCAACATTTTACCATTGAGTATATATAATGTTAACTGTCAGCTCGTCATGTATGGTATTTATTATGTTGAGATATAGTCCTTTTACACCTAATTTGTTAGATTTTAACACAAATGAATGTTGAACTTTGTCAAATGCTTTTCTGAATCTATAAAGATGATTATTATCCTTTTCATTCTATTAGTATGATGTATTACATTAATTGATTTTTATGTGTAAAATTATTCTTGCATTCCAGGTATATTTCCCATTTGATCATACTGGATGATGCTTTCAACATGCTGCTGAACTTGGTTTGCTTATATTTTATTGAGAAATTTTGCATCTATATTCATCAGGGATATTGGCCTATAGTTTTCTTTTCTAGTAGTATCCTTTTTTGGTTTTATAATTTTGGTCTTGTAAAATGAGTTTAGGCATCTTCCTTCATCTTCAATTTTTTGGAAAAAATTTGAGAAGGATTGGTGTTAATTCTTTAAATGATTAATAAAATTCATCAGTGAAGCCATCTGTTCCTAGGCTTTTCTTTGTTGGGACATTTTTGATTACTGATTTAATGCCCTTACTAGTAATTTTGTCTATTCAGATTTTCTATTTCTTTCTGATTCAGTGTTGGTAAGTGGTATGTTTCTAAGAATATTTCCATTTTTTCAAGATTGTTCAGTTTGCTGGTACATTGTTGTTCATAGTAGCCTTTTATAATCCTTTGAATGTCTGTGGTGTCTTTGTAATGTCTCTTTTTTCATTTACAATTTGGTGATTTGGGTCCTTTGTCTTTTTTCATTGGTTAATCTAGCTAAGTTTTTCACTTTTATCTTTTCAAAGAACCAACTCTTAGTTTGAGTAAACTTTTCTATTACTTTTCTCTTGTTTCATTTCTTTCTAATCTAATCTTTATTATTTTCTTTATTCTGTTCCCTTTGGGCTCAGTTTACTCTTTATTTTCAAGTTACTTAAGATGTGGAGTTAGGTTCTTCATTTGGAGTCTTTTTTGCTTCCTAATAGAGGCATTTATTGCTATAAACTTCCCTCTTAGAACTGCTTTTGCTGCATACTACAATTTTGGTATGTTGTGTTTTCCTTTTTTTCTTTTGGTTTGTGAAACTTTTTAATTTCCTCTTTAATTTATTCTTTGATCCACTGGTTTTCAAGATATTTTTTATTTAACAGTTTCCAATTTCTTGTAACATCTGCTTAAAGCCTTACTATTAATTTTAGACAAAATAAAAATGCATTCAGAAAATTCCCCTTTAATAGAAAATCGAGGCACAGAAAAAAAAGGTCTGTTCAGATCCCCAGAGGGACTTGAAATTTAAACTTCAATCAAAATAGGATTAACTTTATAAGTTGTTTTTTGAACAAAAGTCATCCTATCTTCCTTCAAATTCATAACTACAAAAAAAAATGCAAGACTACCATAGATTTTATAATGTGACATGGAACCACAAAGACAACTGCTAAATGACTCAGTCACGTGATGATAGAACCTGTATACAGAACTCTTAACTTGTTCCTGTTTCCTATTGCCAACTGTACACTAATGGGTATCTATAACAGAATGAAACTAAATGAAATAATATGCTATATTTATATTGCTTAGCAAAGGATTTGAATGTATGAGAATCAAAGAAAAATCCATTCAATGGTCAAACTCTGAATATGATTGTTATTGGTTTTTTCTAACAGTTGACCTATAGGGAATTTAACCAGTTTCTTTTTCTCTTAAAAGAGAATTTTAAAAGACAACAAGTCATGCATTATGTATTTACCAGCATTAAAATATCAAGAATAAAGAGTTATTTTCTGACTGCATTAATTATATACATGCATTCAAAATTTGAGATCTATGAGGCTGTGGAGATACAGAAGCAAGTAAGACACTGTTCCAGCTCTTAAGAAGCTCATGACCTCATGGGAAAGACAGATATATAAACAAATAACTATCATAACAATAATAAATCTTTCAGTAGAAATATGCACCTAGCTGTCTGGAAACAAAGAGGGGAGAAATACTAGCTCTGCCTCCAGGGCCAGCCCTGATGCTATATACAAGATTAGACTGAGACAGAAAAGTATCAGATATCAGATCCAGTTGGGAGACTAAAAAAGCAGGCATATTAGAGAGATTGCCTCTCTCTAATAAAAAGTGACACAGAGATTGATTTAAATGTGTTATATTTTTTGTTGTTATAGCTACAGACTACTAATTCTTCCAAAATATACCTCTTTTCAATCACATGTGGAATCTCCTTAAGTATGCAAAATAAGTATTCTAAAAGGTTTGAAGGAAAGTTTCTATGTTGTTGAAGCTTCCATTATATGTGAGGGAAACAGGTATAAGATTCTTTTATTGATATGTAATATTAGCCTTTATCTAGAAAAATTATGAGGGTAATTCTAGGTGAATTCTCACTGCTGAAGGTTTTTTATTTATTTTTTTAATTCCAGACATGAAAACAAACTACTTAATTTACAATGAACTCTGGAGATTTAGAAGAATGATTCTTTTAGGGAAATCAATGTCATCACTCAAAATACAATACAGTGTCAACTTCTGCTTTAAAGATATTCCAACTTGCAAGGAACCAGGGCATGGCTGGTTAAATCAGTAAAAGATACACAAGGAGGCTGGGATACATGGAACTGCTGTATACTTGAGCTTATGGAGAACTGGGACAAAGGATCAGCATTATCACTAAGAAGCTAATAGTAACAGGGATGCTCTGACAGTACCTCTAGTAACTGACACATCTTGCTACACTCTCAGATACGTTGTCTGTTTCTAAGTTAGCATTCCACCATACTCATTACTCAGTTTCTTTCCTACTGTTTTTCTTACTATCCACATTTCCCCTGACTCCAAACTTCTTTCTAGCACAGACTTTCTGTCTTTCCAAAAATGAGAATTTGGCTGTGTCAATTAGCTACTGACTAAAGCAGAACATCTCAACTGAGCAGAATTCCAGAACTAGACCTATTAATAGGTAGCTAGTCTATTTTTGGCTAGCTCAACATTTTTACTGTATTCCAGGAGACAATAATTCTGGGGGATGTTAAGCAGACTTTATTCTACCATCAAAAAAACTAGGGAAAATGCATACTAATTCTAACTGTTAGAAATTCATCATACATACTTATATATTGAAATCTCTAAAATGTTCAAGTAAAAAGAAAACCTGTTTAGCTGCTTAGTAGTTAAAGAAATTTATTTTAAAAGGTAAAACATTATTTTCTGAACAATTTTTAGCCTTCTGAATTTTTAAAAATATGTCCACAAAGAGCTTAATCTTAACTACAATTTGGGAAGCTCTGTTCTACTCGGCCTCACCTGAAGTGCCAATATCTGGTCCATGAGTTATGGGCAGAGTGTCAGGGACACATAACACATATTCAACAATTTATATGTCAGGAATCACTGAAGGGCATTTGCCTCAAGACAGATGCCATCATGGCAGGAATTTTTAATCTTATAAAACCTACTCCAGGCAAACCCTATAAACCTTGGGACAATAACTTTAGAAACAAGATGGGTTAAAGTCTCTAAGACTGAGGTTAAATCACTCGACTCATGAGCCAGTTCAGATTCTTGAAGGTCCAACTAAACCACTGTTTTTGAGTGGGAAAGGAAACAGGTTTCTGCCCCTTCTTAAAAAGAGGTACACTCAAGCATGTGGAATTTCAGAAACAATTCTGACTTTAATGTTCAATATTAAGCATACCTTGCTAATTACTTACATAAGTTATTAAATGATACCTAAAACTCATACCATGCTCTGCCATTTGACCTTTAACTGTTGAAGTTCCACAGGGTTTGGCCTTAGGCTTTCATGTCTTCTCACTTGAGATTCTCTCTCTTTTATACTAGCAGATCCCATCCAATTGCAAAGATTTAGTTACCAATGGTGAGATCAATGATTACCAGGCTTGAGTCTGTAATTCAAACCTCTGCATTTAGTTGTCTACTAGACATCTCCCCTATTAGGCTATCTTTTCAGGCTTTTTAAAATTCACATGTCCAAAGTTCTATCTGTGCTCATTTCTGCATCTTGTTTCACTCTAGTGCCTAACTCTTTGATGGTGTCATCATCAAAATCATCATTGCTCAAGCCAGAAACCTAAATGTTGTCTGGGATACTTTCCAACTAATCTTGGGCATTCTACTTTTTAACTACCTCTTTAGCACTTGCTCTTTTCTCCATCTTCACTGGCATCTTGATAATCAAAGCTACTCTCATGTCTTTACTAGATTATTTTCATAGTAAACCCTCTTACCTGGTCTCTTAATCAAGTTTTCCTCCAACCCAAAATCATTCTCCACATTTCTGCCCAGGAAGTGTATTAAAAACATAAATCTAATCACGCCACATTCCAACCTAACACTCTGTAGCAGTTTTATTGCTTTCATTACAAAGTGTAAATACATTAACATGGCTTATGTGTTCCTTTATGATTCCCCTTTTCCCCAATTGATATAGCTTTACTTTGGAAACTCTCTAACTCTCTCCATTTCTAGCTATAATTTAGTAAAAATATTTCTCTCTTTTTAAAATATTTTATTGTTTGTTTATTTATTTATTTATTTATTTACTTAAATTAAGGTTATTGGGATAACAGTGGTTAATACAATTATATAATTTTCAGGTGTATATTATCATTTGACACCTGTATATTCAATTGTGTGTTTACCACCCAAAGTCCAGTTTCCTTCAGCTACTATATATTTGATCCCCTTTACCCACTTCACCCTTCCCTAAACCCTATATTTGATTCCCTTTACCCTATCTACCTCCCTTTCCTCCCCTACTCTACTAGTAATCACTAGTCTACAGTCCTCTGGTAACCACTAGCCTATAGTCTATGCCCATGAGTCTCTGTTTGTCCTGTTCATTTGTTGCTTTTAGGTTTATATCCCACATATGAGTGATATTTTGTGATTTTCAACTTTTTCTGTCTGGATTATTTCACTCAGCATGATTATCTCAAGGTCTATTCATGTTGTCGCAAATGTCAGTATTTCATCTCTTCTTATAGCTGAGTAATATTCCATTGTATATACATACCACAGCTTCTTTAGCCAATCATCTATTATAAGACACTTCAGTTGCTTCCATGTCCTGGCCACTATGAATAATGCTGCTATGAACATTGAGATGCAAATATCTTTATGTATATAGTTTTTCAAGTCTTTGGGGTAAATACCCAGTAGAAGAATTGCTGGATCATATGGTAGATCAAGTCTTAGTTTTTTGAGGAGCTGTAATGTTTTCCATAGGGGCTATACCAATTTTCAGTACCATCTCCTCTTCTTGACCAATCAAATTACTTTCATCCAGTCTTGGCTTAAATTATATTTCTTCAAGAAAACTTTCAAGGATATCTTGGCTTTATTAAAGTCACAAATTTACTCCAAAGTTTTTGTTTATTATACTTATCAGAACAATAATTGATCATTTTTATAAATATTCATTTAGTACATAACCACCAATTAAGTTTAAAGATCTGCAAGGGTAGCATTACATACATCTTATTCTCTATACTATTCCTAGTATTTTGGTATATAGCAGGTTATCAAAAAGTACTTCTATTTAAAGATAAATCAATGAGAAACACCTAATAGTTAAGTACTATTTTTAGTGACAATCGTGATATAACTCTTTCCAGCCCCTACCTGTGTATTCCATAGAAGTATGCAAAACTTAGCCTAGCAAATTATGATTAACAATTGACACACTTTATGAGTTATCTGGGACATAGCATACAAAACAGAAACTTTAAAAATACAATTTCTCCCTCTTAATCTCTGGTAGTTATTTTGATGTTATGACTTTTGCATGTTAAAATTTTCTTTGGCTGATCATTGAGCAAGAGTTTGATAAAGTATGGGCTCATTTTAAAAATGAGAGAGAAAAAGAAATTTGAAATAACTATCATGAGTAACCACCTGAGTATTCAAGAGTCAAAGAAAAATGGTTTCAATAAAATGTTGAACACAGCAGGTAATATCAATACCCTACTTTGAAACTGTAACTGGAAGCAGAGTTTGTAATAACGATAAGTGGGTCAGACAGCTTTGCCCTCTCGGCACAAGTTTTTAAGCCAATTGAAAGGTTCATGAATTAAAGATAGACCTTTCTAAAATATTACAAACCTATAGCTATCACCTGGCATATTATTTAACAAATTTCTAAGAATTTTCATGAACTGTGCACATGCCAGGCATAATTCTTATAAACCACATTGGGGTACCATGTCCCAGCTGGCTTTAATCAGCTGAAAAGAAATGCAATCAACACCACAAATTAATAATATTCCTTTTCATAATCATTTTGGTCCATAAAGATATGACAATCAGGTAAAAATGCTGCTAAAAAATCACAAAATAGTGTCTCTATAGGGAGCATAGGTTAATTTGATTTGATGATTCCCATGATTTCATAAAGCAATAGACTTGAATGGATACTTGTGAAGTCACTTTCCATTTTGATCATAAAGGGTTTTGCCATACGACAAAATGCATCACCTACCTTATCTAAATTTAATCTAGTCTGTGGCAATACAAACACACACACATATGTGCATGCATACGCACACACACATACACTCACACACACTTACATTTAAAATATCACTGTTTTAGATGGCCATAAAACATAATTTCTAATTATTTTATAATGTTATTGATTTTCAAAACTTTCAGATTCATTGTCACTTTTTAAAACCTCAAGTAAAAAACAATATCTTGTAGCCAGTAATATGCTATCTATATTCACAAATTACTAAACTTTCAAGACAATAGAAGTGAAAAATACAACATTTAGATTCCAGTGCCTTAAACTTGATCTTGATTAATTTAAACTTTTGTAGCTAAAAGCTTTTCCTCTAAGATCAGGAACAAACAAGGATGCACACTCTTGCTACTTTTATTCAAAATAGTTTTGAATAAAACTATATCTGGTTAGGAAGTCATAGCCAGAGCAATTAGTCAAGAAATAGAAATAAAAGACATCCAAATTGGAAAGAAAGAAGCAAAATGATCATTGTTTGTAAACAATGTGATTTTATATATAGAAAGCCCTAAAGATTCCATCAAAAAACTGTTAGAACTAATAAATTAATTCAGTAATGGTTGAAAGGTACAACATTGATATATAAAAATCTGTTACATTTCTATGCACTAACAACAAACTATCAGAAAGAGAAATTAAAAAAAAACTATTTACAATTTTATCAAAGAGAATAAAATAACTAGAGATAAATTTAACTAAGTAGGTAGAAGACCTTTACACTAAAGTCTATACAACACCAAGGAAAGAAATTGAAGAAGCCACAAATAAATGAAAATATATTCCATGCTCATGTATTGAAAAAATTAATGTTGTTAAAATGTCTATATTATCCAAAGCAATCTCTAGATTCAGTACAATTCCTATCAAAATTCCAATAGCATTTTTCACAGAAAGAGAACAAACCTAAAATTTGCATGAAACCACAAAAGACCCCAAATAGCCAAAGTGATCTTAAAAATGAAAAACAAACCTGAAGGCATCACTCTCCCTGATTTTTAAGCTATGTTTCAAAGCTAAAGTAATCAAAACAATATAGGACTGGCATAAAAACAGACAAATAGATCAATAGAATAGAATAGAGAACTCAGAAATAAACCCACACATATGACTAATTTATGACAAAAAAGGCAAAAATATACAATGGCAAAGAACAATCTCCTAAATAAATGGTGTTCAAAAAACCAGACAGCCACATGTAAAAGAATGAAGCTATACTACTGTCTTATATCATACATAAAAATCAACTCAAAATGAATTACAGACCTTAATATAATATCTGAAACCATAAAACTCCTAAAAGAAAAAATAGACAGTTAGCTCTTTGACATTGGTCTTGGCAGTAGGGTTTGAATTCAACTCCAAAAGCAAAGGTGACAAAAGTAGAAATAAGCAAGTGGGACTATATCAAAGTGAAAAGTTTCTGCACAGCAAAGGAAACCACCAACAAAATGAAAAGAGAACCTACTGGATGGGAGAAAATATTTCCGAATCATATATTCAATAAGGAGCTAATATCCAAAATATATAAAGAATTAGTACAACTAAATAGCAAAAACACAGTTTTAAAAATGAGCAGAGGATCTGAATAGACATTCTTCCAAAGAAGGCATACAGATGGTCAACAGGCACACGAAAAAAAACACTCAGCATCACTAATTGTCAAGAAAATGAAATTTAAAAATCACAATGAAATGTCACTTTACACCTTTTAGAATGGCTACTATCAAGAAGACAAGAATAAGTGTTGGTTTGGATAAGAAGAAAAAGGAACCTTCTTGTATTGTTGATGGGAATGTAAATCAGTGCAGCCACTGTGGAAAACAATCTAGAAGTTCCTATAAATAGAACTATCACATAATCCGGCAATTCTATTTCTGGATATTTATCTGAAAAAAATGAAAACACCAGTCTGAAAAGATATACATACCATTTTGTTTACATTATTTACAATAGCCAAGGTATGGAAACAATATAAATATCCATCGATGGATGAATCAATTTTTAAAAAATGTGCTATATAAAATGGAATACTAACTACTCAGCCATAAAGAAGAATGAAATCTTGCTATTTGACAACTTGGATGGACCTTGAGGGTATTACATTAAGTTAAATAAGTTAGGCAGAGAAGAGAAATACTATATGATTTCACTTACATGTGGGATAAAAAAAAATTGAGCAAAGAAAATAAAACATAGATACAGAGAATAGACTGGCGCTTGACATTGGGGAAGGAAATTAAGAGGTGAGGATATGGGTGAAGGGGTAAAGCAGTACAGACTCCAGTTATGAAATAAATAAGACATGGGGATGTAATGTACAACATCCTGACTATGGTTCATAAAACTATACTGCATAATTGAAAGTTGCTAAGAGACTAAATCTTAAAAATTTTCATCATGAGAAAAAATTTTAACTTTGTATTGTGATGGATAGTAACTAGACTTATTGTGGTGATCATTTCACAGTGTATAGAAATATTGCATAATTATGTTATACACCTGAAGCTAATATAATGTTAAATGTCAATTATAACACAATTTTTTTAAAAGTTAAATTTTTATACTCTCCTAGCCCCCAAATGAAACTTCAAAGGTAAAGAAAAAAGTTTTCAGAAATAGGATAATAAAATACAAAGTGTCTATCTGAAACATAGCTCATGAAATACTACTACTGTTTCAGATAGGCACTTTGATTTAATGTGCATTGGCAGACAATTAAAAAATTATAACTGAACCTTTATGTGATATAGAGTCACTACGAAACTTGAATTACTCATTTGTTTAACACATAAAGGCTGGTGTAACATAAGGACATTTCTAGCGTACTCCAAGGGGATATAATCTGTAAATATTTAAAATGATAAAAGACTAACAAAATGTGTTGAAAACTGCATATTGAGGGCATATGATTAACAGCAGTCAGAAAATCAAAAACTAGAGAAAACACACTAAAGAACATGAGTCTGAATATCTGGCCTTGCAGTTATGGACACTGTCAGTAGGCAATCAGTGGCAAACAATTGCTTTATAGTTACTAAATCATGCTTGGCTTTTTAAACTACCTTGTATAAACTGCATCGTAATAGTCTATTATTGACATTTTAATCATATCTTTTGTTGAGTGTCTACTTAAATTAGATATACATGAAATTTTGCATTTGGTTTTTCACAGTATCTTTCTTCCCATGACAGCATTTAAGATGGGTCAAATGCCTCCATATAGGCTTTTACACTTTGTCGAATTAACACAAATAAAATAATTAGTGGTCCAATTTAAGCACACCTACTGTGAAACTCTGGTCTAGATTCTCTCTAGCATGCTTATGTTTTTTGAAAATAAAACCTTTACAACTCAGCAACAAAAAGAACAAATAACTAAATTAAAAAATGGCAAAGGATTTAAATAGATATTTCTCTGAAGGATATATATAAATGACCAACCTGCATATGAAAATATGTTCAAGGCCAGTAGTGATCAGGGACATGCAAATCAAAACTACAAAGAGATAACACCTTATACCAATTAGGATGGCCACTATCTAAACAAAATAAAAACAATAAATACACAAATAAAACCCAGAAAATTACAAATGTTAGTGAGGATATGGAAAAAAATGGAACACTTATACACTGTTTGTAGGCATGTAAAATAGTGTAGCTGCTATGAGATTTCTTCAGAAAATTAAAAATGAAACTATTATGTGATCCATCAATCCCACTTGTGGATATATATCCAAAAGAACTGAAAACAGGACCTTGAAGAGATATCTCCACACCTATTTTTATTGCATTTTTTAAATCTTGGCTATTCACAATAGCCAAGACATGCAAATAACCTAAATGTCCATCAGCAGATGAATGGATAATGACAATGTGGTATATACATATGATGAAATACTGTTTAGTGTTAAAAAAGAAGGAAATCCTGTCTTATGCTACAACATTAATGAACCTTGAGGATATGGTGCTAAGTAAAACAAGTCAGTCTCAAAAAAGACAAACACTACATGATTCCACTTATCTGAGGTATCTAAAGTAGTCAAACTCTTAAAAATAGAAAGTAGAATGGTGGTTGCCAGGGGCTGAGGAGAGGAGAAAAAGGAGAGTTGTTTATTAATGGGAATAGAATTTCAGATTGGCAACATAAAACAGGTCTAGAGATTTGTTGCACAACAATGTACATAGAGTTAACACTTCTATGTTATACACTGAAAAATGGTTAAGATAGTTAATTTTATGTTACGTGTTTATTACCACACACACAAAAAAGGCCCTTGAAAGAAAGGTAAAGAACATAAGAGAAGGTACATAAATCTAAAAAGCAGCTGAAGGCACTTCATATCTACACAGAAATACAGGGTGATTTCTCTACCTACGCCCCCGAACCAGGCCTAGCACCCAGGACACTAAATTAGATCACCAAATTTTTAAAAAATGCTATGTCTTGTAAAAATTTCTTATATCATTTCTTACTCTTTTGTCTCTCTATTATTTACCTTTCTGTTGTTTATTTTGTGATTGTTGAATTGCTCACATCCTAAATTTCTTTTCTAATTTCACAAACTCTCTAGTCCATGGAATTTAAACATTCCCCCCATCCAAGGAGTCATCCTGTCCAAAATACCATAGTGCCAATGTTGACAGATACAGCTCAGCCTAACACTTTGATTACTTAGATAATTCTCATCTGGATCCTTTTAAAAACTTTTACTCCTTGCATATGAGTATTAAGATATATTTCATTTACAATTTGGAAGTATTAAGTGAAGGCTGAACTTTTTTTTAAATTATACAAAATAATCTTAGATTTTTATCCATTTGATTAAAGGAAAGTTCTATATGTAAGAGCAGAGTTCAATATAAAATGTCTATGACAAAGGTAGTCATTTCAAGTTGTATTGCTTATAAACCACAATTTCTTTCATATAATGTCTATTTCAAACATACCAGAACTGAACCAGCAACTTTATGTATCAAAACAATTCTATGATGTAGTTGTTAGACCTTCATTCTAAAGGAAAGAAATTCAGGGCATCAGAAAATTAGGCAACCTAACAAATATCACCTGGTTCGTAACTAGAAAAGCTGGGATAGAATCCTAGGTCTATTTGATTTTTTTTTAAAGCCCATCTGTTCCCTCAAGTCAATGCTGCCTCTTTATATTTTGTTAAATGAGGGAGTGAGAAGAGATAGAGTGGTATGGGCAGAGTAACAATCACTTGGCTCAAAGCATTTTCATTACTCTCATTGAGTGACTGATTTGTTAACAATAGCTGATTTTTAAATTTCTGCAAAACCTCTAACCACAAGTGAAGACCCTTTTTTAAAAAAAATTGCAATTTATAAATTAGGACAACCACTTTACCCCAGTTCCCAATTCATCTTTACAGTACTATGCTTTTGTCTGTTTCATCCATTTCCATGTTCCCACGTATGGCAGAAAAGACTCTTGATATTTTTATTTTTTCTTCTCTCATAGCACTCAGTAGAACATTAAGGAGCTTGTGCTCATTTGCTCTTCTCTAGTTATTTTTGCATCCACCACAGACACACCTGCTCCAGTGATTTCTGGATATGCTGGATGCTTACCATCTGACAGAAAAAGTTGTGCTTATTTCTCTGAGCAGGACAGCATTTCTAATGGCACAGGACTCCGATTGATGACACAGTTCTTGGGAGAAAAGTACCAGAGGTCAGTCCTTAATTTGTCTTCAGAGATATTTATTCAGAACAAAAGGTTTGACCACTGTCAATTTTTAAGAGAAAGTTCAGACTGGTACTTTTTTACGTCACAGAGAAATAGATTATTAAGTTCCTTAATAAGTTCCTGAAATTGGAGACTGTATCGATTAAAAATGCTACCTTGTGACTACATATAAGTGGTCAGTTAGTCATAAAATCATGGAAAAGATAACTGTCTGATGACAACAGACCTTATTAAAATCTCTAAAAACCAATTAACGTCCACAGACAAGAGTTTTACTACATTTTCTGTCCGTCCCTTCCATCAGTAAATTATTTCATGATTATAGCATTTAGTGCCATACCTTAAGCAGAACTTTAGTGTCAATGAAACAACAGCAACTGTCATGTTAAATTAATATTGTTAATTAAAAATACATGCAAAAAATACATGTTTTCTTGCATTTAACACATATTACTTTATAATTCTTAAGCACTGTAAGCAAAAAGAACATTTTCTTAGTTTTATATATTTAGAAGTGTAAGTGGCATTAAATTTAAAGTAATTTAAATCAACACCAGGTTTGTGTAGTGGTTTGTCTCCAAGATGCCATCACCAGTTTCTTCTTTTCCTTTTGTGGCACCCATTGAGAGTAGGCTAGCCCTCCCACTCCTCAACCTTGAAATCACTGGCTTTTAACTGCTTTGATCAATAGAATCTGGAAGACGTAATGATGTATGGCTTCTGAGGCTAGGTCACCAGAAACCTTGTAGCTTCCCCTTGGGTCTCTTGGAATACTTGCTCTGGGAGAAGCTACCTGCCATGTAAAATGCCCAACAGTTTTGAGAGGTCTGTGATATAAAGAAGCCTAATTAGCCATTTGGAGGAGCTATACAGAAAAAAGAAATACTTGACTGGCCCTGATGTGTACCAACAATTCTTGGCTAAGCTTCAAACAAATAATTAAAGAAGCATTTAGCAGTCTTAGCAGCTGTCTTAACTGAAACTGTTTGAGGACTCCCAAGTGAAGAACACCAAACTCAAACAGTCAATCCCTAGAAGTGCAAGAACTAATAATACAATGTTATTTTAAGGTACTAAGTTTTGGGTTTGTTAGGTAGCTTCAAAAAACCAGAAGAGCATCCATAAGAATATATTTTTTCCTCTTAAAATAATGTTAAAATATAAAGCCATATTTGTCCCCATGGCCAAATTTGGAATAATTTGAGCAACAAAATAATGATAGTAATGGATTATAATTCATTGAATAAAATAACTATCCATGAGTCCATACCAATATAAATTGAATAAATAAATTGATGGGGAGTAGAGACAATTCTTTCTGTCAGTTCCCAAATGAATAAATATAGTAAGGATAAAGGAACTAGAAAAATCACCACATGACAAATATTACATTTATGAATTTTGATGATAAGAATCGCTTATAGTTGCTAAAATTAATGGGCAAAATAAAAAATGAAAAATGAGAAATGGGATATTTGTGTGGTCTCAAAGTAACTAAAAATATTAATTACAAGAGAAAAATAACTGCTTCACAGTAGCAAAACCAGCCAGATACCACATTAACAAAATGATCAAAATTAACCTGTTATGAGACATGTTAATAATTCCTGACTTAATACCATTTTTGCCCAAAAGTTATACTTCAATATAAAGAAAAGAAAAATGTCAGGGAAACTTGATCTGAGAAACATTCTAGAAAATAAATGATGAATTATCTTTACAATTCCCAGGGCCATGAGAAAGAAAGACTGAAGAACTGTCCCAGATCAAGGGAAATGAAGGTTGTAAGACAACTTAATGCAGCACGCAATCCTAGTTTGACTCTTAGACTAGAAAAACAAAAGAAAAATCAGAATTTATGGGATAACTGGTGACATTTTAATAAAGCCTGAAGGTTATTAATAGCATTATATTAATATTACCCTCCTCATTTAAATAATAAATTTAGTATTATTTTTATGTAAGATAATACATACAGGGAAAGGTGGCATATAAACAATCAATAAATTACAACTTGTTTGTAGGTCAAAAATGGTCTTAAATAGCAAGTAAAGATAAAGTTGATACATTGAGGTAGAGAAAGATTAGATGTGACTGCAAAGATGCTTCATTTTATTCTTAAGGAACAGACATTTAAATAGTTATTTTTAAAGACATTAAAAAATAAGAAAAAACTTTTATGTGTGGAATGCTTCAGTAAACAGTTCCAAAAATAGTTGATCTGTTGATCTGTAGCTCAATGTTGATACACAAAGTTGTGTGGGTTTCTGTCCAAAAACATAGCTTCAGACTTAATTTCCTATCCTGTGGTCTATCTCACTGCAGCCCTTCATGTTCTTAGCACATGAAAAGATCAACTGTTATTGCAACTGATAATACTAACAGTTTGCACACATCCTGGTTTGGCTTTATATGCCACCCATTCTAGAGGTGGAGATGGAAGGGAAGGAGTTCTCTAATACCATCTCCGTAAAGTATTTTCTGATGAATAGTGCATAACCCTGCTCGTCACATGGATACTGCAAAAATTCTGTCCCATTAAACCAAAAGTTAAGAGGATGAAAACTAAACTCACGTGGGCTGAAGTGGAGTCCGAAAGATGCCATCATCCAGTTCCAGCATAAATTTTACAGATATTAAAAGTGGAAGTTGGAGAGGAGGCAACTCACTTTCTAGCTTTTCCTACTTTAGCTCTTTATATTGCAGCCTTTGCAGGCAGTTAATTTCTTACCATTGGATATAAATATTAAACTATAAATAGTCCCAAAATATTTAAAGTAACCTTGAATATTTTTGATGATCTAACCTTCATGATTACTGCTCCCCTGAAACCTTAATATTCATAATTGAAAACTTTCTTCTACTGTCTCAAGAAAGTGACACTTAACTTTTAGATACCAACAAATCTTTATACTTTTATACTTCTTTTATACTTTTCTAATTAGTAAGCATCTGTGTTCTTTGAAAATTAAGACTATTAAATAATATTAATTAATGGTTCACTAGTGGAATATCTCATCACCAGAATGAAGCCACAAGAAAATCGAGAAAATATGTAAATAAAGTTGTAACAATAAACTCTTAAAAACTAAAGAAAAAAATAAACATTTCAAACTTGGAATATTCTTTACTTAAAATCTAAGAAAGTTTCCTCCTGAACATGCTACAGCTGAATCCTAATCACTATTCCCTGTGAAGGTAAAAATCATTTAAAATCAATATTCTGGCCTTTCGTGGGTTTTGGCTATCTTCAAAACCTATATTTAATCTATTTACTCAAAGTGCACTGAAGGGCAATAACTACTCAAAATCACCTTACTACCCTCTCTGTCCTTAATCTGGTACCAATCTGTCTAACTAATGTAATGCAGGCCAAACACTAGTTCTCTCCTCAAACCAATATTGTCACCAACTGTTGCTGACCTATTTAGAGGCTGTGAGCATGGACTATTAGCTGTGGCAGGAAAATTCAATGTGGACAAGTTAAAACTTCAAGGGGCAGGGTCGGGGAGATAAAAGTAATGTTAAAATAAAAGAAGCAAAATAAAATTAGCATCAGTCGCTAATCTGATCCTTCATGGAAACATAAAAAGGATGGTCAGACACTGCTTACAGAGCCTATGGAGAGCACTTCTTTCTGGGCCATCTATTACTAATAGTTAATGTTTTAATTACCTTATCTGTGAGAACTCAAAAAGTCCCAACACTAGGCGATTCTTGTCTTAAATAGGATTAAAAGGCAGTTTCTAATTTATGATTTTTTTCCAAAAGTGCATATGTTAAGATGAACTCAATTTGAATCTCCAAGTAAATACTATATTTCCCCATAGAAATAAAATTTTCTTATAGAAACCTATTTAACCCAATTTTAATCACATGTGTCTTCTAATAACAGAACCTATATGGGAAAAAAATACACTCAAAATAACTTTGGAATGCCAGGAGTAAGTACATCCTTATCAGTTGTCCTGCTAGGTTAGTCAGTGGTGCTGACCTTCTAGGGCAGAGGACACAGATGAAGGGTTTGAGGGAGCAAAAAGGAATAAAAGCATTTGTGAGAAGCATGCAGAGGAGTCAATATTTGGCTGAAGAGTCAAGGAGAATTTGGTACAAGATCATCTAGGGATGACCAAAGGGACCAAGGTTCTTGAGAGTAGGATCAGGGTGTGGAGAAAAAAAGATGCAGAGTTTATCCACCCCATTCCATCACTCCCCTTCTCTCTCTCTATCTGCCTTCTAATTTCTATGGAAATAATACTGGGCTGGTATAAGCTGAGGAGGGAAGAAAAAAAAGAGTAATGATAGAAAAAAATGTACCAAATATTCTTACTTTCCTCATTTTCTGGCCATAAGCTTTGAGGTAGGAAATGAATGGTATAGAACAGACCTCAGCAAACCATAGCCTGTGGTACAAATTTGAGCTACTGCCTGTTTGTAAATAAAGTCTGATTGGGTGGAAGCTACAACCATATGTTTAGGTATTGTCTATGGTTGCTTTTACACTAAATGGCAAAGCTGAGTAGTTATGTGGTCCACAGAACTAAAAATATTCACTATATGGAGCTTTACAGAAAAGTTTTGCTCACTCCTACTTTAGTTCCATACTGGAGAATGGGTTTAGGTGTGGACTAAGAAAACTCCTATGAAGAAGGAGAGCTTTTCCATTTAACCCTCTCTTTATTTCCTCACTCCATACATGCCCTACTATAGGCTACTGAGGCTTTGAGATGATGCAACAGATGGAGACCAGGAATAATACAGAAGGATACCAGAGAGACTAAGGGATCAGGGATAGTAAAGGATAATTAGAAGTGATACAAAGTGCAGAATTAAAGGAGAGGAAGTGAAAAGAAAGCATATGGGAAATAAGAAAGAAATGAAGTATCTTTAGGTATCCAAAGATAGCTACCATTCTTACAAAAGGTCAAATAAAGACTCCTTGGGACTCTCTTGCCTCAAGTTGTGTATGATATAAAATTTTGGATTTTGTCTGCTTTCTGGATCTCTTTTTTAATCCCCATGAGAATCTTATTTTTCTTAATTGGGCAATAGCTTTTTATGTACAAGGACCATGTATCTTATATGCTTTCCATATCTGGCACAGTCTACGCACCTGCTAAATAACATACTGAAGAGTGACTGATGAATTAGGTACAGAAGCAATTTATTCAAGTATTAATTAAAAATTAATTAAATTAAATTTAATACAAGATTTAATTGAGTCAGGTGAGCATCCCTGAAAATTCTGAGAATGTACTGATTAAAGAACCAATATTTCTTATAAATCTTCTATAAATTTTCCTAAATTTTAAAAAGTTACAACTAGAAAACAAATTCATTTTATAATACAGATTTTTGTTTCTTAGCCATTTAAGGAATTTGCATTGTGAAAAGTCTGAAATTTTATAATTATTTTTGTCTTTAAATATTGGTTCTCCATTGCATACTTATTATGCCATCATGCATGGCATTCCAAGTGCTCACATGCTAATAAAAGACACCATGGAGGCAGTCCAAAATTAAAGAGAGCCAGCCACATAGTACATAGAATCCAAATTTTATAACGTAGACAACTAGAGCAAATTAGACAAAATGCTAAATCCAAAATTTTATAGTGTAGACAACTAGAGAAAAAGGAGCCATAAATAATGTTTAATTCCTGACCTCTGATGGCTCTCAAGAACTTCAAGGAAATAATCATCAACACGAGATTGCATTTTCAGCATCAAATTAACTGTGAGCTTGGTTGGCTTGCCATAAATTGCTCTTAAGGAAACATAGATTGTTGACTAATGTAATATTATCATAGAGCTAAATATAATAATAATAGCATAATATTACTGGCAATAATTTTACAGAGACATTATCTAATCTTTATAAACACTATGTGTCACATTATTAGCCCTGTTGGAAACTGAGTCTATAAATCATTAAGCAAATAGACAAAGGTTACACAACTAAATACCAAGGAGGGATTGGAATTCCCGTCTGCTTGATACCAAAACATTGGATATTGGAAAATCATGAGTAGGTACCAGTTTAAACTTTGGTTATCCTGTGTTTACAATCTGATTTTATCATTCATTCATTAATGAGTAGTTAATAATCAACTCATTGCACAAATTCATAAATCAAAGTTGTGATAAGTGTTACAAAGACATGAGGTATCATATCTTAACAGTGTGGGGGGCAGAGACTTTTCCTTCACTAGGGTGAGTATTTCAGGAAGCTGGGAGAGATCTGCAAAGGGCTGGAGGCTGAAAAAAACAATGTCTGTTGTAGAATTGAAAAAAGACCCATATGGCTGGAGCATGGAGTCTGAGGGAGTGAAAGGCTTTTCAGGTCTGTAAAGGAACACAGACATTCAGGACTTTGTCAAACACATTAAGGACTATGCCTAAGAGTAAAAGAAAATCACTGAAAGGTTTTAGATAAGCAAATATCATTTAAAACATCACTTACAATGTAGAGTAGAGAAGGGACTGAAATGCTATTTTGAACTAGAGTAACAAAAGTGGAAATGAACAGCTCTTAGAAGGGAGATATATGAGAACATACTGCTGGGCTAGAGATGAAAGGGGAGAGACGCCCAGGATGACTCCTAAACTCCTTGCACACATTAACCACATCTCCACTTACACAACTATTTCTTCTGCCACAAAGACCTTCTCAATATTTCTCTGGGCAACTTGTGGTGAATTGATGAATATAGTTCCACTATATCTTGGGTACATATAACTACATGGCAACCTAACTCATCCTGTTACTCACTAAACCTTTCTGTGTTAAGAGGATTTGGGAAGGTATGGTGGAGGACAGGAAAACCAGTCAGGATTCACTAGATAGTAGCTGTCTAATACTCTTTTTCAAAGGAAGAAATGTAATCGTTACTAGTATGTATCCTGCTTCTATGTTTTCATAATTTATATTTTAGTTTTGAGAATAAAAAGATTTTGTTTTTATTTGTGTCACAATAAAAAAAAATTAATGTGATTATTGACAATGTCCTGTTTAAGATTTAACTGCCTTATATGAAATTTCAGAAGTGTTCTCTATGAAAGTCAATATAATTCAGCCTTAGAGTAAGGGGTCAACCAGTCTTGCTATGGGGAACTGGTTACTGTATTTGTTCATAAACAATTCTCTGTCCAGGTTTTAGTAAGAAAACCCTTATGGAGTAAAATAAATTCAATAAAAAATTAACAAGTTTTTAAGTAACATATTTTCTTTAATTGACTAGACATCTTTATCTAAGAATAAGATGTCAAATGTCATAGGACCATGCCTCAATTATAAAAGGGAAACAGTGGAAATGCCAATTACTTGTAAATACCTAATTAAAAAAAACAAAAACTCCTCATATCAATAAGGTAAAGACATTGTAAGATCTTTGTAATTCTTTGCTTCAGTGGTGTCTTGAAAATTCACCCAGCTGAGAAAAAAATGTCAACTGAAACTTTCTGCTTTTTGAAATATCAGCATACTTTTCACAAAAGGTCCCTGAAGAATAATCTGAAAACTCCAAAAGCCACGTTTGTAGAATTTGACAGCTTTTATTTAAAAATGATTAAGTAATGCTGTTTAGCTATTGTGCTATCAAGAAATACATGTGTAGGACTAGAAATTATAATTAATTTCATTCTCTAACAATACTTAAATTGTTTCTCGAAATATCTTTTTATTACATCTAACTTTATACATTTAAAAGTTGGACCTTACTTAAAACTACCTACTATAAATAATTGTCTTACTCATATTTATTGTTCTATCTATGATAAGCTTGCAATAAATATTTAATGATGGAAAATTTAATGAGGAGAAAGGAAGAAAGGTTAGGGAAGAAGTACAAATGGAGTTAAGAACTGTAAAAACAGAAGATTGGGGAGAAGGAGAGATGAAGGCAGCAATAGAAGAGTAGAAAAGAAACAAAGAGGGAGGAGAAAAGAGTCAATGGATGGAAGAGAAAGACATTATTTAAAAAGTTTCAGTCCAAGGCTGCGTTAACTAATCATAGTAAGACTATACTGAGTTTGTACTACTTGGTACCATTATAATGAGGTAGTTCTAATATAAACAGTAACAAAAATATAACTAACGAAGCAAATCCTGAATGTACTGGGTGTATTTGGCCAGGGCCAATGCTGTTGGGCAAGATTAATAAGGAGGTCAACTATGCTCAGCAGATGTTACCGAAAATCAAGCTTGACCATGGCCTGGGCTCACCAGGACCTCACCTGGCCAGATTATTTCAGCTCTCTATGATGCACAACTGTTCTTTAAATCAGGGACTTCAGTAGGAAAATATGCAAATACTGTGCAAATACAGTCAGCTTTCATTTAGAAATGACAAATAACTTGCTAACCACTAGAGGAAGAAAAGTCTTAGTCAAATAGAAATAAGCCATTACATGTGTAGATAAATCTGTTTTCCAGGAAAGAATCAACAAGCTTAAATGTTCCATCATTGACCCACAGAGAGATTTTATGCATTCATTACTTTCACACTTAAACATTTATCACAAAACACATTTAAGCACCCCTGCTGTGTGTATAAAACTGCTCTCTATTTTTTAGTCTTAGAGATCTTATGTTTACGAAGAAAAAAGACATATATAGATATACAAGTTAACAGATTTACAAACAGCCTTTTAAACTATTTTTTAACTGCAGGTTTAAGGGAAGGGGTGCATTCTTCTGACATTCTTATATTGATTTGTGCTGGTTTACTTGCCATTTTGTGAAGACTCGCGTCATTTTCACTTGTGTACATCCAATTTCATCAGGTATTTTGTTTCCAAAGAAAGTTCATTCTAGTGTCTTCTATTTATTTTGATACCTTTAAACAGCTCTACATTTAGTAGACCTGAAATCAATGCCTTGGAGTAACTGAGAATTTTTCTTACTAAGAAAGACAGTGTGGGAGAACTGGCAGGCATGATTTTGGGTAGATTTCATGATTTAAAAAAATAGGGCCACTGTTCCCTCTGTCAATCATTCAACCTATCACTTTTAGGAATCTAAACGGCCTTCTTTAACATGCTATAAAGTTTCTTCAGTTAAGCTTACATTAAGCATCAATTACATGCCAAGCAAAGATACAGGTATGTTCACATGTTGTTATAATGTTCATTTTTTACGCATTATTTATTCACTCTTCTCCTTCCATGATTCTATGCCTCAATAGAAGTTAAGTTCCTCACCACTGCCAGAGGTAGGCTTGAATGGTTTATAAGTAATATGCCTTAAAATATTGATTAAATTATGAATGCAAATTTAAGCATGTCAGTTCTTGATAGTCCCCTATTAACAAAATTAGTTCCGGAATGGGCTTGTGTCCCAAACCAAATTAGTGGTATATAAAAGACGATCTCCAAAAGCTTCTAGAAAAAATGTTCCCTCACACTTAAGAGAAGGCACTGAGAAACTACTTCTCTTCTCCTTTGGATGTCATGGTAATATGTGGATATTAAGTCTGAAATTGTATAGCCATGAAGAAGCCAGTGAATGAAGGAGGCACAGAACAGAGTCAATATAAAAAAAAAAAATGAGGCAGACAGTCTTGACTTCTAGTGGCAAGATAATATCGGTGGAGTTTGAAATTACTTGCAATAAATTAATCCCTCCAAATATATAATTTATATATATAAATATATATATATTTATATATATAAATATATATTATATAAATATATATTTATGTAAAGATATATACATATTTTATATAAATATATATTTATATTTATAAATATGTATTTATTTAAATATATATACATATTTTATATAAATATATATTTATTTTATATTTATTTATAAATAAATATATATTTATAAATATATATTTATTTATAAATATATATTTTCTATATTTATATATATTTATACATATTAAATATATTTTATATATTTATTTATTTATATAAAAATTTCATTTTGTCCTATTAAATAAAAAAATGGGTATCATTCCCATTTTACAGATATTAAAACTTAGCTAACATGCATTAAGTACCATATGTAGTGCAAGTTTTTTTTAGGGAGGTGTATAGATTATTTCATTTACCTCTCAAACAATTGTCTAATGTGTGTCCCATCATTTTAAAGACCATGAAACTGATAAAAAAATACATAATTTCACCATAGTCAGGCAATTAATACATAAAAAAGTGCATATCTGGTAAACTTCAATATCACATTTCCTTCTGCAATATCATTTTTTGGGCACAGATATTTTCAAACTGCTTTCACTGCTGTCCTTACTCTTCCACGGAAAGAAAAAATGGGAAATTAAAGAAAGCCATGGATGAAAAACAAGCCAAAGTAGAGGTCAACTGATTGCTTTCACTTCAGTTTGTAGTATTTCTTTTCCCTGCTTCAGATGTGGACCTACTGTCTGTGACCAGCGTTTTTAAAAAAGGAAAGGTGAGGAATGAGAGATAAAATTCAGAGTAATAATTTCTTATTAAGTTAACTGTTTAGTAGCTACTTTCTACAAAAACAAAATTTAGAATAGACACATCACTTAATGCCAATATGTATAGCAAAACTATAGGATAGATTAAAAATAAAACCACCAAATGTGAGAAAATTTGTCATAATATATTATGGAAACTGAACAATCGGTTGACTGTAATTAGCTATGAAATAGATTGGCCAACCTCTATTCACAAAGAAGAGGAATGTATTAATCTCAATGTCTGAGGCTGTCTTCCTTCTGGGAGAAAACTTCTTGGAAAAGGTAAGATGGAGCTTTGATTTTGTTCTGACCTCCATTTTAATTTGTATTCTTGGTTCTTTTTTAAAACTAGTCCTTGTCTGTTTTTAAATCCTTGATTTGATTAGTTTTTCCCTTGGTTTATATAAAAAATACTTTTTTTAACTTTTATTTTTCTACAGAAATTGTCCATTGTTATAGAATCATACGAGTAAGTAGCAATCCTCTGATAAGTATGTCTGTTAATAATTATGCCATTTATATCCCTTTAGCTATAATAGTTTTGAAGGTACAAACTATAGAGGCTATTTTTATTGTTATTTCACAATATATGCAGCAAAATTCAAAGCAATGAATGAACAAATTCTAAAATATTTAGCAATTTCTCAGAGTGGAATAAACATATGAATTTCATTAATTACTTGCTAACTACATTTTTCTCCTTATGAATATTAATTTAAGCATTGTAGATACAACCATGGATACATAATTCATTATGGAAAAGATATAATATTATTTTTTATCCATTAATTGAACAAACTTTTACTGAGTGCCAACTATGTGTCCAACTACACAAGGCTCCAGGGTTGTATGTGTTAAAGAAAATAACCTCTGTGTTAGGGTGTTTAGGACACAGAAAGGCAATTAAAAATTATAAAATACTCTGATAAGAAAGTAAAATAGCATATGTGTCAACTTCTCAGTGTAACCTTTCACTTTTACCTTCAAACCACATTATATCTCTAAGAGTTTTGACAATAGGAGAAAAGATGATCTATGTCTCAAATGAGGATATTTTTTTTCTGGCTACTTATTGCTATGAGCCTCAAAATATGCTGTATTTTCCTATTAAAAATTCACATTAAAAATGATTATGACTCAGGAAAAACAATTAAATGAAGGGTATTACTGCTGACGATAATGCAGCATTTTGCTTTACTGGAACCAGAAATTTTATTCTTGTCAAACAGAATTTCATTCATCTTCCTACATTTTTTCATATAAAATGATGAATATTCTTTTGTGAAATTTATGGAATTAATATCTTTCACAGATTGTTTCCAGTTTGGCTTGGAGATGAATTTGTCATCAGGTTTCCAGTGAAATTCATTCACATAAGCAAGAGACCAAACATTCACCTAGTCACTATTACTTTAAAAAAATAGCTTCCTTTGCTCCCTCCACAGCTAATAAGTATCAAAGAAGATTCAAGCCCAGAGCTGTGTGCAGCCAAAACTCTCTCCTTAATACCACACCCTGCCTTCCAGCATAGTTGGAAGCATATTTTCTTTTGGGTGAAAATAAGAAAGTTACTTATGATATCTCAGTGGGAAGTGGCAGAGTGCTGTAAGTTTATTTTGTCAGAAAATGAAAAAAGATTTCATGGGACTACAAGAGGACACTCTGAACTTTTGGTGGATGACACTAGGGTCCATGGCACCAGAAAGTTAGGCTACTTGTTCCCTTGCACGTGGGCTGTAGGGTGCTCCATCATGCCAAGAGTCAGGAATGTGGAGCCAAATAGTAACAAATGTGGTTGGGTAAGGGCTGCCCTATCAATAGAAGCTTTAAAATGACTTGCTTTTATAAAAGGCATGTGTCAGACAGTATTCTAGATATGCTTATAATAGAGATAATAAAACATCCTCGTCTCCATGTTTTACTACATCAATTAAAAGTAGGTTTTTATACTGCAAGATAACAAGGTGAGGTTCTGTGACAAACAGAGATGTTCCAAGTCTGGAAATCAGAATACAGGAGAGGTTATTCTTGGTCATTTCTTATATCCTACCTAAATTTATCATAACTACTCCCATGGCTATGATTAACCAATGTCTGATCAAATTTAAAATATGCATTTTTTCAGATTTAGTCAAAGACTTGTCAGCTAACATTTATGAAGTGAACAGAACAGAGTGGTTCCATTTCATTTCACATGAAAGAACAGAGTTAAGGATGTCATCTCTAGAGTGAGACTGCATGGGCTGGAATCTTGGTTACACACTTCCTTGATAAATATACCTGGCAAAGTTAATTTCTCTGAAATTTAGTTTCTACATAAAATGGCTGTAATAAATACTATTCACCCATTAATTTCTTGGGTTCTAAATACAATAATGCATACAGTTAGAACAGAGCTGAAAATTAACTTTTCCACTAGCTGCTATTATTAGTACTTGCCAGGCTCCCTGATTTGTGTTACTTCTCTAATTGTATTTTAATCATCATAACATCTCTACTGGGAAAGTGTTATTGCTTATCTCTAAAAAAGAAGGTGGCAGACCTGCGACCGAAATTAAAGTTTTCACAGAAACTTCCAGTCTAGTAATTTGCAATTTTATAAAAGCTTCCACTCAAAATCAAGATAGGGTTTAATTTATGATCCCATACCAAGAAGAGAAAGGGAACTGAATTTTGGAATGAGCAAAAGACTTTTTAAAGTTTTAAAATTATATATTCCCACAGTGGTCTTAACACTTGACAACCTTAATGCCCTACAACCTTAAAACCTTGCTTAATTCAACATATGAAGAATAATGGCAGTACACAAGCAACCACAATGCAGAGTCCTGGAGTCCAGAAAAAAGCATCTGCTTCTCCATAATGTCTCGATGAATCATTATGACAAACAGAAATAAAGCCGATGCATCTCACTGTATAGTTAATGCTGCTTTTCTGCTCACAAGGTGCAGAAGTTAATTATTATGAACAGATGTGTTAGATTGGACAAGAATTTATACTCCATGAAATTCAGCATGAACTAAAGCAACACAATATGGTTGGTATATTTGTATTTCTTGGTGACTGCTGAAAGGAATACATTATTCACCATTCCAGAGTGTTCATTTGAATACCCATGGGCTAGATTTTCCTACTGCCAATCACTTCTCAGACATTTCAATCCAGAAGAATCCACTTTACACATGTCCACATTGCCTCACTCCTGTGGTTACTGTGATTTGTTGGCTTTGCTGTTGACCTGTCAGACTAATAAAGCCAAGATTATGGCTATCTTCCCCATTTAGAGTAATTAGTTTTATCTGCATCACATTAAGATTTTCTCACTCTTCTGGAGTATGTGATCAGATAAGAAAGAATATGCAAATTTATTACCACAAGCATAATACTTCTCATATAAGAGCTCAGAATGCATATGTATAATCTCCATGTAGAAAGCATAAGGCATAAAAGTTCAATCATTGTTTAATTAGTTCAAAAGATGCCTATCAAAATATATGACAAAGTCATACCACTCATTAGCAAAAACAAACAAACAAACACACACAAAAACTCAAACAATTCCATTAAAAATTGGGCAGAGAATTTCAATAGACAGTTTTTCCAAAGAAGACATTAATATGGCCAACAAGTACATGAAAAGATGCTCAACATCACTAATCATCAGGAAATGCCAATCAATAAGACATCACGTCACACCTGTTAGAATAGCTATTATCAAAAAGACAAGCGATAACGAATGCTGGCAAACATGTGGAGAAAGGGAAACTCTTGCACATTGTTGAAAATGTAAATTGGTACAGACACTACAGAAAACAGTATGAAGATTCTTCAAATATTAGAATTGGAATTACCATGTAATCCAGCAATTCCACTTCTGGGTATTTAGCCAAAGGAAGAAAAAACACTGCTGTACACTGTACAGAATTTAGCATCTAAGAGATACAGTTCTCAAAACTATGGCATATGTTAAGTGCTAAAATGGACTGAATAATTCTCATAAGGCTATTGAAGAAGATAAGGATGATGAAAAATCCTAAATTTAAGGGTTAAATATACACCAACATCTTTGTGAAGACCTTATTAACTAATCTCATTTAATCTCAAAGCTACTTTATGGCATTGTCATTTTCAAGATGAGAAACTTGATGTTTAAATGAGGTAACCTGCCTAAGGCACAGGCAAGGTCAAAGTCACAGAGCCTAGATAAATGCCCAAATGAATTTTGTTGCACTGCTCTAGAAAGCTAGGAAAGGGGAGGAATAATTCTTAGAAGTTGGGAAGGCTTCATAGAAAAAGTGCCATCTGATCTGGGATTTGAGTAAGTATGCTTTTATCAGGCAAAGAAGGGAAAGGACATTCAAGAAATTAATGAATTTGCACTAATTTGGACTAGATATGAAACCATGACTCAGGGTATTTGGTACAAAGTTACAATATCAACACTAATCCACATATTATAGTCAATTTTTTCATGGATCAAATATATAGAGATTAACTCAAAATTAATCAGCCTTTATGAAGGATAAATTCTGCATCTAATGCTATTCCCATCATCAAAGACTGACATATCTTACTGAAGGTATTAAAATAGTTATATTTTCTAACAAAGTTGGATAATTTTTTTAGAGAAAAAGAAATTTTTTCTTGATATAAATATGGTACAATAGCATAAACATATTTAACAGTGTTGTGCTATGTAACAAAGTATATCGACATATATATATAGAACAAATATAATATTGAAATATATAAACTAGGGTACAATGTGATATCTTGTTAAATGTGTGTGTGTGTGTGTGTGTGTGTGTGTGTGTGTGTGTATAATGTATATAATTATGATCACTTATGCAAGCTCATATGCTAAATATGGGTACTATGACCAGAAAAAAAATAAATCTATATGGAAGTCTCTGTCAGTTAGTAATTGTATTCAGCTGCTAATTACAGAAACTGAACTATAGAAGTTTAAATGCATTAAATTCTCTTTCAGTTTTATTTTCTCCTATAGAACAAATCCAAGTGATAAGGGGTCCAGGCTGATAGAGTGGCTCCTTTAGGCTGTTTCTGTCTTTGTGCTCTTTAGTCTTTGGTGCATGCCCTCCATCCTTAAGGCCAAAGCTAGAGCTCCAACAGTCTCATCCAGGCAAGAGCAAGCTGTGGGTGGTGGGGAGCAGGGGAAGGGCAAGCCAAGTCAGCTCCATTTATGGATATTTCCCAAGAGTCCTACTTGATAATTTCTGCTTATAACTCATTTGCTACCTCTAGCTTCCAGGAAGCCTGGGAAACAAATTTTTTTAAACCTAAGAATCCTCAAACAATCATTTCTGTTACGAAGGAAAAAGGAGCAAATTAAACCATATAGGCAATTACAGCCTCCACCATAGTATCCGATATGAAAAATACAAAATGTTAACAGTGATAACAATGGTGACATCTTTTCATGGCTCTACACTTTATAACAAGTGTTTGTAGTCCATACAATATTGAACATGGTGTGACTGAATAGCAACAATCCAGATTAAAGGGGTTTGGACTCAAAGATACTGAAACGTAGGACGCATCATTGACAGGTTCCTAACAAGAGGTAATTTGTTCTGCCAAGAGCATTCTAAACTGCTCCTCTGTGGCTATGGCAGACAAAGTGTCAGGTGAATTTAGACATCGCTTTGAACACTGTCCTCAGGTGAGAATTACAGCTGTAGGTATCATCATGCAGCCATGTTCATTATCATGGAGAGAAGGGAGTCTGCGGCCTGCAGAACACACTAGAGGCAAGAATATGTCTGATACAAAGTAGGGAATAAACATCTGTTCCCCAAGCTTTGAACAACAGCACTGTGAACAAGTGCTCTAAATGAAAGAGCCACACTAGCACTTCCCTGTAGGTAGCAGTTAAGAGCCTTGAAGCTGGAGGTGAACATCATGGTAAAGATCACATGCAGTAAGACCTGGAGACATAGAATACCCTCCACCCCCAGACAAAGAATACAGAATAGAACATTTCCAAAGCCAAACATGAGGCATGTTAATACAAATGACTTAGGGAGGAGTAACTTAGTGGCTCTCAAGACCCGTTTACTATCTGTTCACAGAAGTATCAAAGCTGTGTGTTTTGTTTTGTTTTATTTGTCCTCAAAGCCCCAAGTTTAAAAACACTTTACAATCTTCATGGAATTATAGAGATACCTTGTAGGAGGTATTTCCTACCAATAGAATAAAGGTTTAAGGTCAGAAATAGTATGACAGACAGACAACTTCCATTATAAAATTCTGCTTAATGAATCTTATTTCTAGATATGCTACACATTACACCTTTGCATATTTGATGCAATTCAATCTTTATAACACCCTTTGAGAGAAATTATTCCCATTTTAGAGTTGGGCAAACTGTGGGACATGGAGATTAGAAGGTTAAAATGAAGGTTACATAGCTATTAAGTTTAAAGAAAAAATTCGAACTCAGATAATTAGATTCCAAATCTTAACACTATTTCTTCCAGAAAGTAGTAGAAAAATAATGTAGCATCATGACTTTCCAATGTTATTGTCATCTGGTGTATACTCCTTTCCATCTTTTGTTGTCAGCAAACTGATTTTTTTCTTGAAGGAGGACATACTCTGCCCTCACACTCAGTAGATGTATTTGGAATAGGCTGGACTCCATCTCAGACATATGAGGGCGAATACCAAATTTTGGGCTGGCCAAGGAGAATAATGGTGATTGGATCAGGGACATGACCCTGAATCAGGGCATTAAGCCTCAATTTGCTGCACTCTTTGGAAAGTAAATTTCTCACTGTCCTGTAGTTAAGCCTAAACCGGAGAGGTTTAGGCTTAACTTCTTCCAGAGAGGCTGGGGATAGCAGAGAATGAAGCCAGCACATTGGAAAGCAGAGTAAAGCAAAAAGCTCAAACCCTGATGACATCACTTGAATCCACAAATTCAGTCGTGCTTGATGCAAGATCTAGGCCCTGTAGTTTTCAACTGTGTACAATACTTCTTCTTTTGTATAATTAGCCAAGTTTGTTACATTTTATGTTATAGTAATTGAAACAATCTTGACTAATAAAGTGAGTTTTAAGAAGATAAAAAATGTGATGTAATTACTAGGATGTAATTAATATTGATTAAATAGAACTCAATAAGGGAATAGCTACATATAACCCAGAATCGATACTTTTTAGCGGACAAGTGCATTATTTAGTAAAATTCTTTTACCCTGAGCAGATTTGGGATTTTTTTTTCTCCCTCTGGAGATATTTGTAGATAAACTATAAAAGTATTTGATTAGAATGTTATAAAGTCCTTATATATTTTCTAACTTGGCATCACTTGATTCTCTAAAATAAGTAGCACAGTTACCACATTTCATGAAGTGCCTCTGTAAAGTAGATAATTGCAGAAAATGCAGTCGTAGAATATCATGAAAATGTTTATGTGTAATAGGCTCATTATACAATTATCAATAAACACTGAACATCTTGCATTTATAAAGAATACTCTATTTTAGTATGTGAAAGAACTTGAAATGACTGCTTATAGAGTTTGGGGAAAAGAAAACTACTATGTAGGCCGGTGCCATTTTACTGATAAAAATAACAGCTGATCAATATTCTGCAAAGATAAAGCAACAGAAAAAAAATCAGGATATACAAAAAAATTATATGTAAACATCACCTGAGAAAAACTGTCAACTGCAATCAGGGAGCAGTATAACACTATGAGTAAGAATTACATTTATAAATGAGTACAATTTATATCTAAATTCTACCAAATTTTCCCTCTATGGTTTTACTTTTACTCTTGAAATATAGATTATGTCACCATCTGTCAAGTCAGAGAATTAAAAAGCCATAATTTATCCACTGTAAGTAATAAATTTATATAATGTTAACAACACTTAATGATTATAAATTCTACTTCTTTTATTGGCTCATTCTCTCCATGTATCCTTTTATCCATGCAAGTTGAAAAATATATAAATCTGTTCCCTGTTTTTTCACAGAAATTAGTCCTTATTTAGATGAATAATTTTAGTGAGCCTAGATTTCAATAGTTTGGAAAATAGTAGATAAAAAATTGGAAGGAGAGGAAACTCCTAGAGCAAATTCTTAATAACCTTCTTTTTGGCTAAGTGTCAGAGGTTATTTTTAGCACAGAAATGAAGACTGTGGCATTTTGTTAAGATAAATCATTTAACCTTCACCAAGTTTTAAAGGATTCATTTGAAGCTACCATTTGTGGTAATCTTGTCTCCCACACATGCAACCTATACAAAGACTATAAATTTTAATGCATTTATGATGATATATACCTCTTTGCTATAATAACTAATATATCTCTACCAGCTTTGTCCTGCTGAAGTAATATGCTTTACCTAAGTAAAAAATCTGAGATGATATTCAAGACAATGGAATACATACAATACCAAGTCTCAAAAGTCAAAATAAAAAAGTTAATAAAGAATTTTAAAATTCACATGGAAGAATAAACATATAAAATTCTGAAAATAAGTGTACAATGGAAAAAATGTGGCCTAGATATTAAAACATATTATAAAACCAGGAATATTACTATAGTAGAATTACTGGTATGTGAGTAAATAGAGCAAAGAAAGAAAACAGGGTTCAGAAACAGTCCTTAAAGGGGAAGATCTGATAAGTTAAGCAGCTTTTCAAATTGTAGGGTAGTTGAGGGTAACTGGTTGGCTACAAAAACTCAATCTCTACCTCAATCTTTCTCCTGGATATATTCCAGTTCAATACAATAATTAAGTTAAAAAATTTTAATATAACAAAAAGAAAGTATAGATAGATATTTTTATAATCTTGGAATAGAGGGACTTTTCTAATTTAACACAAATCTAGACACAAAAAAGCATTGATAGGTATGCCATCAGAAAAATATTTAAAAATTATGTATATCAGTCCTTGAACCCTAATAGTTCTTAAAATGACATAAAAATTTTAAAAAATGTTAAAAGAAATATAAAATTGATGATATATTTGAAAAATATGTGGCAAATAAAGGCTTACTATTCATAATATACCAAATAACTCTTTCAAACTATAAGGAAAGGCAAAAGGGCAAACAGCCAGTTTAAAAATAGACAAAGAACTTTGAGAGGATGTTTAAAACAAATATAATTGGTGAAGAAATACTAGCAATCAAAGAAATACAAGTACAAAAACAAGCGATCATTAATTCATTTGAATTGACAAATACTAACAGTCTTGACCTAGTGCTGAAGGAATAGGCACTGCCCTATGCTGTTGTTGAGAGAATAAAGTGATAAAACATTTCTCGAAGTCAATTGGGAAATATTTACTAAAATTCACAAAGACACATTATCTCTGACTTAGCAATTCTACTTACAAAAATAAATCCTAAAATTAAAAGTGGACATAGCTGTATTTCAGTACTGTTTTTAAAAAGAAACATCTTCAAATTAGTAAGTAACAAATTGGTTACCACAATATGGAGCATTTATATAATCAGTAGCTTTGCATCATTTATAAAAGAATTCTTAGAAATATCTGTTTCTATTAGAAACTATTAGGACGTAAGAAAGCAGTTATATTGCTGTGTATGTATGTATAAAACGTTGTTTGGTAGGTTGCTCACTAAAATATAAATAGTGGTTTCCTGTGTCTAATGAGATTTCGGCTGCTTTTCATTATATTATTTTTTTTACAGAATTCTGTAAAAAATGAGATTTTAAAAACGATGAGATTTTAAAATATATATAATATTTTTATAATTATAATAAGGCATGTTTTATTCTGGAAACTAAAAATATTATATAACTACCTAAAACAAGCAACAGAAAGAAGTTGTTTGTCTTGAAAGAAGTTGTTTAACTTGACAACTATGTGTTAACGTGTGTTAGTGGACAATTTAGGGCTAGGATGCATCAACTATTAATGATTCTGAATGAAATCTAAAATAGACCTATTTAAATGTGACATGTTATATATAATGGTACTCCATCACTTATAAAGCTCCTACATAACTTAAAAGCACAGAATTGCTTTTGCTGTATCTCTATTCATAGTTGAAAATGCCTAAGCAGAAAATAAGCTGGATTGGAACTTCATCAGGAAGCTCAGAGACAATAAAATGAAACATCACACACTATTTAAAAGTGCCTGCTCCCTTATTCCTGGTGATCTTTTCTACTTGGAGCTCTCCATCACAGCTGGCTTTGTGATCTGAGTTTGTATGAATATCCCTGTGTGTAATGAGGCAAGGGTAGGTGGGAGAAAGAGGAAATGGTTAATTTAACACCTGGAGGAAGGGAGAATAAAGAGCTTCTGTTCTTTCCTCTATAGTGCATCACATATATTTGTCAGATGAGGCAACAGAGACAGAATGATAAAGAGTTTATATGATGGGAAATGGCTATCCTATTTACAACTATTCCCAGAAGAAGCCTTACCTCCTGCTGGCAGGTGGTAGCATATCCTATGAATGAACTCTAAGACTTCTGTCATCAAAAAGAGTCCCCAGAAAGGGACAATTCTACCAGTCAGATTCTAGAGTCCTTTGCCTGACAAAAGCACCAAAGTCAAGAATGATAAGCCCTAAAATACATGATAACCCTACAATTTATTCTGAGAAGAATATAATTTATGCTTGTGCAACATAAATCCAATTATGGCTAGCAGCATTCAAACTGCACACAGAACAGTAAAATAACTTTCAGTAGTACATGGCTATTGTTTTTTTTTTTTTTGTCTTGTTTTGTATTTTGTTTTTACCTTTCATGAAAATACGTTTGGTTTCTAGGAGTAGAAATCTGATCGCATTTTTATAAATACATTTGATATTAGGCATTTGACATTCCTATTTTCATACTCCAGTAAATAATTCTGCAATTTTTTCAGAGTATTCTCATGGTTTTTCTAACATGTGTGTCTTCAGAAGGTAAATGAACACTACTTTTGGATTCCAGATGATGTAGAAATTGATATTGATTCAGAGCTTCCTCATTTCTGGGCTGTCAAAACATGCTCCTAAAACGTTTAGTGTCTCTTTTGTTTTTGTCCTGCTTGTGATCATCTAATGCTCCCTCTAATTGTGGTAACTCCCTGAGGGAATTACCTTGACTGGAGGTTATCAGTGGTAAGAGGGGGGGGGGAAATGAGCCTTAAACAAGTCTGCTGAGAGCACCAACAACAATGGTTTTAGTAAGGCAAAAGTCATCTTTAGCTCTTCTTCTAAAGGTCTGCATGTTAAACCAGAAAGCGCTGCTAATGACAAATTAATCCTTCTCTTTCAAGGAATATGCCTATATTGTAAAGGTGTTGCCACTCATGTTTCAAACTAGTCCTTCAACTACAATTACAAATGAACAAACAAGAATACCAAGACATATGAGAAAAGTGAGCAGCTTAATACAGAAAATCCAAAAGGAGCAGAGATAATGCAAATTACAAAAGAGAATTTAAAGTATTCCTGTTCCCAAAGATTTAAGAAGATATTTCATCAACTTAAAAAGAAAAAGATTGTTACTTAAAAATATTATGTCCTATCTATCCATCCATCCATCCATCCATCCATCCATCCATCCATCCATCCATCCATGTCTTCCTTATACTTTTTGAAAAAGGGATAATCAGAAAACACGAATTATAACTTTTAAGAAATAACATTATTGGTGTTTACAAACAATCAGTAAACGTATTTGAAAATAAAATAGACATGCTGAAAACCATATCAGAGATCTGGAAAATAAAAAAAATTCAAAGGGAAAAGGAGGTAATAAAAAACAATTGAAGTATATAAAGTAAATATAGACAATACATATCAGTCTAAAGATATCACAGGAAAAAAAGAATAGAAAAAAAAGTATAGAAATGATAAAATATAATTCTTTTTCACTAAAGAAACATATAAATCTTTAAAGTTTGCCCCACTTAAGCAAAATGAAAATAGAAAAACAGTACCTTATTTAACAGTAAACTATGTAGATGAGGTTGAGAGCAAAGATGATGGTGATGATAAACACATTGGTAAATTTTTATCAAAATATAGAAGTCCAGGTTAAAAAATCTTAAAAGTTTGGAGAAAAAGAAAGAAAAATTCACAATTGTCATCAGTTTGGCTCAAATAAAGTCAATAATATTTTCTACAGGTTTGGATATTTTTTACATTGACATTTACTTGGCTCAGTAGTCAAGATTCCAAACAAGTGCACCCAGAACCACCCTACAGACCCAGGTCTAGTGTTAAGTACCAGCAAGGGCCCCACTGAGCCTCACTGGCTCTCTGTTTTGCATTAAGTAAACTTGGGTAAGTTTTTCTTGGGATTCTGGGCCTCCTGTTTTAAGGTAGAAGGCCCTGACTTTATTTGAGTCATTTTTAAAAATTCTCGAGGTGGCATTAAAGGTTAAGGGTTGAAATAAGCTAGGGATGAGAGAAAAGAAAAATAGGTGGTTGGTTTTTAATTTTGGCTTTTCAACTGGAATTGCTTACTGGGAGTCTCAACAAAACCCTTTGCTAGAAAAATGAGAGTCTGAACTCAGCCAGCTCTAAAGATAAGGGGTATTTACTCCCTCCAGATTGAATTTGAAGTATTCTTAGATGACAAAGTGTATATGGGGGTATTTGAGGGTACCCTGCAAAACAAACAGTGGCTACATAGGGAATTCCAATATTACTTCAATTAACTATTAACTCATCCAGGGATGCACTCTAGTTACCTAGCACTCTAAATCCTCACAGTTATATTAGACAGCTGGAGAGAGGAACTGAGAGACGTAAGAGGGTTAAAGCGACTTGACAGGTGACTTGCTTATGTACTGAGTGACTTGGAGCTCAATCCATAAGCAGCACACTTCAACCCACTGCACAATAGCCCTAGAAATTTGTTCAAACTTTGCAGATCTCAAAAAAAAAAAACCTAAAATCATTTCTCCATGGCCAACAAGCTCCCAGTCCCCAGCCCCCATTAATACTCTTGCATATGTGTAATTCCCAAGGAACCTTTACTTGCAAGTATTTACAGACATGGGAAGATGTAACTAAGTGATACCAACTTAAGATGGCCAAAATGGAGTTCTTTTGATGCCTAAATTAATTTTTTTGTGTGCACTATTAGAAAAAGCTGGCTCTAAAATCAAAACTCAATTGGCCAATAGAAGCCTTTGAAATGGAGCACAGACTTCCTTTTTTCCAGGACATTAATAAGAATACATTAGAGACCATCTCCGAACTAAAGAAGGCTCCTACAGCTGATCGGTGCCAGCACCTCATATTTCCTTCTTCTTCAACTGCATTACTGTACCCTTTACTTTGTTGTCCAGACTTACTCTCCTTTCCCCCTCCTCCTCTCTCTCCTGTACTGTACCTACTTACCTAAGAGACACTTAGAATAGAAAACCAGAATAAAACTAGAAAAAAAAAAAAACAAATCAGAAATTCAGCAGCTCCCTTTGGAAAAAAAAGCCAGTCTCAGGAAGACAGGAACCAGCATTAGTCTATGTTCCTTGGATTAGAAAAGAACTAGAAAATCTACTAAAGAGTCCCCCACCCCACCCCAGAACCCCAATGGGTTCTCAAAGGAGTCTGATTTAACTGTTATGTTAACACATGATCCTGGCTGTTCTAACTTATTCCAATTGATACACCTACTGGTTTCCGAGCACAAAGAAACAGAATTACTAAATAATGCTCTTTACTTAGAAAACACCTATAGAGGAATCTGCTTTTGTTGTAATAAGTCAGGTCACCTTGTAGACAACTAAAATGGGATTTAGAAAAAGAAACAAGCAAGCATAGAGCTGCTCCTTACTAATACTTTAGAAATAATTGAAATTACCATAAAAAGGGAAACTGGGGTAGATACTGGAGTTACTTTATATGTTATTAACCCTGCCCAGCTAAATTGGCTTCCCCCTCAGACTAGGCTTCTGTGCAAATAGGGGGACATCTAATCAACTAACATCTTCTTTTAATTCAGAACCTGTTCCCTTCCAACTATGGAATGTTATGAGGAAACATTTTTGCCAGTTATATCTGCCCCAATTCACCTGATAGGGTGAGACTTTTTGAAACCATTGACACTCACATATTCTTTCCCCAGAAGGGTGAAATGTATTGAGAAAGAAATGAATCAGACACTGAACCAATTAAGAAAAGAATGATTTTAAAGGAACCTCTACCAGAAGAAACTAATTTTGAGACTGACTGAATGTTTGTTTAGACATTCTAATGCAACTTTGGGCCATTTCCAGTACAGATATTGGCAAGATTAAGTAAACTACTCTTATTAAAAGAACTATTGATAATATTTTGCCTCTATCTAAAACTTGCCAATATCTTTTAGGACTCGATGCACTAGTTGGAATCAACCCCTTATACAAAATATTTTTTAAAAGGGAGGCTTATAATTCCATGTATGAATCCCTGTAATTCTCCTATCCTTATGGTAAAGAAACCCAATGGGAAAAGATGAAGATTTGCATAGGATCTCATAGCTATAAATAAAGACATCCTGTGATTCCAAATCCACATACCCTATTATCAGCTATTTCTGTAGACTGCCAATATTTTTCAGTGATAGATTCATGTACTGCCTTTTTAGTATTCCTATAAAAAAGGACGGAAAATAGTTCTTTGCTTTCTATCTGGGAGGATCATGAGTTTACTTGGACAGTAATGCCCCAGGGATATAAAAAGAATCCCAGCTATTTCTCTCAGATACTAAAAGCTGATTTGAATGATGTTGAATTTCCCAGAAATTCTACTCTAATCCAATGAGTGAATGATTTACTTTTATGTTCTACGACATATTAGACTCCCAAGAGGAAACAATTTACCTATTATAATAGCTGGGTATAAAGAGACATAGGGTCCCAAAGGACAAGCTTAAAATCCATTTACCCCAAGTAAAATACCTTGGTCATCTAATATCCAAAGATGGGCTACTAATTAATTCTGAAAGACTCAGAGTGATAATATCCTTTTCTCTTTTAAAAACAAACAAACAAACAATAACAAATGGCTTATAGAATTCCTGAGTCTGACTGAATATTGTCACAAGTGGATCCCAAATTTTTTATTAATAGCCCAGTCTCTACATGTCTTATTAAAATCAAATCAACTTGATGCAATTCAATGAAACCCCAAAGGAAAACAAGCTGAAGTAGCTCTAGAGGAGGTACTATCTAAAGCTCCCATGTTGGAACACTTTAATTATAAATTTCTTTCCTTTATTCTACATAAAATAAAGAAAATGCTTTAGGAATATTAACTAAAAAACACAGAGATCACCACAGACTTATGGATATTATAGTCAGCAATTAAACTCTGTAGCCAAAGGGCTCTCCCTATATGACAGCCATCTCTGCTACAGCCATATTATGCAAACAAACAGAAGAAATAGTTATGGGCTCTCTTTTATTTATGTTTCTCATTCTGTTGTATCTTTACTGTACTCCCATTACATTCAATACTTCTCTATCAGTCGACTGGCTTCATATGAATTACTATTGCTTTCTGTACCTAATATTGCTTTAACTGGATTTAACAGTCTTAACGCAGCAAATTTGCTACCTTCTTTGCAGGATGAAGACATCCACAATTGTGTTTTGCTTACTGACCACCTTCTTGTTCTTAGAAATGATTTATAGAAAACTCCTATTGATAATGTTGACTTAATTTCGTTTATAGATGAATCTTAACTTAGAGACGAACAGGGACATTACCGATCTTGATATTTAATAACTTCCAAGGTGAACATAATTGAAGGTTCTTATTTACCTGAATAACATCTGCCCAATAAGCTGAATTAATTGCTCTAACTAGAGCTTGTCAATGGCTAAAGACCAAGTAGTCAATATTTACACCGATAGTCACTATGCCTTTGGGGTAACTCACAGAACTTGGAATGTTGTGGAAGCAGCAAGGCTTACTAACTTCCTCAGGGCTGCCCATAAAAAATGGAAAACAGGTTGCAGAATTATTAGATGTCATTTAGTATCAGACAGATACAGCCTTACAGAGACTGCCTAAATAGTTTCCACAATTGTGTAAGCCAACTCCCTTAATAAATCCATATCTCCTAATGGTTCTTTTCTGGTTGATCCTAGACTGATACAATGAGTGCCTGGTTGGCATAAGATTTCTAACCCATGAATTGGGGTGGTGGCAGGGTCGGGGGAGGATTATTTTAAAGCCAGAATGCTACACTCAATCAAACTACCATTTTAGTTTGAGAGAAAAATAAAATCATTTTTGAATGTATTAGATATCAGAAAATTTACCACCTTAAGACTACTGAAAAATAAGTCAAACAAAACTAAATATAAATTCAAGAAATGGAAGTAGAATTAAACTTAAGTTCAAATCCTAGTTTTATAATCATACAGTGTTCTAGGAAGCACCATGAATATATCTTCAAGAAGACAGTGTTCAACATAAAGCAAACTACATGATCAAATCTGGAAGTATGACTATGGTACATAGTTGATAAAAAAAATACATATCTTTTTTTCTTAAATAAATAAACAAATGAAAAAACTCCAGAAAAAAAAGAAAATAGATGAAATTATATGATATGATTCAAAGCAATGAACAGGATATATTATAGTTTTCTATAAAAACAACATCATATATATATATGTATATATATACACACATATATATATACATCATATATATATATCATATATATAAACATCATATATATATATGTATATATATATACACATCATATATATATATATGTGTATATATATATAAACATCATATATATATGTATATATGTATATATATACACACATATATATATACACACATATGAACATATATATATACACACATATATCCTGTTCATATATACATATATGTATATATATACACACATATATATATACACACATATGAACATATATATACACACATATATCCTGTTCATATGTGTGTATATATATATGTGTGTATATATATACACACATATATATATACACACATATAAACAGGATATATATAAAAATGATATATATATATACACACACACACACACACACACACACACACACGTGTGTGTGTGTGTGTGTGTGTGTGTATGTGTATGTATATATATATCAGGTAGCCTATTGAGAATATGAAGTCATGTGATTTATAATTTTTAATTGATAATAAGTATTAAGTATACTAGTTATCCCATGATGTACTATGTTTTCTTTAAAATAAATTGGCACTTACAGAAATTTTGCCTTTAGATTAACTTTTTTGTTTTATATTATATTATATTTTCATTTCATTTATTCTATTTAAATCTTGATTTATACCTAAAAATGTATTTATGTTTTTAAAATGACTATAAGATCCATGAGGTAAAGCCTTTACCTACACTGCAATTATTGCATATTCACTTCCTAAAATAATACCTGGCATATAGTCAGTACTTGATAGATATTTCTTGAATTAATTTTTTAAAATTACAACATTTAGTTTGCTGTTTAGATGTTAGAGGTGCATTTTGATTTTCAGAATACAAAAACCAAGTATTATTAATAAAAATAATAATTAAAAAACAATTAAAATTACAATAATCACTTCAATTTCTTAATGTTTCTATAAAATTTTTTGAACTTTAGATTTATTTTTGAGAATCAAATAATTCTGTTTTTGAAAATAAAATAAAACATTTGAATTAGAGCAAATCTCTCATGTTGATTTTTGTTCTTTTTTTGTTACATTCTGATAAAATAAAACATTTTTATCTCTAAGTTGTTACATCTTGTGGACAATTCTCCAATTCATCTTACTTGTCCTTTCAGTAACATTTAGCACAGTCAATCCCTCCATCTCTTTGAACTATTTCCTTCTCTTGGTGTACAACACTCCACGCACTCTTCTGGGTTTCCTCCTATGGCTGGCCTCTTTTCTTGTCTCCTTTACTGGTTTCTGCTTATTTCTCCAAACTCCTTGCCTTAGATCAGTGTTTGGACTCATCTCTAGCTAAATTGAATACCTTGGTGATCTCATCCAGTCTCATGGATTAAATATAAACTTTGTGCTCAAGACTCCCAAAGCTATTCCTCTAATTATCCTAGATAACCCTTCTCTCATGTCATTCATCCAATCCTTTACAAATCTCAACAATTCAATTCTCAAAATGTATTTAAAAGCTGATCATTTTGTACCTCTAATTGTAGTATCTTAGTCAAACTCACCATCATCATTCCCCTGGGTGGTTCTTGTAGTATAGTATCTTAATTGGATGCTTGCTTGTACTATTCACTCAACAGACATGCACGTCATATCATACTCTTCTGTATGAATCCTTCAATGGTTTACCACCATCCAATATCATATAACATTCCTTTATTTTGTTAATAATCAATTTCTCTTCACTGCAATATAACTTCCAAGGGGTAAAAAAAAGCAAGAGCAGCAAGCAATTCAAAAGAAAACTGGGATCAGTTGGGTTAATGCCCAGTAATAAACATTAATGAGCCATCTGTGAAGCAGCACTGGGTGCAATAATTTCTTTAGAGCCAATGGGAGGGTGCTTTTCATGTTGCTTTACGAATATAAGAAAGGTTATAAATTCCAATTATAAAAAGTCTTTAATTCCTTTTGTCAAAGAGAACTGCAATAAAAGACTTCATACCTAGCATAGCCACATATACTTTATTCTCTATACTTCATTTGGAACATTTTTTTTCCTGCATGTTCCCTGCTGCCTCTGTCCTCATTGGCCTGTCTTGTTCTCCACCCTTGTCAATCACTGTAAGAGCTCTTTTCATTTTTCTTCCCATATACATTTGTTCTACCATATTTTGTTTCTCCATATTCCTATACGAAATCAACACACCATCACAAGAATGAATGTTTTTCCTTGGCTGGTTTTACTTTTCTTTTTTTCCAGCATGTGGCTTCCATTATACAGTACTTCTATTCTCTCATAAATTTTTACAAATTTCTCATCTCTAAATTTTCAGGCAGTATAAACTACATGTTGAAGACAACTTATTCCCTTTATTCCACATAGAATTAGTAATAAATTTCGAGTTCCATTTTCCACAGAAGTGTTCTAATGAGCAGTTATTAGATTAAAAAAAATCTTATCCTATAATAACTGGATCAAGTTGTGTTACTAAAAGGTAGGTAAAACAAATGGCATATAACACAATTATCACTCAAAAGGAAAGAAGGTAGTTAGTTAGGTAGGTAGGTAGGTACGTAGGTAGGTAGGAAGAAAGGAAGGAAGAAAGGAAGGGAAAAAAGAAGACTATTCTAAATTTTGATAACATTTTGTACATTTCAAAATAACTTTCCTTGTTTAAGTTCATTATACTTGATTAAATGATATCAGTATAATCCGTATAAATTTTAGTTGGAATAAATTAACTTTTTTTTTTCTTGGTTTAGAAACTTGCAGAGGGCAGGGGTGAGTAGGAATAAGAAGCAATTAAAATAGCATTAAGTTTATAAATGTTAAGTATAATGAGATTCCTATTTGATTTCCCTTAGCACATAAATGTAGAGGAACAATTTCAACCATTAAACAAAATTCTGTGAAATCATAATCAACCTTTATCTACTTCTATTCATTCAATAAAGTAGATAAAATATTTTCCATCAAGCACATAACAGTGAGACACAGCAATGTTCCTATTACATCGTTCAATATTTTATTGCCCAATTGTGAGAACAGATGTAAAAGATTGTACATAATACATCTTTTTGGTTTAAAAGCAGTTTCTCAAAATGTAACAAATCTAAATAGAGAGAGATTTTAAAAATCATATCTATCATTCAGTTATGCCAGATAAATTTCCTACAGTGAACAAAGAAAAACCCTTGATACAGTAGCAACTATTCTAGATTAAAAATATATGTAATGTTTAAATTTGTCAGTTAAGACCATATGTTTAAAGATTTTTAAAAGTGTGATAAGAATATATTGTTTCTCAATGAAAGATGTTTCCCCAAATCTTTCTATATCTTAATAAAGTAGCTGTTAGTTGCACTAAATTTAGTCTTTGTAACCTTGCCCTCTGAGATATCTTGATCTGAAAAACTTAAATAAGTCCTCTCAATAGCACAAAATAAAACCAATAGCTCTTATAGCTTATCATATATTTACACGTGTTTAAATAAGTACTATATCAAATTAGTTTTGTTAAATTGCTATAGAATATTGTCTGTACTACTGATGTTAGGCACTTTGAATTCAGTCCAAGAGTATGAAAAAAGAAAATGATGTACAATACAAACTTCAAGGGCATGTAATGTCATGATGGAACTTGGCTTTAAATATTATAATTGCCATATTTATGGAATCACCTTTTGGTGATCAATTTATTCCTTTTTAAATATCTTAAATTTCTGGTTTAAAATAAAAAATTTGAAAAGCTGTACTCAGTATTATTAACTATAAAATACATAGGAAAGGCTGGGCAAAGGATGGTAGAACAGTGGAGTAATCCCATTAGATATTTTGTGAGTTCCACTCTGATCTTCATATCTACAATTTTTTTGGAAAAGAAAACATGAATGCACAAATTCACCCATTAAAAGAATAATAATAAAACAGTTCACTTGAGACAAAAATAGAAAAGGCAAAACAGTAAACACGAGCTAAATATTTGAATTGGTTATGCCAATTATAGAGAAGCCAATTTGAAGAAGATGGTTTGGTTTTTTGTTTGAGGAAGAGCTAAGTATATTAGAATGGCTCAAGCATTGAGCAAAGAAACCACAACATCCATGAATTCTTAGTCACTGTAGCTTGCCCCTAGGGATTAATTACCTGTGATAGCTAATTTTTTATGTCAACTTGACTGGCCATGGGTGCCCAAATATTTGCTAAAACATTGAGTGTATATGTGAGGGTGTTTCAGGATGAAGTTAACATTTAGATTGGTAGACTGAGTAAAGAAGACTGCCCTCCCCAATGTGGGTTGGCCTTATCCATTCAGTTGAAAGCTTGGCAAACAAAAAGACTGAATAAATGAAAACTTCTCTTGCTTGACTGTTTTAATGAGGACATTTTTTTTTTTGAGCTCTTCCAGGGTCTCAAGCCAGCCAGCATTCAGACTGAAAATTATACCATCAGCTCTCCTAAGTGTCCAGTTAACAAACTGCAAATCTTGGTACTTGTTGGCCTCCATAATCACGTGACTCAATTCTTCATAATAAATCTCTTTACATATATGATTTTATTTCCCTGGAGAACCCTAATGCAGTATCCAAAACCAAATGGTAAAAGTATTATTCTTCATTTTACTGCACTTGACTCTGGGCAGTTATTATCTCCTATGATGAAGGTAAGGAATTTAGGGAGATTCTTCAAAATATCTTCACTTTATCTAAAACCACATGTGAAGAATCAAAACACTTAGAATTCAAATGTAGTACTGGTGTTAATCAATCAATACTAGATATGAATTACACAAAATGATTTATAATCCTATCTGACCATAAATTTAGAGTCTATGGTAGCTACATGGTGTCAACTGCAGCATCTAGAAAAGAGTAGGAATGTCTTCTACAGAATTCTTGAGATAAACTACATACCTTCAACAGCTCCATGAATGGAGTCATACTAGCTCACATGTTAGCTCCTCACATTGTAAAATATCTCTGTATTTTGAGAAAAAAATTCTGTGTTAGTTGGGTCGCTTACTAAATTACTGTAACCAGGAAAGTAACATCAAATGATATTTAAGAAATAAATAAAAGAAGAATAACGTTCTTTTAAGTGCAATAAGAGTCATGCTAAAGAAAACAAAAAAAAAATAGTTAAACAGTATAAATGACTTAATAAATTTGCAAACAACATGGCACAAATTCTCTTTATAGTCAAGGGAGCTTATGGGTCAATAATGTTTAGAAGACATTTGTGATATAAAATATGTAAAGAAAAAAAACTTAATTTCAAGCCAAATAGATTGTTTTTTCCTCTCAAAGAATCTTGATTCATTTACGAAAGGAGGACAATAGTATTTGACTTTTGATGTCTGGGTTAACATGCCATACTATATTTTAATGATAGCCAGAAAATGTGTACCATAAAAAAAATTTCAAGGAAAGAATTCAGTCCTTAGTGAGAGAAATAAGTCAGGCAATGTAGGACATAGATTTACGAAGTATAATCAAAAATGACTAAGAGAAAATAAAATATTTTGGAACATCATTAACAGAAATAAATTAGTCACTATGAACATCAGCATTTAAAGAAATAAAGGTCTGGAAATTCCATTAATAAAAAATACTTTCTCATTTCAGTACGACAAATGTTCTATTCAAGACTGATATGTTCTTCACTGTCCATTGGTATTTTTGCACAGTTTGAGCGACAGGGGCATGACATTTAGCAAAGTTCAAAATTCCGAAGGAAATCTTATAAAGGCAACAGATTCAATAAAAATATAGGCATATGTGTGTATTAAATATATTTTCAAGAAAAAGACTAAGAATCTGTTATTCTAAAACAGTACTATAAACTAGGTAAAACAAAAAATATTCAGTAGACAAGTTGTATTGTTTATTTAAGCTATTTATTTAGCATTTGTTGTTGATATTGTGGTTGTGCTAGTGTTTTAATTGGAACCAACTTTTGTTTTTCTATATTGACTCCAATGAGAAAATGTGAAGAAAATTGAGACAATTATAAGCTCACCTAAAAAATAACATTTGAGACATAGAAGCAAATAGCAGTGATTTTGAAGAAAGGAAAGAGGGAATAAAGAGAATATAAAAAGTAGCATGTTAATAATTATTTGAGCATATGTACACATATAAATTGTATGTTTGAAACTGTCCAATTAAAAGTTTAAAAGTTAGCATTAGTTAGAATGCCATAACCACAAGCAACAATATCGATTTTCCAGATATTTATTGGGTGCCTACAATGCACCAGACACTATGTATAGGCGTTATAGAGATGAATAAAACACAATTTCAGCCCACCAGTAGGAGAGAGAGAGAGAAGGAAATTCAAGAAGGACAAATATGAGGTATTTCAGAGAACAATAACAAAAACATCAATTCCACATCTCATGACAAAAACTAGAGCAGTTCTTAAGTCTAAATAAAAGCACCACAATTTAAAGCACCACAATTGATTCACTCAACTTAATCTTCAAAATCTAGGAGACTAGACTCTTAACGACTAGCTGGGAAATTATGTTGCCCATACCTTGGCGAGGAGAGGGCTTGCAATTTAATTCATGGTTTCACTAAGAAAGAAGATTCACTGCTCTTATTGGGTTGCTGGTGAGCATTGGGAGTATTAATGTACAAATTTAACTTTCAAGATACAGTAAATGAAGAGTAAGTCATGCTCTACATAGGCCAGTGCAGACTGGGGCCATGATGAAGTCATAATCTAGAGCAGTTAGAAGTAGCTGAAATGATGAAATTACTGCTGGAAGTTTGGGAAAGGCTAGGTCTTTACATCCAACAAATATTGGTAGTTAGCATTAAGAAATAAGTAGGCTAACATGGAAAAGATATTAGTAGATAAAGTTGTGTAGACCAAGTTATTCTCCGGGTAATATAAGAAAGAAAAAGTACTTAATGAATGCCAACTGTGTTAACAGTAGATTAGATTGTAACAATAAAACTACTACAAATTAAATGTAGCAGATTCTGAAATACAAACACATAATAAATAGCTCTTTATATGAAGTATAATTATACCATTCACATCACTTCAAACCCCAGACTTATACAGTGGCACAGTACTCAAATTTTCAGTCTACCTGTGTTTCAGAATTAAAGTATGATTTTTGAAGTTTTGCAATTACAACTGTCATGTTACCATCCTCCATTTGACTGTAAATTCTGAGGTGCTCTGGATCTACATGTTGAAACTAATTCTTTAAAAAAGACTTTATAGTACAACTCCAGGTTAAAATGCATTTGTAATTAATTTACAGCCATACACACAGTTAACCAATTAGCTTATGTTACTAACAATGAGCACAAGTTGTAAGAAATATTACTTATATGAGAAATATTCTGATTAGTCCTTTAAATAAAAAGGTATTTTTAAATTAGATCTGTTTAATCATGAGAAAGTGAAACTAACACTATACTTCTGGTTCTAGAAGTAGGATTCCTTTGCCTTGGCACTATTGATATGCCAGAACCATACCAGTTGTAACTCCTGCTCCCCAGGAGTGACCATAAAAATGTCTCCAGTTGGTGCCAATTGTCTCCTAGGGGAAAAATTCACCACTGGTGAAAAACCACTATTTTAGAGAATCTGAGGCAATGCCTTTGGCCTACTCTGTTCTAGGTAAGGGATAAAATTCCCCTACTTCCACATAAATTGATGAAGAAGCACCTGATAATTACAGAAGTTCAATTCACAATCCTGATATCAAAGAATCAGGTTGTATGATATTGTTTCATCATCTCATTATCTTACACTAGAAATACACCTTTGAAACAATTTTTAAAATACACAACATAAAGTTAACATGGACTCTACTCTCTAGGAGGTTAACCTATCATAAGCATAGTTTCTTTTTCCATTCACTGATTTAAGCATATTTTATAATAGTGATTTTAATATGTTATTTCTCTTTTTGCCTTCACAGAATAAAATTACATATACATTATACATACCTTTATTCATTATATTTTGGCCAAAGTTCTGACTTTCATATTCTGGTTCACAGAGTAATAATTATTGAGTAAATATTAATTGAGCAATGATTATGTATACAATATAGCACTATTTAAGGCGCTGGTGATATAGAGATAAATAAGGTATGTTCTCTGTATTTCAAGAACTGAAAAATATAATAAGGGGGACATTAAATGTATAATAGAATTACAAAATATAAAATATGAGTAAGCAGAGAGTGTACACTGAGAAGTGTTTAACTGCAACTGGAAGAATGGAATTATTTAGAAAAGGAGGTGAAACCAGGTGGAGGCACCACAGGATTTCAATAACTGGAAGAAGATAAGGGGTTTTCTAGCCTGAAGGGGAAGCTTGAAGTTGATAAGTACTTTGAGTAGTATGGATGATGCCCTGGCAATGGCTAGTTGTTGGGATTTCTGGTAGACCAAAGCGGGAGAAGTGAAACAGGATATGAACTTAGAAGGATATTTCATATACATGGTAATGGCTTCAACTGGAAAAGTAACAGTCACTGGAAATTCTTCAGTAGATGAATCCTAAAATCAGGTGAGTTACTCGACACAGGTAGTCCTGGCTTTAGAACTTGATGGATTTCTAAGAAATGTGCCTGTGATAAGAACAGTTGGGAAGTTATTTTAAAAACCCAGGGGATACATTAACAATGGTCTAGAAAAGGCGGGTAGAAGACTGTGGAAGCTTTATGAAGATGGAACATACAGGATTTGATGACTGACTCTATTAACAGATGGGTGAAGATGCAACTATTTGAGATTGAAAACTCATTATGAAATTCCTGCTTCTGGATGCAGAAATTCATCACATGTTCATTTCTGGAAATTATGAATTTGAATTATCAGTATATTGTCTGCAGGGCAATTTACTGTTCAGCAAGTGAAAATCTAATCTCCAGTAAAGAGAGATATTTCCCTTGAAATAAAGATGTGATGATCATCTCTAGAACTTAAATCCTAGAAAGAGTTGGGGTTATGTAGGGAGACATTATAGATAGAAATAATGAAAGGAAAGAGGGAAACTATGAAGAATGATGTCATGTAAGTTTGAATGGAGGAAAGAAGTCAGACTTAGAAATTGGAACATAAGAATTTGAGAGAGAGAGGGAAATACTGGAGAAAACTGGAACATGGAAATGGTGGTGTGGAGTCAAAAAGAAAGGTAGGCCTCTGCAGGCTTAAAATAAGGTTACTGGGTTTATAATGAAAAAATCATGGGTGACTACTAGGAAAGCTCTTTCATCTTTCTCCTCACAGCCCTGCATCTGTGTTCTGATATTTCTCTCTAGTGTTTAGAAGAAAGGGTGCGGGCGGGGACTATCTCTTTTCCAAATTTTAAAATTACCTTTATCATCAGCTATATCCCTTTGTCTCCAGAATCATGCTGGCATTAATATTTTCCCTCTCTCTAACATTTTCAATATATTTCCCTCCTCTCCTTATTTTTCTTTTGTGTTCATATTTGTACAGCATGGTCCTATTTTCCCTCTTTGAACTCTGAGCTATAATGCTACTTCTTTCCTTCTTTAGCAAATATTCAGTAGAGTTATCTATTTAATATTTGTTTATTTTCAGTCTGTGGTCTCAGATCTATAATTTTCTTTGCCTATAATTACTTTGCTGAAACTGGATTCTGAATATTCAGTTATGTCCACTCAATTGCCAAATCCTTTCTTTCATCTTTATTTATACACTTATATCTAAAACATTTGGCAATAGTACATATATACTTCTTGAAAATTCCCCTCCATAATTTAATGATACTGTGCCTTCGTTTTTCAATAACAAAGATGTTATTTGGCATTTCATTAAAAAAAAAATTTAAATGGGCTCTGTAGGCAAATGGGTTTGGGAAAACTCACTGCTTAAAAAATGTAATTTCCTCACTGTATCACTTGTAAGAGCCTTCAGTATGCCAGTTCTACACTGAGAATTTCCTAGAGGAAGATAATTTGGTCACAAAATCCTTTTTTTCCCATGTAACCAACAAATCTCTCCACTCAATTACTTTAAAACCATGTTTTGCGACATTTACATTTTTCCATCAATTCTAAATACATATTCTTAGTTTATACGTTTTGAAAAAAGAAAGATTACTAGTTCCTGAACAATTATAAAAAGTGGTAAAAAGCAGCAAGAAATTGGAATCATTATCTTCACTATAGATGAGAAGACTGAGGCAGAGAGGTTAAGTAGTTTAACCATGCTAACAAAAGCAGTAAGTGGCAAAACCAAGTTTGAGCCAAAGGCTTTCATGTTCCAAAGAGAAGAAAATTTATTTTCATCACAGCAGATTACCTGTAAGTCTTAGGCCTATAGTCTCTCTGTTTTCTCTCAGAAAAAAACTGGCATCATCTACAATCTTCATATATGTGATTCCAAAGTATATTTTATGTTTCTAGATATAATTATTCTCACATACTCAAATACTGCATTCTCTCTCCATTTTTATGTCAGTTATTTATGTCATTTTTTGCATTGATATTATCTATTCTCACTAATTTAAAACCAAAGTATCAACTTATCTTGATAGTTTGCTCTCTATATAAATTTGGCTATTAATTCCTACTATTTTTTTTAAATATCTTTTACATGTATTCCTTCTAATTCATCCCAAAGTCACTATTCTGGTATAGGCTGTCAAAACTTGTTGTGGTAGAATTTACAAAGCCTCCATGAACCTCAACCTTCCTACTTATATTTCCTACTTTCAATATTTTCATAAGAAATTGATTATCTTATAAACCTGTTGAGTTTAACTGATTCTAATAGGGTTTTAATTATTATTCTAATGCATCTGAGTTAAAACATTGTATTTTGTTACACCATGTGAATCTTTTATGACAAGGTTGACTTAGAAAGGCACTTATTTTGCAACTTTTTCATATATTTTAATTCTAAGTAATAGTGAAGATGAGTTCGAGTTTTTAGAGCCTCTCAAGTAAGTGGGGGGCTCTTCTTCCTATTGCTGCTACCAGAAAAAGTTTTGGAGTTCCTGTTTTCCTTAAAAATATAAAAATATCACCTCCTTTTGCTATCTATAATCCAAAAAGGCTCTTGGGCTAAACAGAAATGAATACCTTGACCTTACTAACTTGCAAGCTTAGGGAAGCCAAGAGATTCACACTATTTGAAGAGACTAAATTTTGGTCCTGGACAAGAGAAGTATAATCCTATTGCATTTACACAGTTTGCAGTAGACTTTGAAATTCATATTAACATTCCTGAAGGGAGGATAGTTCTGTAACTGACAGCCACGCAGTCAGAAGAGAAATTTATCGCTCCTAGTTTAGCAAATAATTGCATTCCTCAAATGAAAAACGATTTTCTCCTACTACCCCACACCTACCCCTAATACCTATTTCATCAGGAAAATGTATCTGCTGGGGATATGACTGGGTGGGATTGCACTGAAGAGTTATATTATGTTTTGCATTATAGCTTATTGTGTTAAAAACAGAGAAGCTGCACAAGACAACATCTCTGTATCTGTACTTAGTTAGCATTGTATTACTAAATCATCATGCCTTACGTCGCCCACCTTTTTTAATATTTATTTTTAATTTATTGCCAATTTTTTCAAATGTGCATATGCTACCTGCATCAACCATGAAAACCACAAAGCTAATCCTACCCTAAGACATGCAAAAAAATAAAATAATAATTTCCAGAATCATTGTTCACTTACATTAAAATGTAGTCTGGGCCATAATTCACACACCTCACTCTCTAAACCAATACCTATGGTATTATAAAACCTATTCTTTTGTTAAAATCTGAGAATATTTGAATTTGGAGAGTTGTGTAGAAGAGAGACTTCCATGACGTGACTGCTGTGGGACCCATGAGCTAGATCTAGTTCATAACAGAGATTGCTTACCATAAATCCCCCCAGAGACTGTCTGATTGAGCCCTCATATATATCCCACACAGTGCTGCTTCTTAGAACAGGCCATTGCTTTGCCCAGGGCAATCATGTAAGGCATTTTCCCCGTTCAGAGGTGGGTCACACATCAGTATCCCTAGCCATCCTGCTCCGTTCTGTATAATTCTGTAGCTCTTTGCCAAGAGGCATGGAAGATCCACACCTCACCTTGTTGCAGTCCAAAACCTCATGTGTAAGTTCCCTTAATGAACCCCCGATGAATGGTAGAGTTGTTAGCCTCTTTCTTTGGTTTCTATGCTTCAGGAAATTTTCCCAAGTTGCCCCACACTATCAATTCAATTTTTACATTCTAACCTGATATTTCTTTACTTTTCACACTTAAAAAATTATACTTAGAAGAGATGTTTTTCAAAGTTTCTTAACAAATATTTATAATTGATCATTTTGGTGTTAGGTGTTAATTAGTAATATAAATTAATAAAGAATATTGTCCCTTACTTGGTTTTTCTGGTGTTGAAGTCAATTGAAGTTAAAAATACCCTCAAGAATGATCTTTAATACAAATAATATTGAAGTCCAGACATTTTATTTCCTATGAGATGAGCACAGTTATTAAAAATATCATGAGTTGTTGAAACCTAGTGTTGTTCATTGCCTAGATTAAAAACCTTATTATGTTGATGTGGGATCAGAAGTGATGTCACTTCCTCCCTTCTTGAATGAACAAGAAGGATATGACCAAATGTCTTTGCCCATTTAAGAAACAGTTACACCTGCAGAAGGAGTTCCTGAGGGAGCTACAGTTGCTCTCCATTCTCTACCACAAATGCCCACAGTTCATAGTTAATGTTCTCTATTTTTCTTCAAGTAAATAGAAGTAAATTTAAGTAAATAGAAGTCTACTTTTCTTCCCAGCAAACCTTCCCCCACCCCTGTAATACTCAAAGTAAAACAAAAATAGAAACCACCTCTGTCTTTACTACCAAGTCATAGTTAAAATCCATGTATCTGTTGTCCTCTTTACTAAAATGATTTCTTGCTGTGATCTGTATAGACGAATATGAAAGAACAAACTTACACAACTTATAAGGTTAAATGACTACAATGTTCTCCATGGGAAGAATGAAAAGGTTCAAACATACAGAGATATTCCCTTCCTCTCTTAAAATGCAAGGACATGGCCTCAAAAAGAAGAGTTTGACTAGCTGATTGGCTGTTTTGTCATTTTATTAACAGGCCATAATGACTTCTTTATTTCAAAATGAGTATTTTTTTTTTTGCTGTGTTTCTGTGTGCTTTCCAGACAAAAGTTAGCTGAAGAGCTGATGGTGGTTTAGTATCTTTTTCTTTAACTTTTTCCCCATGAAGACAACATAATTAGAAAAGAACAATTTTGTCAGAAAATAAGAGTACTCATATCTACAATATGAATAGTTTCCTCTTAATTCAGCTCATGTAATATATCCACTTGCCTCTGTTTTATATGGACATATAGCTTATATTTATCTAGTTTATATAATATCAGAAAAATTATAGAAATCAATTTTTAAAGATTTAATCACACATAAAAGCCTTAGAAAATTAAATTATAAAATAAAGCATGCTTTGCTAAAATAGCAGATACACACATACATATTTCATATGAATTTTCATTTTTGACACCAAGTATTATTGCTTCACTTTAAGGGCTTTAGACTACGCTCTTTCTTAACTTTTGCCGACTGATTTCTAATTCCCTCCCTTTTTAAACATAAAGGCAATCCAGACCTTATTTTGTAAATGGATTAATTTGTCTTTCTTTTTTTTTTTTCCTGGAAAAGCACTTTAATTTTAAAAAGATCCCTTGAATACAAAGAAAATGCACAGATTCTATCAAAACTATTGTGTAAAAAGACTATGCCTCTCACAGTGACAAAAAATCAATTAAGGAAGAACAAAAAGATTTGACAGAGATTAGAACTTTGCCTCATTTGGTCCACAAAAATATTGTTTAGTGAAGATTAACCAAAAAAATTAAAGAATGTATGTATTTCACAAAAGTCAAGGATCTCTTAGACAGGACAACCTCGATATCCAATACTTATTCTGTATCCATTACGTTGCCATAGGTGTCAAGCTTTCATGCTAGGATAGCGTACATTCACAAGCATATGATTGAGAAGAAAATAATGTCCAAAAGAGAAATACAGGCAAGTCCTTTAAGCCAGTTTTCAAATAGTCGCTGTGAATAGCAAAATAAGAATTAGATTATATCACTTCACAGACAAGTACACTCTCTTCTAGGGAGACCAGCGTCTTTAATTTTTCTATTTTTTAGTAATATAATTTTACCCTTTTAAGGGAAGTTACATCGATGTATGATAAAATAGTTAAGTTTCTACCTCTTATACTTTCATTTCCTATAAAAGCTGAGCTACCATCCCTTCTTTATTAAGATTAAGTACTAAAAGATTGGCAGAGAGAATAACTCTTCCCTAAACTATGTGACAGCTAGAACAGTGGAACCCCAAACGCTTGTCTCCTAGGAGGTGATATATAGCTACAGCTATAACCCTAAATGCCCTTCTATTTTATTTTATTTTTTTCTTGTGTTTTTGGTTAGAAGTATATTAGATAAATATATTCTTACTGTAAATCAATTAACCAGATTGACAATATAAATATGATAAGGTAAAACAAGAAATAGTTCTGTTTCTGGCAGTATAATGGCTTAGAAACCATAAAAAACCTTTCTAATAAAAAAAAAAGGTAAAATTTATATCTTCTAAATGTACTGCTGGGCTACTCTGGAAGAAAGAAACTTATAAAGCACAAACAAAGCTTGGGATGCAAGGTAAGCAGGAAAGACAACTTTTATTCTGAAGGTTTCTATTACGTCTTGGGGACCCAAGCTTCCACTTTCAGCTTCAAGCCCTGCTAGGAGAACCTTGTAAAGGAGAACCTCGTAAAGGACCCCATACCAGAAGTGATGACCACAAAGGTCAGCCTTCAGTGTAAGAGTGAACTAGAAATAAACTTGTCAAGCAAAACATCTTGGCAAGACCACTTGTATGTCTAAAAGTTAACACTGGATGGTGAGGAGAAAGAAAGTCTCTCATGATAATTTATAACCCTAAACTGGTCTTTCCAAGACTTTATGGTCTGAATTCATGTTCCCTCTGTGATTCAAAACATCCTCAAAGAAAAATTTAAATTTAAAGATTTTTCCAGATTGATAGGGCTTCAATGGGAATATGAGGTATAAAAGCCAACAGACCAACATGCTAAAGCAGGTGGGAAAAGAAAACTGAGGGTTCCTTAATTTTTTATTCAGACTTTCCTTTGGTCCTCCTGATTTGAGTCCAGCCCCTCATCTCCACCCTCCTCATCCTGTTTCACGTTCCCAGAGAATAAACCTCTAGGATCCTATAAGAACAGTAAGAGGTAGGAACCTGGCTGTGCAGGGTAAAAGATAAAGAACAAGGTGGCAGAGTGCTTTCTGATGTTGAATCAGACTTTGAGATGTTTTTGGAAAGTTTTTTTTCTCTCACCCCAGAATGCACGTGCATGCATGTGTGTGCGCACGTGCCTGCACGTACACTCACACGCGCACACGCGCACGTGCGCACACACACATAGACATAGACATAGACACACACACACACACACACACACACACACACACACACACACACACACACACACACACTTCCTTTTTCAGAACACGGTGTCTTTATGGAGGTGTCCAGAACAAATGAGTTTGCTTCCTCACTTCAGCCCCACACCTTCATCCTTGCCAACACTTAGGTAAAATACTATTCTGTGAAGTACCTTACCATATCACCATTTGCATTCTACATCATATATTGTGAATAAAGTTATAGATGGGCATCTAATTTACTTGAAGATAAACTGATTGTGTCTGTTTTTTATTCTTTGGAGCAATGTTATAAAAGAGATCTTGTGGGAGATAAATTTTGTGTTACTGGTTCATGTTTTCCTTGCTGGTATTGAAGTTATTTTAGAGAAATATGGTAGTAGAAATATCTTTGTTCTACTATCTTAAAATTAGTAGGAGATTCATCCTACTACTTTAAAAGTGTAAATTTCCCAACAACTAAATACTAAGAATTCTCCAACATTGATGTCTAACTTTGAAAAACTCAAGTAGGCCAGTTGCCAAAAGGATTATCAGACCTCCAGCTCGCATCCATTTAATTTGAAATCCAAAGTAGAATTCTTCTAAGATAAATAAAATAATTTTCCATTTATGTAATAAAATTCTGCGTAATTTAGGAGCAATGTCTTTGAAGACTTTATTAAGTGGGTTTGCAATGAAAATCAACTATTATGATACTTCAGTCTCAAAGCATCAAAGTCCAGGTAACGATAGAAAGTTAAGTACTGCATGAAGGTGCCATTTGTAAAACACCTCATTCATGTAGTAGATATTGCTTATCTAGATCATTTGTAACAATTTTCTAGCAGAAAGTAGGCAAAAGGCTTAAAACAACATGGGCATATTATTACAATTTTCTGACATATATTTGTGAATAATTTTTAAAAAGTCATCCCTTCTTGAAATTTACAGTCAACTTTACAGCCTCCTAGCAATCCTAAATCAAATAACCTTGCCAAACTGTAAATGTTCTGACATTAACATCATTTCCAAAGTGTAATTGTTATGAAGTGAATTGTGTTTCCCTCCCAAAGTCATGTTGAAGCCCTAACCCCACATATTACTGTATTTAAAAATAAAGACTGCCAGAAGCAGTTTGCTTTTAGTTGGTAAGTCCAGCAATACACACTCACTGCCCTCTATCAGAGGCAGAGCAACTCTCCAGCCTATTTCATAATTTAGTTTATGGGGGATCTTGATCAATCTTTTACTTCAACAAGATATTACACTTGTCCATTAAATTAATGATATCATGCTGATTTGACCTAGTGAATAAAAACTAGCAACTATTCTAGACATTTTGATAAGACATTTTCACATCAGTGGATGGGAAATACATTTGAAAATGTATTTCTGTAGCCTTCTACTTCAATGAAATTTCCAGCGGCCCAGTGGTGTGGGGCCCCTTCAAAAGTGAAAGTTAAGTTGTTACATCTGGCCCCTCCTACAACCAAAATACAGGCATGATACCTATTGGGCCTCTTCGGATTTTGGAGTCAACATATTCTTCATTTGGGTGTGTTACTCCAGCCCATTTACTGAGTAACTCAAAAAACTGCTATTTTTTGAGTGGGACCCAGAACAAGAAAAGGCTCCAAAACAAGTTGAGGCTACAGTGCACACTGCTCTGCCACTTGTGCCATATGATCCAGCAGATCTAATGCCACTGAAGTATCAGTAGCAGATAGAAATACTGTTTGGAGCCTTTGGCAGGCTGTAATAAGTGAACTGCAGTGCAGGTCCCTAGGATTTTGGAGCAAAGTGCTGCCATCCTCTGCAGATAACTACTCTTCCTCTGAGAAACAATTTTTAACCTGTTACTGTGTCTTAGAGACTAAAAGCTTAATCATGAGCCATCAAGTAATCACACAAACTGAGCTGCTCATGATGAACTGGGTGTTACCTGACCCACCAAGTCATAAGGTAGGGTATGCACAGCAGTACTCCATCATCAAATGAAAGTTATGAAAAATAGATAGATAGATAGATAGATAGATAGATAGATAGAGAGATACATACATACATACATACATACATAGAAAGATAGATATATAGATACATATATATCTCTCTATATGCATGCATGTGTACGTACAGATGTATGTGTATATATGTGTGTATATATATGTATATGTGTATGTATATGTATGTATGAATATATATGTGTGTATGTGTGTATGTGTGTATTTATATGTGTGTATATGTGTGTGTGTATGTAGTTAGATAGATAGATAGATGGATGGATGGATGGATGGATGGATGGATGGATGGATGGATGGATGGATGGATAGGTAGGTAGGTAGGTAGGTAGGTAGGTAGGTAGGTAGGTAGGTAGGTAGATAGATAGATAGATAGATAGATAGATAGATAGATAGATAGATAGATAGATGATAGATAGATCGATCTCTTTGGGCCCACGCAGGCCCTGAAGGCAGAAATAAGTTATGTGAAGAAGTGGCAAAGGCCCATAGTCCCCACTCCTCCTACACTACCTTTTCTCTCCCAACCTGAAGGTAAGGCCTCATGAGGATTTCCCTATAATTGGTTGCTTTACAGATGGTTCTGCACAATATGTAGACACAACCCCTAAACAGACAGATGCAGCATTTATTATAGCCCCTTTCTGAAACATTCCTGGAAAACAAAGGTGAAGAGTAATTGTCCAAGTGGATAGAACTTCAAGCAGTGCACGTGTTTGTTCACTTTGCTTGGAAGGAGAAATGGCCAGATGTGTGATTATATAGATTCATGGGTTGTGGCTAATGGTTTTGTTGGATGGTCAGGGTCTTAGAAAGAACATGATTTGGAAAATTTGTGGCAAGGAAATTTAGGGAAGAGGTATGTACCTCTCTGTATGGGCAATAAATGTGAATATATTTAATTCCACATGAATGGTCACCAAAGAATGACATCAGCAGAAAATTTTAATAATCAAGTAGATATAATTACTCATTATGAGGATACAAGCTAGCCTCTTTCCCCAATTATCCCTGTCATACTTCCGTGAGCTCATGAGCAAAATAGCCATGGTGGCAGGAATGAAGGTTATGTATGAGCTTAACAACATGGATTTCCATTCACCAAGAGTGAACTGACTATGTTCACGACTGAGTGACCAATTTGCCAGCAACAGGGACCAAACTGAATCCCCAGTTTGGCACCATTCCCCAGAGTGATTAGCCAGCTAACGTGGTAGGTTGATCTCACTGAAACACTTCCATCAAAGAAGAGGGAGTGTTTTGTTTTTACTAGAATAGATACTTATTCTGGATACAAATTTGCATTCCCTGCATGAAATGCTTCTATCAAAACTGTCATCTTTGGACTTACAGAATTCCATATCCACAGTCATAGTATTCCATACAGAATTGCTTCTGACTAAGGAACTCACTTCATTGCAAATGAAGCATGACAATGGGCCCATGATCATGGAATTTATTGGTCTTACCATGTTTCTCACTATCCTGAAGAAGCTGGCTTGACAGAATGGTGGAAAAGTCTTTTTAAGACTCAGTTACAGCCTACTGGGTGGCAATATCTTGCAGAGCTGGGACAGGATTTTTTAGAAGGCTGTATATGCTCTGATTTAGCATCTAATATACAGTGCTGTTTCTCTCATTGCTATCAAATGACAGCAATAGAAGAATTAGGAAAGATCATTTGAGCAAAGATGTGTCATTAGAGACCAAGGCTGAGATCATCCACATCTTTATACTCTAAATAAATGACAAAAACTAAAGCTGCCCTTCTCTGGTCACATCATGATAAGGCAGGGTCTTTTGGAAAAGACAATAATACTGGAAAAAAATAGAAGGCAGCAGGAAAAGAGAAAGACCAAAATGAGATGAACTGATCCCATGAAAGAAGCCATAGGTATGAGTCTATGGAATCTGAAAAGGGCTATTGAAGATAGGACATTGTGGACACATTGAGTCACTAGGAATCAGAGAAACTCAATGACACATAACACACACAACTTACTATTACCATAGTGATCCACTAATAAAATCTTTGCTTTCCATCACTTATGATCTACTGACCTATACATCTTAATTCCAAAAAAAGGAATGTTTCCACTAGGAGACACAACAGTGATTCCACTGAACTGGAATTTAAGACTGCCACCTGGCCACACTAGGCTCCTCATGCCTCTGAATCAACAAGGAAAGGAGTCACTGTTGCTGGCATGTTGGATCCTGACTGTTGCAATAACTTATACAATAGGAAGAAAAGATTCTAAAAATACCTTTTAGAAGAATTATGAAACCACTGTAATGCAGTTGACCCCACAAGGTCTGATTTTGCTACACACATCCCTTTAGCAACAAAGTGGTCAGATTGTAAGTTTAAAGCACCCGGATTATGAATTGAACAGAAATTGAGCAGTCTGATGAATCTCTGCATGCTTTTCAGAGATTTCAATATTCCACTTTCCAGACATTGATGATAAAAGACACTATTACTTAGATCCATAAGCCTATTCACAGTGCCTTCTAGAAATTTTAAGTTTTGTTCTATGTCTGTCTGTATATATACTCACATACATACATATATACACATATATGTATATATACACATACACACATGTATGTATATGTATAACATAGAGTAAGTATACATATAACAATAATGTTCAAGTCATGATAATTAAGATTAGTCAATTCAGTTACCCCTTCATTAATTCAACAAATATTTAATTAGCAATGTATCCTACTGGGTCTAATCTTTACATATCCTCCATTTTTTGACTAATATTCAACATTCAATTGGAAAATCAGTATTGGGGTATACCGATGATCAAGAACAGATATTTGCTTACATTGCAATAATCCTTAAGTAGACAAGCTGGTCGTGGTTAAAAGATGGTCTAATATTAGCATTAAACTGATGCCAAACTTAAATACAAACACTGGTTAAATAATTTAATTTATTACAGCTTATTTTAAATAAACATAATCAACAATTCATAAGAGTAACATATGTTACATTTGAATAGAAAAACTGTTTTAAAATCCCCTTACCTCTTGTTTGTACCCCTTTTCCACAAGCTTCACTGGTGCCCATTATTCCCTGCCTTACAGATTCTGGCACTAAGATACAGGGGTTCCATTTCTGTGGCTTCCACCTGTGATTATAAAGAACAGAGAACTAGAAATTTCACCATGGCAAACACACAAAAGAAATAATTGAAACAGGTGAATTTGAAATCCAAAAGTATAAAGATAGTAATTCAATAAAATAGATTTGAAACTAAAGTCATTAAATGGAGTCCTGGCATGCACTAGTTTGAGGGATAATAGTCCACTCTGCAGGTTCATGGTTAATGCTATAATTCTATTTATTAAAATGTGGACATTTCACACTTAAACTTTAGTTCATATAGCAAAGTGGCAATAAAAAGCATTAGAAGTACATATCAAATCTAGAAAGCTTAGCTCTTTATAAACTTAAAATTGTTAGAAAAAAAGAAAAAAATTCCTATGTCCCATTGGACCTTTAGAGAATTGAGCTTCGAACATCTGAAAGTTTCACCTGCAAACCTTCACACTTAGTCTTCTGTGTCAAATTTTTAAAAAGGTGTTTACTAAAACTTTGAAATAACACAAAGAACTCAATAGGTTGTAGGTGGGTGAGGCACAGGTACCTACGCATGATAGTTCATCTCAAGAACAAAGAATTGATTCTCCTCTGAATTATCAATACTTCTGTTCTTCTGAGGAAATGGTCTCTAAAGATGCCATCTGGCTTTCCTCTGATTTTCATTTCTCAAGTCAACAAAACGCTCAATTTTTTGACACACAGGACAGACTATGACTTGTGTGTCTTTAAATCTGCCTCTTCAGAATGTTCCTCAAAGTGAAACCACAGATTCTGGTCCTTCACTTAGTATATTTTTACAATTTTGCACATAAGCCAATACCTCTGATAAGAGATGCTACTCCAAAGAATGAAACAGAAACACAAAGCAAAATATCACTCAGTTTTGGGAAATGAAAAAGTTCTAGAGATTTCTTGCACAACAATGTACATATAATTAATACTACTATAATGTACACTTAAAAATGATAAAGATAGTAAATGTCGTCATGTGCTGTTTACCATAGTAAAGTAAGTCTTAGAAAAAGAAAAAAAAGTGTATACCATAACATGGAGCATAGAAAAAGTAACTTTGCTCAGAAAAAGTCACTTTCAAGGACTCTCTTAAGTATGTGAACAAAGCTTGATAAAGTGCTTGGAGATCACTTAGCATAGCCAGCCATTAACATCAATACTCACCACCTCCTCTGTACAATTAGAGGTAAGTGAGGCAAAGTTGGTCTTAAAGGAGAGATACAAACCATCTTGCAATATCAAACAAAGTACTTTAAAATGTAAATATGAAAAAAAATATCACTGAATTAGGGAGAAATCAGAAAACAGATGAATAGAAAAACCTGTCACATTTAAATAAATCACCTATTAATTCTAAGTAGCTCTAAATTTACTTTATATATGCATAGTTTCATTGAGTATAATTTCAAAACACAGAAATTGAAATGGTAAGGGGTTTTAGTACAACTTTTCAACTACAACATGTTGTTCATTCAGATCCCTTAAATTTGCATGGGCTTTCTAGACCAAAACAAGACCAAAGAATTCAATCAAGTTTAGTGTTTAGCTTAAGAAGGAAGGAATTTTCAGTGTTGAAAAACCTGATGATAAACCTGAACTCAGAGAGGTTAAATAGCATGTCCCAGACTGCATAAGTCAAGGCAGGGTAGTTGTCAGTCCTAAAGCCCTTGATGCCACAGACTCCACTGCCAATTCTATCTAAGGATACTCACTCATGCCTTCTCTTTTGTTTACTAACTTAACATGTTAGGAGATGCTCAAATTTACAGAAAACTTTCTACAGACATTTTGATTCTGTTTTAATTTGGTAAATGTGTGACTATGTCACCTTAATGGAGTCAAAAAGAAGAATCACAAGGTAATGATAAAGGTCTACATTATCTTGTCTCCCTATCATACTGATGAGAGTGAAAGCTAAACCCAAATTGGAATCATATTACTCAAAATTTAAGGACGTTTTACTAAGGAGCCAAGAATTATGCTGATAACTTAGCCACATATTAAACTACTCATCAGGAGAAATGATACAATGATCCAATCCATACATAGTGAAACTAATTTCTGGGGAAATAGTAGGAGGTTAATGATGGAAACTGATTCAAACATGATTGGTTAAATTGCAGTGCAGCAAGAGAGTAATGAGAATGGACAATAGAAAGAAAGAGACCATTAATAGTTTCTAGGATTTTCTGATTATGATAGCCCTAGGTTTGTAAAAAATATCTAATAATATTTGATTTGGCTAATTTTTTTCAATTGGCTACTATCCCTGAGAGTTCTTTTGCTGGGCTCAGAAGTTTCAATATTTATATACATGGTACAAAAGGATGAACATTGACAGTGCCCTGAAGTTAATGAGAAAAAAATTGTGTTAGGGCATGTTCTCAGTATTTATATACATCTTCCCCAAATTGGTCATCATGTAGAAACAATGGGAGTAAAAAGATGATAAAAGCAATAGTGATTTAGATTTCTTCAGTGACAACCTAAACTTCATCTAATGTGAGGATTCTTTAAAATGAAAAAAAAAACTTGTAGTTTTTGGAATAAATTAGCTCTTGAATTTCACAGCTTCTCAAGTTATCTGAAGAAACACTAGGTGTTTTTTGTTAAAGGCATTTTTAAGTATGTTGATAACTATATACTCTTAAAGATCATGGACTTTTTTTTTCACAAATCAGTAAAACCTGATAGTGAATTTAATACAGGTATCCTTTAAAGCAATGTTTCGATTTAATGTTAAGAGTGGAAGTTTATGACTAAACACACAAACCTCAGGTATTATTTTTATATATAATAATCACCAAACTGCCAAAAAGTTACATATAAGTAACATACATAGTTTGAAAGTTACTCATTTTCTTAAAAAAAAGTTATCCATATGTTGAAATTTTTTTCTAGCTATATATTTTCTTAGAATGTGTATATGATTAAAATTGAGAACCAAAAATATTTTTGAATTAAAATAGTTTTAAAGAAGTAGTTTTAAGTTTTAAGGTGATAACAATAGAATGAGGTACTGTGTGTTGTGTGTATATATGTTTGTATGTGTGTATGTGTGTATGTGCATATGTATATTTCAGGTAAAGACCTCATCCTGAAACTCTTTGGATCCTGATTCTGAAAATTGATTGCTTGAGTGCAGAATTCCAGGTGCACACTTAGAATCAAAATATATTTCTTTTTTCCTGTTAATTAGACTTTCAGTTTCTTTATTGCCTCAAAATGTATTCTAGATAAGAGAGAAAAATATAGAGGTATTTGAAGATAGACATCAATTCATCTATATTTCTCACTAAACCACCACATATTATATGAAGAAAATAGGTCATAATTTATACTAAAGTCTAATAATTCTTCAAAAAGTTAACTATTTACCGAAATACAGGGCACAATGAGACATCTTCACACTCTCGCTCTTCAAATAAGGTATCTGGGCATTCTTGGCCTCCATTGGCTGCTTCTTGGATGATAATCCTGTATCGAGATTGTTTTATTGTGGCATTTCCTGAAGTAAAGTAAAAATAAAATTATAGTGCCTTTTTAGATGGATGCAGAGAAAAATCCACGGTTATGTAGCTATTAAAAAGAGAGAGAGAGCGATGAGGTAAGAGCATGTAGAAAGACTATCTGGGAAATGAAAATAACAAGCAAAGACCAGGGCTTACCACTTAATATTACTTCTGGAGATAGAAACTTTACATTTAAAAATTATGATTTCAAATCTAAGTGTTCTAATATACTATGGTTGTTTCCTACTGTCAATATATTTGAAATTCCTCTAAATATATATCACCTGTGGCATAAGAGTTAAATTATAGGGACCCCAGAAATCCTCCTTCATCTCAAAACAATAGCTCAGGGAGCTAGAGTTTTACTACCAGCAAGTTGCCTTTCTGGTAAGGTGTTTCCCACTCTAGACTACTTTTTACAATATAAACACTCATAAAAATCACTATATTAGTAACACATTTATGAGTATTAGTTTATTAAATTTCTTATTCCTCATAACCTGAGATAATATGTATGTAATTGAAATTTAGAAAAGAGGCACTGAAATTTGCTAAGAAGCAGAAGTCTTAATAGGCATCTATTAAAAGACAGCTGAGAGTCACTTTAATGTGTTGGTATAATCTTTAGATGCCTTCTGAATCAACAACAGTGACAAAAATCAATTATAGCTATAGCAGTTAGCAACTATTTTGATTACTACATGCAACAAATTGAGTTAGGTATGAAAATATAATGAATTTACAATTAAACAGAAATAAAAAGAACAGATAGATAAACAACTACTTATTAGTCATTGTAGAGCAAGAAGTATCACGCAGCGGTGTAGCATTAGGAGAATATAGAATAAAGCATAATTATATTTGTGTCTCTGGAAAGCAAAGACAGTTCATAGAAGAGGCAGAATCTACTCTGGGACTTGAAGGCTAAATAGGAAAAGAAAATGCTGAAGCCATTTCAGGCCAAGGAAACTTTTGAAAAAAGGCACTGAGACAGAGTGCATGGGATTTACAGAAAAAGATATGTAACTGCATTCAGAAGGCAGATGTATGTGTATGGTTTATGTATACATGTGCAGGATTATAAAAAATGGAAAAATGGGAGTACAGGAGAAAAAGGAGATTTATTTGTAGGTTTAGGACAAATAATGGACCTAATCATGTTAAGACTAAAAGTTTCAGAAAGCCAGTAAACAAAAGGAATGAAACAAAAAGGGGAAAAAAGGGCTTTTACTAAAATGATTTATTCACATAGTTTTAAAAACTCATTGTTAGAAACAGATTTACAGTGAGAAGTAACTGACCTATTGTAGAGCAAGAAGTCTCTGCCTCCCTGTCCTCCTCCCCAAACTGTTTCTGCATTTAGTTCTTCTGTGGTTACTTCCAAATCTATAAATAATATGCTATGTCTTTAATTTTTTATTTATTGTTAGACATTATCTATTGACTTTCTGCTATAATTGATGAGAATTTATTTTGTACCACTTTCCAATTTTTTTTAGAATTATATCACTATTTCTATTCATCTACTGGTTATTTAAAGGCTTTAAACAGCCAATTTTTTTTTTTGGTCCCACTGCTCACTCATTCAGATGAGCCATCGATGTTATAAAGAATATTCCTAGGTAGGTGACTTCTACTGCCACCCACATTCCTGCTAATTTAGGTCATGGCTTATGTGATATCAACAGTTTCTTTGCTCTTCAGTCTGTATCCATTAAGTTTTCCATAAATGAGTTTAGATCTCTCATCCACTGATGGTCCTCTCCTTTTGTTTTTGACAAGCAATCAGGGCTTTTAAAATTCATTTTTATCATTTTAACGAGATTAAGGGAAGGTGAGAAGACCAACACATTTGTATATTTCATGACCTTGAACTGTAAATTAAGAATATATGTGGAATCTTTGCCATCTGCTCCCTTTTCATTCCTTTTTTTAACTGGCTCTATAGCAAGGTTGCTGACCACAGAAGGCGTGTATCAGTGTCCCCTTTGTCCATTGGCTTCTGGTTGGATTTGGCCAATGAGGGCTAGAACACATAATGGAAGGAAAAGAAGATGACAAGAGGAGAGAGAGAGATCAGTTTATTTATTTCATCCTCTGGATCACCTCAAGTTGCTTCCCCACCATATCAAAAACCATAATTTCTATGAATTGGCATTCTCTTACAGCTACTTTCCCTGAGTTCTACTAATTATTTCTCTCTCTATCAGCTTTCAGGATTCTGGCTGTCACTAGCCAGGTATTATTAGTTCACATTAATCCTGTCCATTGCTTTGTAAATAATCCATTAAATTTTCTTGTTTTCCCATTTGAATAAGTCAAATATTTCCTGTCAGAAAATGCTTATAAAGCAAAGGAGAGCTACTATGAGTATTTCACAGAGAGAAATGCTATAATTGGTTCCTATATTTAAGACTCTGTAAGGAGCATAGACAAAGAAAAATAAAAAGAAAAAAAAGTAATTTAAATAGTTCTGCATAGTAATATTAAAGCTATCTTCATTTGGACGGGGACAATTTTTTTAAATAATATTTCTTTGGGAAAAAGCCTCTTCCCCCACTGTCAGTTAATTCTAATTACACTATACAGACTGTGAAAATTATTCTTTACCTTTAGGACGTACACAAGAGTGTGTATGCGTGTGTGCATGTGTGTGTCTTATCTTAGGAGACAGGAAAAACAGATTGAAGACAATAGAAAAAAATGAAGGGGATGGCTTTACCTCACATTAAGGGAGAACATGACCAATGCCTCTTCCTTCACACTGCCTGAGCGTGTACACACGTACACCATACACAAAAGCACATGCACAGTGTACATATACACAGAGATATTTTGCTTTATGGTATGATTTCAGGTTAAATAATTCAAAGTTTAGAAAACATAGTTGCATTGATTATCATGTTCTATAGATATTCAGGTAAAGATTGAGAAGAGGAAGACAGTGGCTTTGCAGGTAGAAAATATTTTTATTACATATATACGTAAAATGTGATAGAAGTTTCCAAGACTTATTACCTAAATCTACAGCATATCCCCTTCTAGGCATTTTGCACATGGCATCTATTGTATTATTACAATACTTTGTAAGGTTGATATTTTCACTATTATTATTACACCCATTTTACAGATAAGAAAACAGAAGGAAGATAAGATAATTTGCAGTCACCTAGCTAGGATTAAAAGTGCAACTAAATGAACATCAAAACTAACATATTTTTTTGTCATAAAAGAGACTTGATAGTAAGGTAAAGAGAAAGAGGGGGCATTGCATGGAGTGGTCCATATGATAGATCTCTGTTATTTCCAAGGCATACCTCTTCCTTTCTAATAAATTCCTCAGTAGCACATTGTTAGCAGAAAACGTCAAGTGTCAATAAAAAGTGTTTGTGGGGCTTTTTGAGTGATGCTTACAACCTCATTAGGACTATGAAAATAATAACAATAAATTAAAGTGCCTGTTTGCAAACATAAACTATTGCTCAAACATAATTACAGCTAATAAACAAATAGTCTAAATTCAATTTTGATTTATGGATATTTTATCATCAGTAAAATGGCATAATTAAATTTAACTTATTAATTATAATCACAAGAAGTAACATTTAGAAAAGATGGCACCTTAAAGATCAAGAACTATATTTAATAGGAATTAGATGAATGGGCTGTAAACAAAGAGGAATATTTATAGATTCTCTGTGAAGGTCTACACCAGTCTTTCCTGGAAAGATGGTAGCAAAGATGAAGGAAATCAGCACATAAAGAGTATCTCTTGGTGATTCGTGGCTGGGTGAGCTGGGACACATAACATTGAATTGAAGAATCATGAGTGTTGAGCCTTGGTGCCAGGTTATTTGATACTGATTTGAAGTAAAATATTGTCCCCTTAAATTACCAAGTGATTTGAAATGTGAGAGTAGAGGAAAGGCAAATAGAACATGGTAGAGCATGACAAACATGAGCATAGCTAACAAGAGAGGCAGGATTGCAGATGAACACCAGGGGAGGAATCCTAAAGGCAAGGGAATGTGAAAAGTAGACACAGAATGAATATGTACCAGCAGTGCATGGTGTTCTGACATCAATCAGCAGAATTCTGATGGTAGATTTTAAAAATATGACCCCTCTGTCTTTCCTTTGTTTCCTTTGTTACTATCAAGTCTAATGGATCTCAATGACTTCATTCTGCTTCATATCACCAACATTCTTCTGGGATTGTTGTCTTGCAATTGTTGATTCTCACCTAGATCTCTCTTTCCTCCTCCCTACTTATACTTTCAGGTCACCATTAAACGAACAAAACCAAAAATCTGGTCATGATCCCCTCTAACTGATAATAAAGCAAAAAGATGGCACCAATGAAATTTAAGATCCATATCATATAAACAACCACACATTAAATATCTCCTGAGGTTAACAACCATAGTCTAACTGCCTGTTAGACCTCAGGCAGTTCTTTTAATCTTGCTAAGCCTCAGCTTCCTTGGCTATAAAACAGGCCAAATAAAAGTTTCTATTTCACATGATTGCTGTAAGAATCAAACAAGACACTGCATGTAAAGCTTGTACAGACTGCCTGAAACAGGGAGTCTTTTCTAGCATATTATGAGTTCCTAAGATGTGAGAAGAAAGATTTTCAAAAATATGGTAGAAGAAAATTGTCAACATTTGAGGCTGTTTCTAATCAAAAGAAAAATGTGACAAACTAATCTATTCAGTGCTGGGTCTATGTTCTGAGAATCTAGGAGATCATGAGTGACTTAAAATCTTTCCATGTTCCTGGTAAATTAAACTATAATCACAGGGCAATTAATACCATCCATCTTCTCATATTATTGGAGAGGAATGGATAGGGTGATCAAACACCCTGTTTGCTCAGGGAAGTCCTAGTTAATGCCTGTTATCCTGGCTTAAAAATTAATAGCTCATCCTCTTATTTTCATAAGTGTCTAAATATGTATGAAAAATTATACGATCCTTCAGAAAGAGACCATTGCCTCACGTGAATGTAATAAATATGCACATTTTGTTTCTCACTGCAGCATTGGGTTGCATTTCAAATGCATAGAAGATGTAGACTACTGTGCTGTTCTTAAAATTATTCAATCTGATTACTGGACCTTTTTATTGCTTGCCACAGGATTCTGCTTGGGATAGCAGTTCATATATCCATAGAAGACTGTTGTGTGCCCCAAGCACACGAGCTCATGAATCATTAAATTAAAAATTAAAGAGAAAGAGAGTGTAGGATTTACCTCAAAATAATCAGCTGGAGCTACTTTATATATGTCATTATGAGGAAAACATCACAAATAGATGCTGTGTAACTAAAGACAATTGGTGTTTAATCAAAGCGGATCATAAATATTAGGAGCAAACTTTCACTTGGGAAAAATTCCAGCTCGTCGTTAAGAAGTCTGTTTCTAAGTTAATTCTACAGACAGAGATCACAGTACGATGTTAGGCCTGAGTTTCTTCAGCGTTAAATCCCATAAAAAGTACATTTTCTCTACTGACTAATTATACACAAGATAATACCCCTTTTTAGTTTATTTTCAACCATTATTGAGATTCGAGCAAAGTTCATTTACTTTATAGAAGAAACAAAACCAGGTTCACCACCAGGCCAACAATATCCAGCTTAAATTTTGAGAAATAAGTACTGTGACTCTGAGTCCTCAGAAGAAAGCACTTACCACTTACAGTGTTATTATTGTTGATATATATTTTTCAGGTGTCTACTACATATAGGAGACACACCTCGGTGCTGTGGGTTACACTGAAATGTACATGCATGCATTATTAAATCTCCCAGTGAAGCAGAAGTGAAACTTAATGGATAGATAAAACTATAAATTTCTTTATAGTTTTATAAGCATTCAGAAATGATAATATAAACTTTATTACACAAAGGCAGTCAATCTTGTATGCTCTTGTTGTTCATGGAAAAGTGGAAGGTTTAAGTAATAAAGAATGCAATGCCCAAGAAGACCTTGAGTAGGAATTTTTCATATACTTCCTTCCTATTTATCTTGATGTTCCATATATAGAGCAGATACATAGAAAGCAGTCTCTTCACCCAGAATTCCTGCCTAGCCTAGACCTCCAAGTATTTAAAAATAAATACTGAGCCTATCTATATACATAGGAAATTAAACAAAATTCCAAAGTTCTTCTGCAAAACTTTCTAAGAATATTGAAAATAGGCTCCACAATTTCATATATTTCTTTAATTTTTAAATGTTCCAGATAAAATGTATTATGTAGTCTTAAATTTTCATAATCATTTATTTAGTTTGAAACAGGACAAATTCAATGGTTCTGGCAACAGACATGACCTCTAGCACGCTGATTTCTAATCTGAACTCATTAGGGAATTGCTATATGACCTGGGGCAATGAACTTAAGCTTTCAGAAGTTACATTTTCTTGCTTGTCCTATGTGGGTAATACTATGGCATCAATTCACAGAACAGCTGTAAGGAGTGCCTGATTAAATGGAATTTAAAGCATTTTGCAAATGTAATATATGTAACTAACACCTGAACTTAAATTTTTTTTATATGCAAGCACTTAACATAGATTTCAGAAGGAATAACTCATGCTTATATCTGCATAAACTATCTGGGATGACAGTCGATGCAGATAAATTTTCTCCTCATGGTAGTTGCCACAAAATTCCTGAAGTCTATGCAGTAGTTCTAATTTCTAGAGACTAGCTTCAATTTCCTCAACTTCCTGTCCTCAACCACTGCTGCTCTTAAAACCTCTCCAGTTTAGAGAGCTAACCTTATCAGATAGTGACAGGCTTTGAGTCTTGTCCTTTCTCTCTAAACATCACAACTGAAGTTACCCACAGTTACTCTTGCTATCTACTCAACCCATGTGGAACTTAACACTAGCTGCATATTAGAATCTCAGGGGATGCTTTTATAGATTCCTAATGCTCCCCCACCCCAAACCATTTAAATCAGAATTTCTGGTGGGTAAGGTCCAAGCATTGGTATGCTTTAGAATTGTCTAGGGCAGAGGATCACTGATTTAGCACATTCAAAGCTAGCATCTCTTACTCATCCAACATATAAAACAGAAAAAAGGCAATACAGCATGCTTAATCAAGCAACAGAAATAAATGAACACTAGCTAAATCATTACTGTTCTCAACACATTTAAAAAATGCAAACTGCCCTCTAGCTAAGCACATCATAATGGGTATAATTGGAAAGGGGTACTATAAATGAGGAGGGTTAATAACACAATTTATAATGACAAGTTGCACTTGGCGTTTCTTCTTGCCAATACTTGTGAAATGACAGGCATTTATTTTCCCTCCAAAGTGACCCCTTTTTATTTTAGCAGATTAAGTGTCTAGTGGCTGCCTGCTACAGGGCTCCCTAATGTGTTGCACTCCATCAGCATTAAGCCTGAAACACACTGAAACACCATATTGTGCTGTATATAAACAGGTTTTTGAGGGCACAGATGTCATCTAAAATACAAGCTCAAGATGTTATCATCATTATTAGGCATGGATACTGAAATATATTATAGAAAAATTATTTTAAATGATCTGTGTTGATATAACATATTAATGCTTTATATCCTCATGGACATAAAAGGATGCTATTTATACCTGGCATTATGCTGACAGCTGGAGAACAGACGGGCTTCCAGGTCAAGCTTATGTGTCACAGCGCAGTGAGGATACAACTCAGTAATGCACAGCTAGCAACTTCCTCCAATACTGTATTCTTCTTACAAGACATCTCTTGGCCATTTGCTGTACGAAGCTTTCCGTGTTCTAAATGTACCACCACTCGCTATGGCTCAACCACATAAATTCTGGTTTCTGCAACTTTTTGCAGCATCTTTTCTAAGATGTGTCTACATGTAAAAATTGATTTACCTGAATATAAAATGCAGGGAATCACTCAGACATTAATAACACCTGTAATATTAAAGTTTTGGGGTCATAGTGGTAAGACAAGTTAAAGAAAAATAATGCTGTGAAGGCAAGCCAATTAAAATAAAGCATTTCATTTTTAACTATAAATTTTAGCACAATGCAAAGACTGTTAATGATCCCTGTTGTGCATGAGGCACATATTATTGCTTGTCTTGTTGTCTTCATTATTTTACAGCAACAACATAAAGTCACTGGCTTTTGAAATTCTTTTTATGTCTTAGTGTTGATATAACAACATGACATTTTAGAATCAGTTATTCTGAAATTTCAGGCCTGTGAACTTGGAAAAATTTCTTATCTTCTGGTGCCTCAAAGAAAAATCATTAGAATACCTTTTGGGGGGCTTTAAAGAAGGATAATCGGAATACATATGTAAATATATATATATATATATATATAATATTAAAATATAAAGTAATATAAAGTAGTTCAGGATTTGGCATCTGATGAGTATGTAAAATTGTTCGTTGATAGACAGGTTAGTGTGTAAGATGAGTTAAGAATATTTTCTCTGCCTTTCCATCTAGATAATTCCTATGCTTCCATTGACACTAAAAAGAGGGCCACATCTTCCAAGAATTCCCACCCCATCCTCAGCCAACAATCTCTCTTCTCATGCTTCAGTGACTCTACAAAGATCCACATTGCATCCTGTTGTCTCCTTGTCTCTCTCTGCTTCCAAACAGCAAACAACTCTAGGTCTTATTATCGTATGTAAAACCTAATAGACTACAATAAATGATTACCGAATAAATAAAAAGAATGTATAAGTGAAAGTAATAATCAAATGAACATATAGCCTTCAACAAAATTTTTTTTTTTCTCAAATGAAAAGTTGGAGACTTTAGATTCTACAAATGAGACACTAAATGCTGGAGAAGTTTTTCTTTTTAAATTCAATTTAAAATGTTTATCTTTTTAATTTTGGAATTTTTCAAACATATCAAATGATCCCAGTGTATCTGTCCATCGGTGTGAATAATTACATGGCCAACTTTGTTTCACCCCTCCCCCACCACAAACACAAATTATTTCAAAGAACATTCAGATATACCATTTCATCTGTAAATATTTTAGAATAGGTTTATAAAAGATAAGGGCTCTTCCTAAAACATAACAGTAGAACACTATAAGACTCTAAAATATTAATACTAGTTTTCCTAAAATATTTATATCCAATTGTCATTGGGTTACAATTTGGATCCCAACAGCTAGTTGGATTACAATGAGTTGATATGTTCTATAGGTTATTCTTCTTTTTCTTTTTGTTTCCTTTGCAATTCTCTTTGAAATGCTTTTAAAATATTTTTAAAGGCATGGGGAAAAAAGCAGAAAATTAAGGGACAATTTTTTGAGCACTGACCCTTGGAAAAATTTCTTCATTATTGATGGTGAGGCCTGGCTTTTAATGGATGTGGTAAATTCGGAAATAAAAGACAAAGCCTGAGACCAGAGCATGGGGCAAGGTTTGGTCTAAAACAGCCACTACATGCACACATGCATACACACACACACATGGCCTAAATCTTTGGTGTGTAAATTGTAAAAAATCCTGCTCTGACAGAAAAAAAAGAGTGGGAGTGCTTGTTTTTCATGGACTTCACTCTAAGGGTAACAGAAAATAAAATGTCACCAAGAGATTTTCTAACCAGATGTCTCTATTCATTAATATGTATGTGAAGCTAAAATTACCACTAATATATTTGAAAAGAAAACCCAAAACATAACTTGTTTTTAAGGTGTTCTAGATTGTTTTGAAAAAAGAATAATAAAATCTTCTAAGGAGAAGATACTATTTTAGAAACTGAGAATATAATGCAACAAAAGAAAAAACATTATTTCTGTCCTCATGGAATGTATGTTCTAGTGGAGGGATATAGACACTTAAAAACTAAATGCTATGCAAAAATAAACAAAACAAAACAAAACAAAACAAAATGTAGAAGGGAATTCTACTGGTGTGTGAGTGTGTGGCAGGGAGGGACTTGTAAATTTAAACTTCAAAAGCCTCAATGAGCAGGGAATATTTGAGTAACAATATGAAGGAGGTTGAGGGTTGGCAGGGGGAGTCATCTATGTAATGTCTAGGAGAAGAGAAGTCTAGGCAAAGTGCATAACATGCAAAGGCCCAGAGTTAAATTCTAGAAAGAACAAGAAAGATAAGAGTGGCTGATTCATTGGGCACATTAGGATGCAGAAGGAAGATAGAAAAGAAGGTTGAATTAGCCACATGGAAAAAAAAAAAACTGGATTCCCATTGAATAACAAATATATATATATATTTAAGGCATGTGAAATTTTTTGAAGAAAAAGATAGAATAATATTTTTATGTCTTTGGGGTAAGAAAGAATATCTGAAAAGACAAAAATGAAAAATCATAAAGATAAATTCAACTATATTAAAATTAAGCATGTCTGCTCATCAAATGACAAACCTCTCACCTTGAATGGCAATATTTGTACTACAATGCAACCAAACAAGGTTTACTCTCCAGAATATAATCTTAAATACAATAAAAAAAGGATCGAAGCACTTACCATGTTTCATTCACTTGTCAAGTGCTTTACACAAATCAACTCACTTAATCCTTATAGCAATCCTAAAATAAAATTAACTCATGTCATTTCCATTTTGCAGGTCAGAGAATTAAAGCACTGAGAGCTTTTGTACCTTGTCCAAGGTGCTAACTACTGTAAATAGAGAGGGCTTGAAACCTCGAGCAGTCTGTGTCTAGAGTATGTGTTCTGACTCTGCTTCCTGTTACCCTAACTTACTCTGTTTCTAACCGCTCTGATCCTTGAATGTTCTCAACCAGTACAAGAAAAATTGAAATCTAATAAACTGGATTAATGTGGATATGGCAACAGTTCCCAGGAATCAAAACTCAAAGTCAGTGATGATCCTAGCCCCTAGAGAAAGCCAATAAGGACCAGGATCATCATTATAAGCATATGATCTGTGCAAATTCATAGGGCCCCCCAGCTCAGTGGGTTCTTGGTTTAATGCTCTGCTGCAGCTGTCTTGAAATTCTTAATAATTTTTGAACAAGGTATCTCACATTTTCATTTCACAATGGGCCCTGCAAACTATGCTGCTGGTCCAGATGAGGAGAGATGGTCATGTGAGAAATGAGTGAGTGAGAGCCTCTTGGTCTTTGGGCTCATTTTTCCCTCCTTATAAGCACACACTCAGAGAGGTGAGAAGGAAGAATTTGCTCTGTCCTGAAGTTCTGACAGTTGCTTACCGGTTTTGTTTCTTTCTTAGCACTTAAATCCCTTGATCAAGAGAGAAGGCTTACATAATCATCCATCATTCATTTACATAAACATCATAGGATGGTTGAAGAACCCAGTATATGCCAGGTCATGAAGACATGCTATTAAATAATGTTGAGTTATAATAATTTATACGCTTACCTATGATTCATGTTTTATTTTTAATCCAAAAAAAAACAAATTCCCTTCATTACTTTCCCAGATAATTGAATGGCATCATAATTTTCCCACTGGTTTCTAATTCTTTCTAACCTTATTATTTCCTGTATGTTATTCTCTTTTTTTTTTTATAAAACACAAGTCTGATTTTATCATACCCATGCTTAAATTTTAAATTGTCTATTGGAATTCCAGATAATATCCAAACTTCTTAGAACAGTATAAATCTTTTCGTAAGCTAACTGCTGCATATTTCTCTATTTCTTATCACTCCCCATATGCATTATACAACCCAAGTGTCACAAGCTGCTTATAATTAATTTAATTAAAATGTACTCTCACACTGTCAAGCCTCTGCACATATATTTCCCTCTACTACCTGTAAAACACTTCTACTCCAGGAAACTCCTGATAGACCAAAACTTAACTCCTCTCACAACTTATCTATATTGATACCCTCACCTTTTTGGCTGTACAATATCCTATGCTCATTCCTGTTATACAAAAAATTTGTTTACATATTTGAATCTCCTGTGTAAAAGCCCTACGATTAAAATAATCTTGTCTTATTCATCTTAATGTTATTAGCAGTTGAGAAAAATGTTGGTATATAATAAGCCCTGAAAAAGAGATTTACTGAATTAATGATATATTTATCGATTATCATTCATTCAATAAATATTTAGGGATTTACTTTGTGGTCATTATTCAATGTATTTAAGTAGTGAATAATACATGGAGCTTAATTAGAGAATAGTAAGTGCTATGAAGAAAATAACATGGGGTAATGAGCAAGAAAGAGAGTGGGAAGAAGGAGGATTCCTAATTAGGTTGTCAGAGAAAGACTCTGAGTCATGACATTCGAACTGAAAACAAAGTGTTGACCAAAATGCACTGATGCCAAGGGATGGGAAAAGACCATTTTAGGAAGAAGAAGCAGCAAGTGAAAGTCTGAGCAAGATGGAACAAGCGTGGTTAGAGAGAAGGCCAACCTAGCTGGAGAAAGATAAAGGAACCAGTGAAAAGTAGGATGTAGGTTCACAAAGCGGCAAAGCAACAGACTGTGAGGGTAGAGGCCCCCCAATGATACCTTCATGAGAGGGATGATCCACTACCATAGTCTTCATCGTCCTAGGACTCTCTCTACCTCCCTCACTCGTGTCTCCTTTGGGAACAATGAGTGGGATCTAAATCATGACTTTGGAAGAAGGGAGGTGGACATATGTGGCTCCTCTTTCCCTCTACTTTCTTTCTTTGAAATATATCTGCTCAGAGGATGCATGCATTCTGATCTTTTCTCAGCCATACTCATGTAAGTTTTTGGGTATCCCACATGGTTGTGACCAGGTGGTTAAGCCTGTCTAATTCTGGAGTTGAGAATCAGATGATATTTTGATCTAATTCTGCTTTGACTAATTTTCAATTATTTCTGAATTTGGGTAGGGAAAAAGGTGGGTGGAGAAGATAGACTTCTTCAATGTATAAGACCATGTATGAGCTTGCTGGTCACACATGTTATTTCATATTGTATGCAGTATATACAATATAAAATTACTAAACTCTTACTGTTCTGCTAAAAGAAAGTCAATCTCTCCCCACACACACATACCCTTACTTCTTCTACTTCCCCACACACACACACCCTTACTTCTAAGTATCTTTTGTTTATTAAAATAACATTTTTATGGCTTGAGCTTGAGTATTCCTGTATACTATAATTTACTCAGGGGAGATGAGAAATGAAATGGAAGACCAGAAGGGATTTATCACATTATAAGCCACTATTGCTGAACTGGCCTCCTCATGTAGGATAAGAAAACCTTAGGAAATAAGTTATCTCATGAATGTTACAATGTTATATCTATGTTAAAAATGAGTATATATAGTCTCAGACAGGTTAACTAAATTTCAGAACACACAACTAAGAAGTTGAAACACCAGGAGTCCATCATAAGTATATTAGATTGTAAAGGTCAAGATCTTTCCAGTATACACGAACAAATTAGAGGAAGCTTAAGATGGAACAGACTTAAGTACTAAACTAAATATAATCAAATCTCAGTTTAAAAAGTGTTAAGGTCATTCAACAAAGGGAGATAATATTGCGGCTCAAGATAGAGATAAACATACTTCCCATAGAACTTGCTGCATTCCAATTTAACTTGGAAAGATCTCAAATGGCAAAGAATCTATCATCCATAGCATATTTAATTTGAGATACTTTATTGTATATCACTGAAAACCTGTCAGTAGATATTCTATCTGAACCATCTCCATGTAGTGATTTAATCCTAATCTTCAAGGGATTAGGAGAATATCCAGTGATATTTTTTTTTATTAAAAGACATTTAAAAGTTGTTTGTCTAAACCTGAGCAATCTACTTCATTTTGAGCATAAATTTACTATCTTCTTCATTTGTTACTATATATAAATTATTCAATGTTCTTATAAAACCTGGAGTTCCAAATAGACATATTAAGAATCCAATATTTAACTCTACCTGCAACTCTAGGCTTTGCTGTTTTAATAAATGTTTTAAATAGCTCAAAATCTAACATCATAGTTAATCCAGTGAGTCAAAAACTTCCTAAAATCATATCTAATTTAGAATCATATAAAATGCAACCAAAGTTAAGGAAGTAAAAAATAATGTAGTCTTTCAAATTGTAGAAAATTATTTAATAAACTTAAAGTAACACCCCACTAAATTAAAACTAATTTATTTTATTTCTTCAGAGGAAGTACACTGAAAATCTAAAATTAAACTCTTAATTAGAATGGGTACTTTAGTTTCTGAAAGGCAACTCATTTGTCTCTATAGGCAAATAAGGATTATATTGTGTTGCATTGCATTGTCTGCAGGGAATTCTAGAAGTATAAGAAAAAAAACAGCCAGAAGTAAAAACATTTTGAAAAGAAAAAAGCATTCACATCCAAAGAAATACAATAGTTTTTGTCACTAAGGCTAACAATAAATCATATAAATATCCATGTGAGCTACAGGATTTATTTATGGTAATGTAGCTTGACTATTGAATAAAAGAGATTAATAGTGCTTTAAAGAAATCATTAGATGCAAACTAAAAGGACATAACAGTAGATTTCAGGTTTAAAGGATAGAACTTCATGCATTAAATATATATTTGTTTATTTTGTTTACTTTTTTGTTCATTTGATTTTATTTGATATGTTATTTTATAAGACAACATTTTATTATGGAGTATTCATAGGAATGAGGGCCTAGGCATCTTAATAAGAATTCAAATACAAACAGACTGAATATTCTGTTTGTTTAAAGTTAAATATTTGACCCAGGTGACGCTCAAGGTGAGTCCTTTCTCCTCCCTATTTTTATTCTACATAAAGGTGTTATTCTACTGCATTTATATTCCCTGAAGTTTCATTTTCCTTTCTAAACTTCTATCATATTTATAACCATTATCTTCTCAAACTGAAGCTCTAGAGTGCTTTTTGCAGTGGAAACAAGCAGGTGGGTTTTGGCACCTAAAGAGAATGCTGGAAACATTATCTTTAGGTTAGCACCTAAAGAGAATGCTGGAAACATGAGGGAGAAAATGAGCCATGCTCTGAATTTTCTCTCAAAGGCCTGAGCTTGGGTGTCTTGGAGAGGTCAGTCTCAGTAGTGAACAACTACTCTCCCTCTTGAAAGAGAATCCTCCCATACTTTGTTCCTGCTGCCTTCCTGCACACTGTGCTTTTCTCTTTCCAAATGGGTACTGATATTAAGGGACCTGATCTGCAGGCTGCTGGGTGACCGAGGGACCTGGGACTAACTGAACCATTAGACTTTCTTACTTGGTAAGTGGAATAAAGAACTCAAAGAGAAGTTTCTGTCAATGCTAGGTGCTTGATTTAAAAAAGTTTTGTAGAGTAGGGGCTGTGACAGCAATTGTAGAGCTCTATATCTGCTAGTTATGAGAGCACAGAGATTCAGAGAAAGCCTGTTAGAAGGGAGCAGGACAGCCTGTGTGCACAGAGAAGTAGAGACAGGAGTGAGAGTAGGAATCGTATGGCTCTGAGAGTTGAAGAGAAGAGCCTCAGTTCCTGTTCTCATTTCTAGTTTGCATAACATGCACATGAATTTTTTTCTTATTTTTGAACATCTGTATGATTTTCTGTTTTAACTTCCCAAGTCCCTTTTCACCTAATGTAGATGGAAGGACTCTGATCCTTGAAAACCAAAATAGATTCAAGAAGAACAATATAGTAGATGCAAGTTACACATCCCTAAAAAAATCCATTGAGTCATTGTTAAATGTTTCTATAGTTTAGTGGTTGTCAAACTTTAATGTGTCTTAGATTTACTAAGGCAGTTTTTTTTTTTTAATGAAAATTTTGAGGCCCCAGTCCTGCTTGACTTCAAAATCAGAATCTCTTATGGTTTTAGCAAGTATCCCAGGCAATTATGAGCTGAAAGTCCATGGGCCAAACTTGCAGGGACCTACAAATAGATAAGTTGTATCTTTGAGTCAATCTAGGCCACTGAAAGACTGCGTATGACCATAACTTTACATTTCGATATTATACCCTTGGGTTTTATTTAAAAACAAACAAAAAAACTATAAAACCCTTCTGCATATCTTATAGACATATTGCCTCAGTTGGTGACCTCTGTTGAAATGTGAAGTTCCAGTAGGAAATGGCTTTTAAGAATTAGCAGTTGAATAGTCTTTGTTTCCCATGAGAAACTCATAAGACTTCATTAAAAATGAATGAATAAACAAATAAATAAAAAGGATGGAACATGCTTCCCATTAAATCACATTTGCCAGGAAACCAGAGACTAATCTTATTCTAAATCTCACATATTCTATCACCAGCATCATCATATGTGTTCTTGCATTTAGCCACACAAATCGTTCAGGAAAGAAATTTAGTTGTAAAGGCAGATCAACTTTCTTTTTAGAAGTTTGTTAGGTGGGTAGGCTTTAACTGGCATCCATTTATTTGACATGGATTTACTGAATTCTATTCTGTAATAAGTTTATTACTTGGCACTTTTGGGAATGAAAACTGAAAAGGCTCTAGGCCTCAAGGACTTCACGTTTCTTCAAAGTGACACACACATTTATCTATAGCTAAAATGCAAGCTATCCATACAGAGTCATGGGATTCCAGTGTGAGGAGTGGTTAGGACAAATCCTGTAGAGGAGGAAAGAATTTACATGTGGTAAAATGGACAAAAAAGTAGAGATAAAGAGAAAGATATTATAGACAGGGAGTATTGATGATCTTCCTTACAGCCTTCCCTCATAGCACCCTCAATTTCTGCATATCACATTTTTAACTGCATATTCATTTAGATAATTATATGTTCAAAATGTCTCTATCTTCCACCACTAGACTGTATTCTCCACAATGCAGGGATGTGTATTTCAGTCATCACATTACACATATACACAGTACCTAGCACAGTGCCTGGAACACAGTGATTGTTCAGCAACTGTTTGTTGCTGAATGAGTGGTCAAAGGCTTAGGATTCCAAGTGGTTTTATTATTTATTAGTTTTGCAATCTTGGGTCCTATACCTAAGTCTCTATTTCTTCACATATAAGATGGGTTTATAATAGTTCTTTTCATATAAGGTTGAAATAAGAATTAAATAGGATAATGTCTATAAATAGGTTATAGCTATCATTAATTTGAGAAGATGCAGTGATATGAAGCCAAGCCATGCTGAAGTGATAAGAGTTTGAACTTGTCTAGCTTTTTTTTCTATAATAGTACAGGCTTATCAGGCAAGGCAATGTAGCAATTTTAATTTAAACTAGTATTTTGACCTGGTCCTTCTTCCTATTGGACCAGGTGACAGAAGTACTTCCAATGAAAATCCTATTGCCTCATTTACAGAGCAGAACTACTGGAATAGCTGTTCTTTCATCATCCAACTGTCCTGACAGTCAGCGACAAAGCACATACGAAAGAAATGTGTGATAGATTTATAATGTGCAGAGCCCATGCCACAGGTTCAAGATACCAGGCTTCAAATGTTTTTTTTTTGTAAATTAATTAATTTATTTTTAAATTACAGTTTACATATACTATTTTATTAGTTTCAGATGTATAACAAAGTGATTTGGCATTTATATAACTTATGAAGTGATCACCACAATAAGCTTAGTAACCATCTGCCACCATACAAAGTTATCATGATACATTGACTATATTCTCTATGCTGCACCAGGTCTCAGATTCTTGAACTGCTAATAAACAAATATGATGAGTTGTGCTTGTGAATATGAGAAATAAGTTGTGGGATGAAAAGAAGCTGGCCCTGGAGTCAGAGAAAACTGAACCCCAACCTTGGCTTTGCCTCTGACATGTTGGGTGACCTTAGATTAATTATTCATCTTTTTGAGGTGTTCCTCATCCATCAGTCATATATAATAAGACCAGCTTCCTGGGGCTATTGTAGGCAGTAGAGAAAAATCTCAGCTGGTTATACTGTGAACTCCAGGTTCCTGTAAGTGTGCATCAATCTTTGGCCCAGAAAGAGGAAGTAAAGAATAGAAGAAAATATGAAGTAAGAAGCCTTCCCTATCAGCTGTTACTCAGACTAACATTTGCTATGAAGAATTATAGGTAATGTCAACTAAGAGCTCTGATCTCTGAGTAGCAGCTTCTCCTTATAACCAACAGTGTTCCTTCATGTCTGGATATGGTCATGGGGCTCTAATAAAATGTTCTTTTTTTTTTGCCAAATATGATTTTTTTTCAAATTAAATCTACTTCCTACTGGGTTTTAATACAGACAGACAGAAGGTGCCAAATTTTGAGGGAAAAAAATACAAGGAATAAAAAAAATAAAAGAATTAACAGAATTTTATCTACCTCTTTTTTCCCCCCTATGAATAAAGAGAAAGTTTCTTTTATAGATTTTGTCAACAGAACTCCTCAGTTTGGTAGGAGTATGAGCTAAAACTCTAACCTCTACAAGCCTAAATCTTTGTCATTCCTTTTATTAAATATTCAGAAATATTTATCAAGTGCTGGAATCATATAGTGATCTATGGGCTTTAAATTATAGACTAAAAGGGCATGTCACTTCCAATGCAGCCTATAAAATCAAAGGCAACTATACTCTGTCTAATGGGTCTTGGGTTTGGGACATGTATGTGAGATATATATCTTATTTTGTTTTTCAAAAAATATTTGGTAATAGATAACATTCAAAATCTGTAGAGGTGGTAACTGAGATTCAGGTTAAGTCACCTTATGGAAAAAAAGTCATTAGATCATTATATTCCTTCAAAACTATTTTGGGGGCCAGTGTTCCAGGTCCCAAATCTCGATTACTCAAGTGCAATAGACTCCTCATTACTAGGGAGTAAATTAGTGCTTCATCTTCTACTTTCCAAGCAAGCGAATAAAAGTACAAATTATCCTGTACGTAGAAGAAGGGGAGCACATGTTCTTGAAAGGGTTAAGTAAAGACAGAGTGGTGATAGTGTGCCTTTGAGTGGGAGAAATTCTGAAGTCTAAGATAGGTGATTTTTGACTTATTTGACATTCTGAATGACCGATATCTTTTCCCTAATTATCCTGGATCCACCAATAATCCATCATTAATGCTATAGTTTCATCCAAATGGAAACAAAATCTTTAGGAATTAGAAATCGTTGTGAAAAAGACAGAGAGTTTATTTATTCATTCACTAAAAATTACTGAGTGCCCATCATGTGCTAGACATTGAGCTAAGCATTAGAAGGTCATTAATAAAATCAGAAGACTCCTGCCCTTTAGATTTCATAATTTGTTTTAAAAAAATACATGTATGGAAACAAGTGCCATAATACCACCACATGGAGAACTAGATACTGAAGGACACCAACATAATAAAAGATAAGTTCCCTGACCTTAAGGAACTTACATATTTAATAATAATAATAATAATAATAATAATAATAACAACAACAACAACAACCACTCTGTAAAGTAGGTGCTACTATTATCTCATTTTAGAAAGAAAGAAATTGAAACACAGGAAGTTTAATGTGAGTCTAAAGTGATTTGTATGACAAAAATGAGATCTGAGTCAAGGAAGTCTAATTTGAGTGTCCATGCTTGTAAGCACTACACCCAAGCATTTTTAAAAAAAATACTAAAAATATAAAAGGTATCTTTGACACTGGAAATTCAATTCATAATGTCAGAATGTTAGACAGAGGAGCAAAAGACACCACCAAATAAGGTTTCCTATCAATTCCCAGCAGCAGTTTGCTTTGGGCCGATTATCATGACACTGCTCTCCAGCTTGCCCCTTAGTGATGAAAGATAAAGGAGCATTATAAGCTTTTAATTAATGAGATTGACAAATAATTAATCATTAACTACATCATTCCTAAGAGATTATAGAAAGTCATTTTGAATATGCCACATTTTATCTTCTAATATAATAACTTTATACCACACATATTTTTTTCTTTCCATTGAAGTAGTATATATATATCTGGGAATTACATCAAAATAATCCATTGGCAGTGGAATGAGGGATAGTGCTAGTATAGACAAACCAGAGTGGCCATGACTTGATGATTATTTTTACTTGTATGATGGCTACACAAGAGTGCATTCTATTAATCACTACAATTTCATATTAACATTCTATCAATTTATGTGCATGTCTGAAAATACACAAAGATAGAAATACCCTTAAAGATAGAATGAGAGAAATCTTGGAAAATCAGTACTGATATGTGACTTTAGAGAAAAAACATTAGATGTGATGCTTATGGGAGCAGTGGTCAAGATAATTAATTTCCAATACTACCCAGGCAAACAATATCAATGAGCTCCTATAGCAGATTAAAATGTATGTGGAGACATCTTGAAAAGTATAAAGCACTAAATGAGTATTTCTCATCCCTACTCCATTTATAAAGGTCAATTATAGAGAGTTTTAATATTTCACATTTCTCTTCAACATGAACAGATTCTGACTAAGTGAACATGGTGTAGGTGATTCTTGGACATCTGTTCATTGAAAAAACTCTAAGGGGCTGAGAACCTCTATAATTAACAATCCATTGATTTATTAAGCAAACAATGTTGGATACTTCAGAAGCAAACAATGTTGGATACTTCAGGCAGGTATTTGTTTTATAGGCTGAAAGAAGAATAAGAGAAAATAACCAGAAATGTACCAAAAAAAATCGTTCTTGATTATGTAGCTAATCTATTCTGGGACTTTAAAACTAAAAAGACAACACAGGCCCACAGACTGAGAAATTTTTGGTTTGCTTAGAAAAATGGGGGAGTACAGTTCATCCCTTAAGAAGAGACTTAGATAAGGAAGGATAAGAAGACAGGAAGTGTGACTAGCTACTAGTTAGAGAGTGTTCATAGCTTAAGAATACTTTTAAATCACAAAGATTTACCTCATAAACCCAGCTAGGATCAAACAAAACTTAATTCAAATAAACCTCATCCATTGCTAAGGTACCAACCACCCTACCACTTTGGCTTCCTGAGAAGTTTGGATTCTATTTGGTTTGGGATTCACATAATCCTGTGTTTCCCTGATCATGCCAAAAAATCTGTTTATTAGAGATCTCCAGGTATTTCATTGTGCAGCCTAGTTTGGGGACCATGGACATAAACTCTTCTCAACATTGATGACCCAACCTGAAAGCACAGCTGCGAAAGAAGAGTTCTTCCATCCTTATTAGTTGAGGCTGCCACCTGTTCAGGCCCATCCTTCTCCTGATCTCTCAGTTTAGGTTAAACCACTTCTCTCTGCACCCCCCATACTTGTGTCCCCACCTGATGGTTTGTCCTCAGTTCATGATTATCACTTTACAACTTTGATTATGTCATTGTTTTGTTCAAACATTTCAAACCTAGAGCCTTCTAACCAACATATAGGTATCACCTAGGAGCTTGTTCAAAGATACAATTTCAGGCCCTGTCCAGGTATACAAACTTAGAATCAAACCTATACTTTAATAAGACCCCCAGGGGACTTATATAAGCATTTAAGTTTGAGAAGTACTGCTTTGGAACAGTATTTACCAAAGTATCTTTTGATGGATACTCTCAAGACAGAGAATCCACTAACTGAATTTAAAGCTACATCTTTCTTTCTCTTTACAGGACACCTGACCATTAAAGAAATATTTACTGAGTGATAATTATAGTTCATACTGTGCTGAGTTTAGAGGATACAGCAGTGAGAACAACAGAAGTGGTCTCGCATTAATAAATTTACAATACAGCAAGGACAATGTTAACAAGAAAAGTTATGTATGGGAGTGCCATAAAGGGTATGTGCTGGATGCTGTGAGATGATCTAGTTAATGAGGTAGATGGGGGAGGGGGTAATGCAATTTGGAAGATTAGAGCAGCATTTCTGGGGAAAGGCTGCTACAAGTCCCTGTAAAAGCACAAACTGAGGGCCCCGGGAGGAGGGGCAGCTAAACACAGTGCTAGCTTCACACAGCAGGTGCAAAGGCTTGGAACAACTATAGGAATGCTTGCCCAGTGCCTACCCCAAGCAAAGCACTGGTGTAAGTGCTTTCTTTATATGTAGGTGTGATTATTAATCCTGTTTTACTAATGAGGAAACTGAGGCACAGAGAGATTAAATAATATGTCCACTGTTACACAGCAAACCTTGGAACTCAACTCTGCTCCAGCATCTACATTCTCAGCCATGATACTCTAAAACATTTGAGCTGGGAAGAACATAATGCATTCAAGAAGCTGAAAAACACACCATATGTACAGAGTTCTAGCAGTGTATGTTCACATATCATAAGATGGAGAATGCTTCACTATTTAGCAGCACCTTCTTACAACTCAAAATTTTAAGAAACATTCCATAGTTATTGAATCACAATATCAGTTACTGAACCAGAACCATTAAGCTGAAAATCATTTTAATAATGCTTGTAGGTGATTCAGAGGCATGAATATTAAGAACCATACATTTAGAGTTACTATTTCCTTTCATAATCTTCTCCATCTCATAGTCCCCCCTAATTAACCCAAGGTACAAACTAAATATGAGGGTAAGTAGACTTGAAGTGGAAAGCTAGAAGAAATCTGAAAATTGAATCTTTGCCCCTCCAGGTCCCTTGGCTGCAAGGCTGTGAAAAGAATTATCTAGGCTTGAAAAATTGGAAGCAAAAAGAGACCACAGAGACTTAGAACTATTTTCATTTCAATGTCAACATTTAAATAACTAATTGAATGTGGAAATTGGAATAAAATTTGAAATTACTGGAAGAGAAAATATTTTACTTGCCCTATGGTGCCTCCATCCTTAGTCAGTGCTAGGAGAAGACTCTAAGGCAACAGAGAGAATTTTCTTGAATGTAAAATACACTTAATAGCAGTAGTTGAAGTAATTTCTGGCCATGAGAGTGTACTGGCTCATCAAAGCTGATATGCTTCTTTAGTGTCAGGAGACCGTGACAGTTTCACCATCAATATCTGGCTGCCAACAGAGTATTCTTTTTAATTTGGTCCTGTTCTTTCTTACAACCCTTTAACAAAGGAATTATGATAATGTCTCATAAGAAAGAAACTAAAAGAAATAGCTAAACCTCAATAAAATTCCATCATTATAGATTATTTTACACCTTTGTGATTTTTTCTAATATTTATCTTTAAGAATCTGAATGTTTTTCAGAAATGTTACTATTAAAATTCCAGAAGTCAGCCTTCTAGATGCTGCCTTACAAATGATTCAGAATAGATCATAGTTTTTCTGTCCCTCTCTGTCTGGAAATGACATTCCTCTGACTATTCTCAATAAACCCTGTTCATCCAGTTCTTTTACTTTGGATCTTCACTCAGAAAAGTTAGTTTTGAAGAGTTTCAACTCCTTAAAAGATCAGATAAATATTCTACTATATTTTCAAAGCTCTTTCTTATTCAAAATATTTATTTCTGATGCTTTCCAAAAGCAAAGCTCATTGGATGCTACTCTATTACTGCTGTGACAAAGAATCATTAAGATGAAATGGTAGTTATAAAAACTTTATGCAGGTGCCCCACCATTGCAATATAAGACACTGATGATGATAAGATTCAATAGCTGTCAATAGTCCTTTGCCAATCACTGAGAAGTGGTTTGAAATGGCAGTCAGATCTATGTCAATGTTGGTCATATCGTCATGTCACTCCCATGAAGATGTGTGAGTCAATGTATATTTGAGAGATTCTAGTTACATAGGGCTGGGATTTTCCAAAGAAAGGTGTTAATGCTATCAATCTCTGTGATGGGTTCTCTCTTCACAGAAGTTCATATGTCCTTCTTTCTTCCAGGAGGCTAGTGCAACAATAATGAGAGCCATGCCTTGCTTGAGAGGACATGACTGTCAAGAGAAGGCCAGAGATGTGTGAATAAAACCCAGTTTACTCTGAGCACTAAGGCTAATATTTTTTCATCCTTCCTTTTCTCGAATGTGCCTTTTCTTACCGTGGCAGTAGTAAGACCCATAGGCCCCAGGCTAGGGTGGGAGACTAGGGGAGAGGCACTAAGTAATTAACTGCTGGTTTTAGGCTAAAACTGAGTTTTGGGTCTAGGAGTATTTGTATTTCTACATGGACTAGCTCATCATTAAACCACAATAAGCATGTTGAAAAAGACGTGTTCTAAGGAAGAGGGTCATTTTACCAAAGTGCTTATGTGTTTATTAGTATTAGGTATTAAGTATCTTGAATCAAAGCCCTCAAAATACACCCAGGTGTATAAGGCATAACCATTAAATGTAAAGAAATACAAATCCTATGTTGCCAATTTCTGTGTATTGCCAATACTTTTAAAAGTATCTGCCTTTGTTCTTCTCTAGGCTTATATTTATCGGTAATGTAAGCAGAGTGCTTAAGGCCCTATATTCTAAAGAAGATACCTGGTGTCAGGCTCTAAACACAAAGGAACAACAAAGAAATTGTGATGGTGATGATGTTTTATGGGGAGCCACATACAAATGGTTTTTCAAAATGTCACCATGGGATTAATAGAAGATGAGTACTCCAGCAGTACACACCAGTGACATAGTGTCATACAATAACTGAATGTTTTCCCTGCCAGATTCTGATGGATTTGAAAATCCAAGACTTCATTTACAAATTTTATAAACCTTTTCTCCAAGATGACATGCAAATCAAGAAAAAGTACTTATATCCCACAATTTTTTTCTTATTTAGCAGTGGGGAAAATAATCAGGTGATTGGGAAAGAAAGCACTAAGAAAACAGCATCCACCTACCTGATTGGCACAGCTTTGGGCAGGGTGTCCACTCGCTGAAAGCTGTCACAATACAGTCTTTTTTGCATGGAAGGAGACAAGGGCGTACTATTTCAGGGCGAGTAGAATCTGGACATCTGTCAATATAAAGAGACCATATCAATGCCTACTGAACAAAGTAATTTTTTTTTTAACCTAGGACCATAGGATTTCAAAACAGAAAATATCACCCAGGGAAGTGAAGCTACTTACCCGAGGGCTCACAGACAGAAGCAAAGCAGGCGATTTCAGCTCTCTTGACCTAGACACAAAATACTTTTTTGCTAGACCAGAAAAATAATAATATCTGAAACTACTTTCTTGACAAATGTCAAGAAATGTTCCCTTCAGCATTAATTCTTTTAGAATGAACATATCTGATATATTTTTTGAAAAGTGTTTTATTCAGAGTAATATAACAAACCAGTGATATCCTTCTTAAGGAAGAGAAAAATAAAGGCAACATATGGATATTTTGAGAAACAAAATAATTGAAGAACACTTATAAATCTTTGACAATTAATAAATATTTAAATAATTGGCAGGCATCTCTTTAGAGCACGTAAATTGATGAGTTAGAATAAGCAAGATATGACAGACTACAAATAGCATGTATAATAGCTAGCATTAACAAGAGAAACACTTCAATTCTGTTATTTTGTTGATAATTCATTCAATGCTCATACATGGGAGGAAAGTAATAAAGTCAATGGATTTATAATCACTTGAAAGAACTAAAGTCTCAGAATGTGGCAAACAAGTTTTTGTTTTCTTGCTTGCTTGCTTATCTTTATGAGCACAGAGAGTTAAAAAACATATTCATTATCTTCTAAAATAGTAATATGCCAAGAATAAAAACAGGAAAGCACCCTGTAACATACATTTGCATTTTAAATTTTGTTTCCCCTAAGTTTCTTATAACGCACAAAGATGCAGTATGTATAAAGTCTAACCGTGTGAGCTCTGGAATTAGATAGCCAGTGCTAAATTAAATGCTTTACCTACATTCTTTTACTTTTTCCTAAGGACAACAGTAAAAGGCATTATAATCTTTATTTTCAGATGATGAAACTGAAGTGCTAAAATAATAAGTAATGTGCACTAAGTTATACGGAGACAGAGCTCTTGAGAAAGATTATGACAGAAGAAACACCAATTTAGCATATTTGAACAATTAATAGACCTCCCAGTAAGAAAGAAGAGATAATGTAGCACATAAAATTAAGAAGAAAATAATGGATTAAAAAAAACAAATAACTTATGAGAGGGTGATGCTTCAGATGAAAAGTACACCAATTGTATACAAAATAATGAATATGCAAACATAGAGACTGTCCATCTTTCGAATATTAAGAAAAAGTAAAAGATGATAATGGTTGGGGAAGAGAAGAAAAAATAGATCATCTAAGAAGGAAGAAGAATCTGACATCAGACTTCATCAATTTATACAGTTATAAAAACTAAAACATTTTCTGAGTTTTAAAACTTTAGATATAATACAAAGACAAAACATGTGAGACTGAATTTGGCTGCGGAACAGAATGTACACAATGTCATTCTTGCTGCTGTAAGATAAAGGTGCAGTAGTCAAATGATGGAAAATGGAAGAGGAAGGATAGAAAGTGGCTTGGATGTCCCCATCCACCAAAGCAAGAGGTCAGAGAGCCAATCTACATATAAATAAAATAAGAAAGTTCTAAGACAATTAATCAAAAGTACTAATATAACCAACCATCAATGTTAAAAGTTGGAAGAGGAATTAGTGTAACTGAGCTAATGTTTATTGTTTTCATGAGAGGAATAAGAGATAGATATTTTAAATTGATAAGTGAAGAGATATATAAATGATATATGAAAAATATATCAAGTAGCATTAGGAGTTAACCATCAAAAAGAGAAGAGGGATAAGAATATATACTTGGGGTGGATTGAATTGACATAAAGATACAGTAGATAGCTAAGAAATTAATGTATTTGCCAGTGACAGGGCAGGAAGCAGGAAGGGATGAATGGAAGCAGGTGTGGGTACAAGGTTTCTTGTTGGTATATATTATATATCTCCTTGTATATTGCTATGATTTGTGAACTATGTGAAGACTTGCTCAGTCAAAATAAAAAAAAAAGACATAAGGGAAGAAAATTATAGTAACTATCAAGAAGTGATTGTGTTTGAGAAATGAGATATTAAGTGGAGTAGGAGATGGGCGGGAACCTTTTGCTTCCCATCATCGCTCTCTTTGTATGATTTTACTTGTACTATTAAGCATATCATACTTTGATAAAAATGAATCAAAATGGAAAATATATATACTCACAGAAAAATTATTGCTCAATTACTTATTAGTGGCTTTATCGTTAATCATATTTAATACACACAAAAAACTGTTCAATGAACATAACAGAAAAGAAAGTAGCATTAGAACTTTTTTATGAGGATATAGTGTCATTTAAACAAGCTACTGTAGTAAGGAAAACTTATGTCATACTTTAATAGAGATAAGAAAAATACTAGAACCATTCCCAATTCCTTTATTCATATTCTGAAGTCTACTAAGATTAAGTTGAACTTCTATTTATTATTCTAAAGTCTACTAAGATTAAGCTGAACTACTATTTATTCTAACTCCTGGCATATGACTGGAAATGGAACTGCAACTTGAGTAAAGCCAACTTCCTGTGTGCTGTATGGGACAGGCATTGCCTCACGCCTACCCAGTACATACTCACTCACTAAAGAGCTTAGAAATACTTGTGGTGCTGGCTTTAGAATTTCTGGAGAGGGTGGCTTACATCGCAGAAACTTTTGTTCACTTCAGTTAGGAATAGGTGTTAACCTTTTAAGGAACTGATATTGCCTACTTTACTTACACTTTACTAACATCACTTAAAATAAATACTCACAAGCCATAATGTCTACTCACCACAATATGCCCCCCCTTTTCTCTGTGTTCTTCTACTAAGTTTATAAGAGAGAAACAGTATCATCTCCTCGATGGCAAAAGTCAAGCTCAGATTATATTGCTTTTATGGAGGCCATGAACTGAGGGCTTTCTTGGAATGTAGTCGATTTGTAGTCGATAGGAGCCTGCTATTCCATTGTTAGTGAACCTATCTTTCTGTTCACATCCTCTGTCAAAAGGTTGGCGTTTTCTTCAGGGATTCATATTCGAATTACATGTTGTCTACCCATTCAAGGATCATCATATATCCAATTTTCATGAATTTCCTCTTAGTCTTCAAAAATATTCTCTTTGACCATTAGCAACTTATGTGCCCTCCACATCTAAAAACTATAAGGTTTTTTTTCTGTATTATTGTACTGCCACTGACTGAAAAAAAGGCTTTTTATACCTTTTGTGCTGCTGTTTTGTTGTGTGTACACGTCTGCATGCAAATTACACACACTAACTTTGAATGCCTTGATAATGGAGTTCCATCTTACATGATAGATTAAAAATGCCATGTATTAGTGTGTGGTAAATATTTAGTAACAGTAAGTGATTGACTGAGTGGTATTCTATGCTATTGGAACCTGATGACAAATAAATCCTTGAAAATACCAGGCAAATTTATCCAGCCATTTCCAAAATAGAATTGAAGCCTTAAAACTCAGGGAAACACATGGATTCAATTTACTTAGTAAACAAAGTATGATCTCTAGCCTTTTGTCATAATTTATACTACCTACTTTCATGTAAGCTCTGATCCTAGATTGACAATGCTCTTGATAAAAGGATGTTGGCACTTCATTTCAGCACATATATTTTCCTGTACTTGCACTGGAGTATTCTCTAATGACTGTCTCATGGTCACATCATAGGTTGCACTCTGCTGAAATGCATTTAATTGAGCTTCAAAGATTTTCATTTTTTAGTTTGCCTCCATAATGGACATACAGACATACAGTGCCCCACCTTCTTGAGTAATCCTCCAACCCAGAAACCGATGTACCATCTCACTCAGCTAAAATGGCAGACCTGACAACCTTTTAAATATTAAATATTTAATGAGAGCTCTGTATTTCTATATCTCACAAAATGCCAGGTATTTTTACTTTAAAGGAAGAAAATGCTTTATCAGAACCTTTGGAAGGCTTTGAGTTGTATGTTTTTAATCTCTATTATTATTTTTTTTCCACATTGTAGCTGAAAAAAGCATTGACTCAAGAAACAAAACCAAACAAAATCCCAAAAATATCCCAGCGAGCTCTCACTTCTATTTCAGTTGTGCCCCAGCTAGTTCTCATTTTCTGATATTATCAGTTCTATTACTCATACAATAATAACATTCTCAAATACACAATTGCATGGAAACCAAAACACCAACCAAGGGATGCAAGAACTTGCAGGAAATTCTGTGTGTGCCAGTGCAGTGAGTTTAGAGATAAAATAAATTACGTTAGCCAACCCATTCCATGGACACATGCTTCTTTCTTTCTACCCTGAAGGCCACTCTTTCTTTAGGTATTTTCTTATTCTTTCCTTTTTCTATTGCCCCACCCACTCCTCAAGGATTTCACAAATGGCAGAGGATCTTTTCCTACTGCAATGGCTTTCATGTGAAAAAAACAAAATTATATATTTTTTGAAAGTGCAGAAGAAAGGAGACTTTCTTTTGTTGATAATCTCACTATCTCACTATGTGCTTCACTGGACAGTAGGTATTATTTTCTTAGGCCAATTACCTTCATTAACTTCAAGAATTTTAATTAACTTCACTAAACTTAATGCAGGCTCTTCATGTTTAGCAGGATTGTTAGGAGATGTATAGTGAGAAGAAAACCTAGGTTAAGTCTCTAGGCTCATTACCAGTGCAAAAGTAATTAGCAATATCTTCGTGTGTGTGTGTGTGTGTGTGTGTGTGTGTGTGTGTGTGTGTGTGTGTGTGTGTGTTAGGGAACACATCTGTGCAATTCATTTTTCTGTGATCGTACACTGAGCAAAACTGGTTATTCATTGTAATAATATTTTAGTCTCACCTGTATAAATTTTCAAACAAATGTATATTCACTTGTGAATTATGCTTTAAACTATAAACTTTTGGTCCTGTGATTTTGGGTGGAGGCACAAAATGTTATTGGGTTAATAGCTGAGTAAGGTGACATGCTCAGAGACTTTAATAAAAAACTGTCATTCAAAGTAATTATGAGTTTATAAGAGGAATAGAGAGCTATTTGAACATATAATCCAACTTTTCATGTCCCAATCACCTTTAAAATGTGATGATAATTTATTTGGTAGGTGTCAGTCTCAATTCTAATGCCCCTTTACTAAGAAATAAACAAACTGCATTCACATCAAATGAATTTTTCCTGCTGTGATTCGGATCCAAGAAGTTTTCTCAAAAAGAGAAGATCCAACTTCAGGTATGCTAAATTTTCTCATCACTATAAAGTATAATAGTTTTTTGCATTTCATGTAAGATTTACTCCTATACAAAGGCCATATTTGTATATTCAAGCTGATATTTCATGCATATTTTTGAAGCAGTTGAAAATTTACATCATAAAAATGAATACTATCAAGGATGCAATATAAAAAGATAAAAAGATAAAAAGATTTCTCTTGTCTGCATAATACCTTTATAAGCCTTTCAAAATGTTACCATAACCCCATAAATTAGATTATTACCTGAACCAGGCAATATGCAAACTTTATTGCCCATGTTTGGCTATATCTCTCATTGACTTGACTCAATTAGTCCACATGATATTATAGATACCAAGCAAATTAAAGCATACAATTGATATAGCTGCTGTTCCAAAAAACATCACAAGCAATGTAGGGTCGGATGCTAAAGCAGAAATAACATTTATGGGTTAGTAAGAGCAGAAGGTCATATGTATGATCTGTTCATTATTCTTCAATGCAGACCCTTTTGACAAAATTTATCAATGTAGATATATAGACATATTGGAAGCAAAAGATAAACAACAGCTACTCTCCATCTTCTGCAATTCAAATCCAATCCTTAGGAAACCCTGTTATTTTTCTACACTTAGGTCTAGTTAATTCATGAATTCTAAAATGTTTATGGAACACTAACTACATGTCAGATACAGTGCTAAAGTCTGGGGTTGCAGCAGTGCAGAACAACTAACCCCAGCTCTGTAGAAGCCCCATTTAGCGGGAGAGAAAGATCAAGTCTTCCTGATTGTGCTTCACTTCCAGTAATAGTTATTTTAGCTTGCATGTGCAGAACCGTCCACTCAGTGGATGCTCGAACACCAGCAGTAACAGGCCAGTCTGCACTATTTTTACCATGAGCAGTTCATTTCCCTTAACTGAGCTTCTGAGCTTCCATGGCAGTGTGGATAAGGCCCAGAGACCTTCATCATGGTGCCTCAAGATGAAATTAATCAGGTGTTTGAGTTGCACATGGCAGCAAAATTGGATTAAATTAGGCAGAAGAACAACTGGGTTCTTCACCTAGGTTGCCAAGAAAGCAAGGATATAAATAGTGGGGACTGAATCAAGGTTTGATGCTGCCAGGATTGTTCTGCTTCAGTTTCTGCTTCTTTCTGACCATCGACTTCACTCTCTCCTGATTTTTCCACCAGGACTAACCAAGGCTATGACAACTCTCAATTTATGCACTTGGAGCATCAGGCGCAGAAAAAAAGGAAAAAAAGAGAGTTTCATTTCCCAATCTTGGAAATTACTGGGGAACAGCTCTAAGTTGCCTACTTTGCACCAGCCCATTCTGGCTACCCACCACCCCTGTAGCTGGGTGGGGTCTTTCATCACACAAAAGGGACAAGTTCAAACATGGGCACTTGAAAATCAATATGGGTAGGGAAGTTACCCAGTTTCTGTACACTGCATAGGTCTCTCCACATGAACTTGAGGAAGAGTTATGTCTACTCATTTGAGATAAACTCACAGCTGAGTTCTCCAGGCAATTACTTTTTCCTCTATCACTTGCAATTATTTCTGACACTTTTTGATATCTATATGCCAGTCCTTATGTTCAAATTTTTCTTCAATTTTTTTTCTAATTTGCAATCTCTATGAGCAGCGTATAGCATACATGATATTATAAACCTACTGGAGAGCATGAATTAGTTCATTCAAAATGGCTGCATGCATTTTCGTTCACTGCAGAAAAGATTAATGGGACATAAGGGTATAACACAACTCTATATTTTTAAAGTACATAATATACCTTCATGTGGACTTAGTCTTTATGTGATTGAAAAAGAGTCAAACATACTGAGATTGGATCTAGAAAATTTGATTACTCAAGTGAATTCCATATTTGTGGGCCTTATTTACTGTTATCCATTATCTAAGGCACATATTATAACTGAGTAAAGTGACTACCTTTGTTAGAGACATAGTTTTTTTTAATTTTTAAGAGTCAAAATGAAATAAAATTATCTTACTCTAGTACAGGCTGAGACATATACAGGGTTTGAAAAATGATTTTGATGAAAAATATTCAACTATGCAATAATCCTATGCACTTTCAATAAATTATTGATGATACCTTTTGGTCATGACTTGTCCTACGTGACTCTTGACACAAAAGACCTTCCGTGTCTGAATGCCCACACCACAAGTAACTTCTCCATTCCAGCCAATGGTTGTATTAAGGGCAGTTACCAATGTATCTTCAGAACAGGGGCCCCAAGGTGATGTCTCCCAGTAGAGTTGCACGCAGGAATGGTCATTGCATGAGCGATATTCTTGGAGGGCCTGACTAGGAGGACATGGTTTTCCACCTGAAAAAATCAAAATAAAAAGAATACATAGCTGTTGCTATTTTTATTAAGATGTTGCTATTGTTGTAATTGCTATTATTTTTTTGTTTTAAATGTTTTAGTGATTTAGAAAAATGGCCCTTCCAAAGGTCTGAGCCACTGACATCTTCACTCTAAGGCCATTGTTCTTTTGTCCCGAATAACCATCTGGGGACAATATGTTGCCCCATTCTCTAAATAACAGGGAGCAGTAAATGTCAATTAGTTTTAAAAATAATTGATTTTACTGCCCACTTCTGGATGATGTATTTCTGAGATAAATTCACGAGAAATTTGCTTTTATTTTAATATTACTATACCTATATAAATTAGTTGGTTAGATTAAAAAGCCCACAACCTCAAAGTGATATTAAATTGAATCTCTCTCTCTCTCTCTCTCTCTCTCTCTCTCTCTCTCTCTCTCTCTCTCACACACACACACACACACACACACAGCCTATATATGCTCTCTCTTTCCTGAGAGAGTATTATTTTTATCAAAGAACCATTTGAAGACACCCATCCTCCATCAAGCAGTACATTTTACTGCAATTTAGAAAACCCAGAAGTCTCTCTACAAGTTTGGCAAGAGAAAGTCCATCCTTAAACTCTGAAATTACATCTGACAATGTGTTATCTGCTGGCTGGGAGACCAGACAGATGTGCATCCTTACACTCTTGGGCGAGTCAGACAATCAAATTTTGTTACTGTCTTTTCTTTCACATTTTTATATCCATGTAAAAATCGGTATTTATCAAAAGTTTTGATTTTCCCCCTATTCTTTTATACTATAATGTTTTATTCAGTGGTCCAAATGCTTAAGAAGCTTTGTGACATTGGTTGTGTTATTCTTGTTATTTCTTCCCCATTAAATACCACTGACTTTTTGTTTTCTTTCCAGAAATATAAAAGACAAGAGTGGGGAGCAACTGTACTTTAAGAATATGAAAATTTTCATTCGTTTTGAACCTGACCCCTTTCTCAGGATCATGGAACAGAATCTTGTTTAAAAAGGAGTTCCTAACAGCCTGTGGCTATACTGCCCTGCTGTTCCAACTGAGCTGTAGGCAGAAGAAACCAAGGGAGGGCATGAGAGAAATGATGCATGTTGTCTAGAGACAGAGACCACTGCTATAAACGATAGGAACAGCTGCTCCTCTAATTTTTTCTGATGCCATGTATTTACATTCTCATAGCATATTTTAGCTTCTTTAAAACTATTTTTACAGACTTCATCCTCTTCCTTCTCACAACATGCCAGCATGACAGAACAGAAAATCAGGGCACATAGATCAGGTAGCTTGCCGATGTTAGCTATGTTTCTAGCCATGTTTCTAGATTTCTAATTTGAAGCACTTTTTACCAGACATATTCACATTATATTCCTGACTGCATGAGCTATCTAAAGCTAGATGTGTATCAACCAAATTTTGTTTTCTTCCCTTAAAAAGTATAATAAAAAATAACATCCGATTGTCATGACCTTTACATAGAATGGGCTAAAATAATTCATGTAAATTTGAGAATCTAGCAGAGGTAGAGGATTAAATAGAAAAGGTATGCATGGAAAGGAAGCTCTTCATTTGGATTCAGGACATATAGACATCACCTATACGTGGCTACTTCCACAATATGACCTTCACAATTACCTATCGAAAAACAATAATTGGGCATTTGACTCCATTGAAACTTTTGCTATTACTCACCTTCTCCAGCCAATGCCAGGATAGTCCTTGACCTGGTCTGTTTGCCATCTGAGTTTTTATTTGAACAAGACTGGGAGCAGGATGACCACTCTGTCCACTCACTCACCACACAATCCATTCTGCAGGGAATTTCACAAGCCATCCATTCAGGAGGAGGAGATGCTGGGCAGAGGCTCCCTGATACATCTTCTCCTGTAATCAACCAGATCAAGACAGAAGTAGGTTAATGCAATATCAAGGTCAGTTCAAAAAATATTTAGGTTTATTGTTTCCTCTATTGTTTCAGTTTACCTTAGGAGGCTTCACTTGGTGTCTAAACCAATAAAGTGCAAAAAAATGATAGTTCCTCAGCCATTCATAATATTTATATTAAGAAAAACTGCCAGGAGATTATTTGCCATTTGGAAAGATAGATACCACAGCAAGACTGGCACTTGTCAGCCTTCACAGGGACAAAATGGGTTTCTTCCAGAAATAATTTAGCCATGGATGGCTAGAGAGAGACATGATTGATGTGTTATTGACAACCATATGTAATAAGTATATGTGTTTTTTTGTTATTGTTGTTGTTTTTTTGTTTTGTTTTGCTTTGTTTTGCAAAATGAGGGTCACAGTAGTCTGTGGTCCTGAAAAAAAAAAAAAACACCACAATTTACGTTGAGCACTGTATTCTACCCTATAAAGATGAGCTTTATTAATCTAATTTTCTGGTAAGTACTTTCATCTCCAAGCTTATAACCTCACATAAGATTATCACATGATTATTCTTTTTTTTTTTGTCTCTGCATACTGGCAAATGATCCAAAGCTACCATGGAAATAGATCTGTGGCTAAAATTATACAATGTGTTGAGGAAAAGTTGAAATCCAGTTCAAAATTTTCCCTAATGCATTTACTAGTAGCTCTTTGAATGATGTGATTAATTACTAAAACCAACATATATATGCATGTGTGTGTGTATGTGTGTGTGTGTGTGTATGTGTGTGTGTGTGTGTGTGTGTGTGTGTGTGTGTGTATCACTCTTTAGGTTATTTCTTTGCTATTCCTGGAATTCTAATATTTTTCTTTGTAGATAACAATTCAACTCCTCTTATTTCCCCCATTCATAGTCACCTCATAAAAACAGAAGACACAAAGAATAGTGATACCATTTTGAGGTAACAATATAAAATATAGAATGGCAACTATAGAAGAGATGCAGTTTTGTCTGTGTGACTATGTCTGTGGAATGCTCTTGTCATAATATGACACAAAAAATAAATGCAAAGGGGATTAGTATTTATAAAATACCTCCTATGTGCCAGGCATTGTCTTCATAAGTAACTCTTAGAGGTAGGTGTGACCCATCTCATTTTATAGATGAGGAGTCAGTAGCTCTGGAAAGAAAACTTGGTCTAGATTACACAGGTTTGAGTTGAAAATCAATTTAAAACTGTCTGACTCCAAAACTTCTGCTTTTCCCATTAACCCCACTGTGTCTAATTCCAAAGAGATAGATATTCTTTTTCCGAGGAAGTAAATAAAACAACCTGACAGTGAGTAGGACTGCCTGGAGGAGAAGATAGTACACTGCTAATATCTGCATTTATATTTGTAAATGAGGCCAGGCTCATTGCCCTTGAGGTACAAATAAAACTTTTCAAGCATATTATGAGAAGTAATAGAGATACTAGTGGATAATCAAGCTGAAAAACCAGTTCCAATTATTCTCTTTTTAGTTTCAGTTTTCAGCTTGAGTCCACACTGTACAGTTTACACACACACATGTGAGTATGCATGCTCATGCATGCGCACACACACACACACACACACACACACACCAATATAGCTAAGGGATAGTTCTTTTCTAAATACAGAAGCAGGTAGGCCAAACAAAATACTTTACCTACAACTAATCAAAATTCAATTTCTACACTTGTGAATATTATTAGCATAATTTTAATACAAAACACTTTAAAGCAGCATCTTTCAAAAGAACATTGTGCAAAATAAAAAATTAAAAAGTTGAGGTTGAGAACTGAGAAGTCCTGGGTTAAAATAGTAAAACTGGTCTTATTAATAAAGATTTCCTCAGTTTTAAAAATGCCAATGTATAATGTAAATTTCTGAGAGTGGAAATAGAAAAAAAATGCATTCTTCAATTTTATTTGACTAATGGTGATCCTTTTTTGAGTAGCATCTCTCCCAAAAATGGTATTTGTATGAGTATGTTTTGAGAAAACCCTGCCTTCGATAGTTATAAAACTCTCAATTATTTGATGAGCATGTACTATGTCCAAAGCATATGATGGCACATAAATAGGTGAAAATACTATTTTTTTACCCCACTAGTACTTACAATTAATTAAAGAGATGAGATATGAACACATTAAAATGAAATCAACTTCAAAAGTAAATGACAAGCTGCAATTTCATGTTTCAAACAGGAAATATGACAGCAGGGATGAGAAGGGTCTCTGGAGGACTAGCATGGCAGCAGAAGGCTTTCAATGAGGAGAAAGAGAAAGGCTGAGAAATACTGGCAATGAGAGAGGGTATTTCAGGCACTGAAATGCCAACAAAGGGATAATGGTAGAAAAACACAAGGTATTGGGAGGATAGTTAATATGGAAGCTGCATGAGAAGAATGTCCATGTTGGAAGAGTCAAATTCTGAATGACTTAGACTAACACAAAAGTTATATTTCTGCCTTCTTTAAATTCTGTTGTTCATGTTTCCCATAATACAATCTAACACTCTCCTTAGTCATCATTCAACACCCTTAGTCTTTACTGTGGGTATCTGGGTACTTTTTAAAGCCTAAGCTTTCATATAAACTTATACACACATTTCCTCAGTGCAGTTAAATGTCAATACACCACCAACATGTTGATAGTTTGTCTATACAGACTTCAGAAACATGAGCAAAGAGATGAGCTTTTCTTTAGGGGAGACAAACTAATTGTCATAAGCAGACTCTACAATGTGTATGTGAGTTGTTCTGTAGGATATCTTATAAAAAAAATTAAAAAGTACAATGCACTCCTACTCACAAGGTGTCCTAGTCAGACACAGTTATTCACACATAGGTGAATGTTAGCACCACTTATCCTCTTGAGTTATCATTTAATACCTTTGAAACTCATTTATCTCAATCTGTGATGATGAAATACCTTTTAGAGATATTATAAGGATTAGAAACCATTTATCTAACATACATAGCAAGGTGTCTAACATGTGGAAAATTCTCAATATATATAGGAACTTTAAAAAATGTTCTTTGTGAAGATACACACCATAGAACCAATGGCCCTATTTATATGAAAAATCTAGATATTTACGTAATAGCCATGGAAAGCACTTGCTTTAACCTTTGTATATGTGTACAAACAACTAACAGCTTCATAAGCTATTTCACATAAAGTATAAAAACTATTTATAATTATCCATATTATTTTATTTATATGGTTGGCTAATCTAAATGATTTAAGAGACAAAAATAAAGCACTTTTGCTTAAATAAGCTCATCTGCCCATCTACATTGGTATAATTATCTTCCCATTTCACAGAGAGATCCCATCTCAAAAGAGAAACATTTCTTTTCTCCTTTTTTCATTTTCTTAACTAGATCAATGAGACAAACTGAAATATGAGGCAATCAGGCAGGCATGGAAAATAAAGCAGCACATGGCGGAGAAACTTAGCCATTAAAAATCATTTTCACAAGTTCTGCTAATCTAATATAATAGTAAAATAGAAGATATCTAAAAGGAATATTGTATTCATCTTTCAAGAAAATTCTATAAAATTGTTCCCAGCCTTTATAGGTCTTCCTGGGGTCAATAAAGACAAACTCTATATTCTCTCTTTATGGAGTAGACTTATTTACACTAGTTGTAATTTTGAGAATATGTAATATAGTTCTGCTTCAACCTCATCACTCAGTATTTTTTAAAAATAACTTAATATGGTGAAATTTGCATTACACAAAATAAACCATTTTAGAGTAAATACTTCAGTGGCATTTAATAAATCCCACGTTGTGCAATCACCACCTCTATATAGTTTCAAAATACATTCATCGTTCCAAAGTAAAACCCTTTTCCCATTAATCAGTCTCTCCCTACAGCCACCAATTTATGTTCTTTCTCTACAGATTAAATTATTCTGAATATGTCATGTCAATGGAATCATATAATTTTTGATCTTTTGCATCTGGCTTCTTTCACTTAGCATAATATTTTAGAGACTCATCTATGTTATAGCATATATCACTACTTTATTCCATTTTATTATTAAATAATATTCTAATGTATGTATATACCACATTTTTTATCCAATTATCTATTAAGGGACATCTTTTGAATATTGTGAATAGTGTTGCTATGAATATGCTTATATATGTACATGTTTGAGTACTTGTTTTCAATTATTTTCAGTATGTACTTAGAAGTGGAATGCTAGGGTTATGTCCATCACTGTTTTGTTTATTTGTGATTCTGAGAGCTATGGCATAAATGGCCAGATAATTAGGTCTTGGCCATAATTCACACTACTGTCCTTGTGCCTGACCATTTCTGACTAAAAGTAAAAGTACTTAGATGAGAGAAAGATTCTTGAACATATAAACATACTCAAAATTCTTCAAAATATTTCTTTTTGCACTTCAAATGTATATACTACTTAAAATATAAACAGCTCATTGCAAACTTTCTATCCTATTGCTCAAGCAATTATGTAAATGTAACACTAACACAGATAGCTATCATAGTTTTGGCTTTCTATATCAAGTTAATGTTTAAACTGTACATAAGCTATATGTTACATCATGTAGCATTGTGGTTTGGTGACTGCTAGGGAACTAGAATTTAATATTACAAACTATTATCTATCCTTTATAACAATAGGGTAAACAACTATAATTCTTTATTTTCTGACCTAAACTGTAAGTGACCACAAAAAGAAAAGTATACACAAAAGATAAAAAGAGAAACCAAGAAATCATAAAATTACAGTATGATTTGAAAAGTAGATAAGCATTTTTTATTATACAAACTTTAAACTACCATATTCTTCCAAAAATAATGTACTCTGTACCTTATTGATATTTTCTCTTGTATACTATTATGCTATCTATGGAAAATGAAACACTTATTAAAAACACTTCGCATGTCATAAAACTTTATGTCCTATTTTAATCCTAGAAAAAAATGTCAATAAACATTGACTACATGATTGCCAACAGCTGAGTAACATGTCAGTGACAGTACATAGCAAATTTACCAGAATTCATATGTACTTAATTCCATTTTAAAAATTTAAATGTAATTTCTAAGTAGCCCGTGGCTACTTCTGAACTGAGACTCTAATCAGCTAAGAAAATGTTTATATTTCAATCCAATAAAATATAAAATAAAGCCAAAGGTAAAACAAAAGCTATGTGCAACAATGCAATGCCAGAATTGCAATGAATATTTCTGCTTGCTAAATTCACAATCTGAAGCTTAACTGTCTATTTAGTTTAACACATATGAGAAGACAAAGAAACCTGATGTTAAGTATTATTGTATTCATAACAACAAATAACAACTTTCATAAAATAACATCAATATGTGATATTTTGATAAGTATACAGTGGGCTATATATACTCTGTGTAAACCACATTACATGTGGTGGTTTACTGAATATGCATATTAACATTATTAGTCAGGCACTATTGTTACAACTGAGGCACAGAGATGTTTAAAAAACTTGTTCAAAGTTATATAACTAGCAATGTCTGAGCTGAAACTGGAAAATGTATCTGTTAGATATTACAAGCTCTATTTTTTTCCATTATGCTGTATTGCTTCCTGGTTCATCTCTCACATATATCATTCCCATTACGTTACTTTTAGCTGATGCCAAATCATAAAGAAAGGGTTCTACAAAATTTATTGTTAGCTCCTCAGTAAATTTATTATTGGAAAAAGTAAGTCAAAAGGAGTGGGCACCTTGATTATCTGAAAATTGCATCACAAGATAAGGCAGAATAGAGCAATACTTTTCAAAAATAAAAAAACATAAGATGAAAAAAAAGCTCAGAAAGGAGAAATGGAAAAATAAGCTAGAACACAAAAACACATAGGAAGAGGAAAGTAGGGATATTCAGAACCAACACTACAATGTATGATTAGATATGGATATAAACACAAGAAAAAAATATGATAATGATGTAATTATTGATAACAATAAAACTCTAATTGCTGTTAAAAGAGAAAAAAAAGGGAGAATGTAAGAGCAAAGGCTAAAATGAACATAAAGAAAAAAATACTAAAAAGAAAATACTTTAGGCAGGAAATGATGACAACTAAAAACTGGAAAACAGTATTTCTAAGGTAAACATGTTTACAAAGGCCAGGAATTAGCTGAAGTCGCATCTACATGGCATGTGAGCTGTTGGTTCAGAAGTCCATGTAACTGAGTAGCTATCTCAAGTTCCTTGGCACACAATGACATGACGGCAGCTAATACTTAATCATGTAGACTGTACCCAGAAAAATATTATAATATTTAGACCTGACTCCAAGCTAGTCTCTGTTTCCTGGGGCAAACAACACTTTCATATCTCACAGTAGGGCATATAAGGATTTAGGGATCACCCTCTTGTCATAAAAAGGCCTGAGGAGGCCAGGTTGAGTGAGTATGGGTGGCAGCTAGTTCAGGCCCACTCGCTCTGTGCCTAAACACAGTACATCATTGTCCATCACAGCCCCCTCCCTTTATGTCGGGGTACAGGAAAACTTGTGTGCAGAGTCCCATCCCTAAGTCTCAAACAGGGAAATGAGGCATTAGGCCCTCTGCTTTACTTCCCCTTTAATTCATCTGACATGCCCATAGTTTTACTTTCCTCAGTCTAATACTTCATCTGCACAATGAGAGGGAGACAGGGACCCTAATTCATGTACCTTTTCTCCACATCCTCCTTTGATGCTGCCTTTTTGGCCCAGGAAACACGTCAGTATAGGATCCTGGATTATGCTAAAACCACACCCAGAGTCCTTTATTGCCCCATCTTTCTCACATATGCCTGACTCTTGCATTTGAAAGACTGGTTTTTAGAACTATTATCTTTAAAATAAGCTTCAAGATTCCATTTTTGAGTACTGACTTGCTCTGATTGCATTTGAGGTATAATAATCCTAAGTCTTTTGGACACAGTTGAAAGCTCAGAAATCAACAAGGGGTTGGGAATTCTGTCCAAAAAGGTACAGACATGCACACTAAAATAAGAACACACTGATAATCTCAAAACATGATCCTAAGACAGCTGCATAGTGTGAAAACTCTGCTCATCCTGAGATTTTTATAGACAGACTCGATACAATTTTAAAAGATGAATCCAGAATGACAGTAATAGAAATAAATGACCTTTGTAATACAGGCCATGCTTCTCCAGAAGGCAAAGACTTGGAGTAAATAAACAGTACATTATAATAATGAACAGAATATTTGATGAGGAGTTGTAATATCTGAATTGGAGTTCTGCCTTTCACACCTACCCAAATGTGACCCTGGGAGATTGTTATGCTTCTGTAGGCTTTAGATGACTGTATAAGTTGGGGGAGGGGAACTATTAACTTATTATATTATCAGGTCTGGTGAAGGATCAAATAGGCTAATGTAAAATAATCCTTCAGAAATTGCAAAGTACCATGTACATATAATGTGGTATTTTATTACTGGTGAAAATGAGAAAAAAGGACATTCCAAATAGAGAAATGATTTGGGTCAAAGATAACTAGCTCTATTCCTATCCCAAGTCTGTCTTAGCTAGAAAAATAAAGGAGGAACTAAAATAATGATAAAGGCAGAAATATATATATATATAGCTATTCAGAAAAGGGTTTGGATCAGCTTGAATATGTAGCACATGTTTAAAAAGTATTTCAAGTTGTCTAGAAGTTTTAAACTATTTGAAAATCAATATTTTAAAGTTAAACTGGGTAAGTCAATACAGTAAATTGATAATACATCAGTACAGAATGACTATTTCCCTTTGAAGTTAACCTTCAGAAACATATTTTAATATCTGTAAATGGAAAATATATTACAATTTATTTAACTCACTATCGTTGTATGATTAAGGTGTTTTCAATTTTTTTGATAAATAATACTGCAAAGAACATTCTTGACTATATTGTTGATTGCTTTCCTAAGACAACATTTCTAGAAATGAAAAAGTAAAGTCAAGGGATATGAACTTCATTAAAGTTCTTACAGGAAAAACATTGCCAATTGTTTTTGCATTATTTATCATCTTTTATTTTCATTATTTATCAAAATTTTAAATTTATATACAATAAAATTCACTTTCTGTGTTGCATATTCTATGGGTTTTGACAAATGCACAGTCTTGTATCCACTACCAAAACCATGATGCAGAACAGTTCTATCACCATAAAAATTTCCTTGTGCTGCCTCTTTGGAGTCAATCCTTTCCTCAAGCCAAATGCCCAGAAACCACTGATCTGTTCTCTATCCCTATAGTTCTGTTTTGTTTTGTTTTCTCTCAGAATGTCATAAAAATGGAATTATACAGCATGTAGCCTTCATAGTAAAGTGTATTTGAGGTGCATCCATGTTGCTGCAAGTGTCAAAAATTCATTCTTTTTTGTTGCTGAGTAGTATTCCATTTTATAGATGGAGCACATTTTGTTTATCTATTCCTCTGCTGAAGGACACTGAGCTATTCCCATATTCTGGTAATTACAAATAAAGCTGATATACAGAATTTTGTGTCAATATAAGTTTTCATTTATTTTGGATAAATAATTAGGCTAATTGCTAGCTCATATGTAAGTGTAGATTTTATAAGAAACAGCTCTCACACCAGTAAGAATGACTTTATCAAAAATACAACAAATAAGTGTTGGTGATGATGTGAAGAAAAAGGAGCATTGTACACTGTTGATGGGAATGCAAATTGTTACAGCCACTTTAGAGGTTGTGTAAAAAATTAAAAATGGAACTACCCTACAATCCAGAAATTCTAGTTCTGGAAATCTATCTTAAGATTGTCTAAGAAATTTGTACTGGGGAGAATTCCACAAAAGCAGAACATTTTAAAACAGCCAAATATCCCTGATTAATTCTCAAAGGACAATCATAGTGTTTCCCTTTAAAAAGCATTGTTGATGCCTTTTTTCATGCCTGATCCCCTGGCTATTAAACTGTTTATATTCAATTTTGCTGAACATGGCAGGGGTCTAATGACTACTTTGTACCATATTGAAAAAGGATTATAATAAGCCACGCCAGAAAATAAGACTGAGGGTTTATAGTGTTGAACTACTGGAGAATCATGCTATATCTTCCTCTCATTGAAATGTTGCAAACTAATTAAGACTCTAAAATAATAATTGTATACTGCTTTTCCAATTTGTTTCACAAACAGTTTGGATAAGGATTATAGCACCATAGACCAGAGGTCACATCAACTAATGCTCAGAATATGTTTTTTTTTTTTTATCAGATTTGAGATCCGAACAGAAAAAAAGCTTTTAAAAGGTTAGCTCAGTCTTTCATAAAACCAGACTAATGAAAAAATTAAAAATTTTTAAATAAAAATTAGGTAGATATTAGAAAAATAAAATGGTGACAGAATGGACATGGAAGATTTATTAAAGTTCTCATTAAAATCAAGCTGATGTCAGCTGGAAATCTGCATATATGATAAATTAAAATGTGTTTACCTAGGTTAATTTCATGGATGGTTTGAGATTCAAGAATATATACATTTCAAGGATAATAACTTTAACCTACCATATCTCACTAGTATTGTCTTAAAATCGATATTGTCTTCTAGCAATTGAATAAATTCTAAAGTAGTATAAAACCTTCCTCTATTTGCCTATCCTTCCTAAACTCATTTACTAGTTATAATGATAACTCAGTCTGGCACTTTCATTTTTCCAGCCAATCTCAAATAGTTAAAAAAGTTAATAAATGAATTAGAGATTAAAATATAAATAAAATATATGCTGAAATATTTCAAAATACAAGAAATAAACTTAATCAAACATTTCAAACATCCAAACATTATTTTATATCATTGTCAAATTCTCCTCAATACCTCGTAAATGTGACATTAGATTCAAGCTGCATGTTCAGAGTAATAAAAGATGAACACAGACATTTGAAATCTGTGTACTCCTTTTTTTTCTGCACTGAAACCAAAAAGAAACATGTGCTTATTTCATGAAATAAATATTATTTTATTGAATGTCTGTTTTACTTAAGAGGTCAAATCCTTAATTATATCATTAATAATTATGTTGGCATTTACTGCCTGCAAGGCATGGTGTTTTGGGAAGCAATTTAAGAACATTAGATATTTATGATAATTTATCTTATCTTAACTGGCCCACTGGTTAGAGGAATAATTTTCTAATTCTTCTAGGCAGTGAACCTAACACTTATTAGGTTGATCGTACACAGGCATTTTTTTCCTGAGACAATAAATGGAGGGGCGTGAGGTCATCTGGTCAATAAATTTAAAGTTGTATAATGTCTGATATCTTTAACACTTTATATTGCTTTCTTGGCCAGAGAAAATGTCTCTTATGTGCCTAGAAAAGTACTTTGCTCATAGTAAGTATTCAATAATTACTAACTGAACTAAAGAAATCCAGTTGAACAGATGTTTTAAAGTCTGAGACAATTCTGCATACATTGAAGGGCTATCATAAGTTTAAGAAATTTTAAAATGCTTAGGAATGTACCAACATCAATATATCTGATCAAAGTCTACTACTATGAGTAAAAACATTGGTTTAGAAGCAGAAAAACCTGGGTTTAATTTCCAGCCTGTCCTTAATAGATATATGTTACTGAGTAAATTATTTCAATTCTCTGCATATTGGCTTCCTCATCTAAATATGTGCATGATGAATTTTACTGATATATCACAAAGGTCAGGTGATGATTAAATGGGGTAAAATTAAAGTAACAGGCACATAGTAAGTATTCAATATGTGCTGGTGATGATGATGATGACAATGACCAACCTCCATTAATTCCTTTACATTTTGCATAAGTTCATTATAAATACAATCAAGTGTGTGAAAGACTATTCTAGCATAGGAGAAGAGTAGGAAAGAACGTATAAAGTAATGGACATAAAAATAGCATTTTTGCAAAGTTTTGTGAGGCACCAACTGACTTATCAGTTTCCTTGCTTTGGCAGTGGACTTAGCTGTCCAGGATTTTTATTTTGTTTGGGGTAATATTCCATTAGCATATATTTCCTCAGGAGAAATGCTGAAAAAAAAATGCTGAATGGCAAAAGAAATGTGTTAAAGGAAAAATTTTGCAACAGGGGCTCCCATTTAGGTAATCAAGAATGACACATACCTCTTGAAAGATATAGGAGAAAACTTGCTCTGAGGCAGTTAGGGGAGGGTAACCTAGACAATACTATTAGAGCATTCTTAAAAATAGGACACTGCCATTTACAGCCTGACCATCTGATGTATATTGCTTTGCTTACAAACCTGGCCCCATGTGACTTCTAATTTAGTTTGTGGAGATCAGCCAAAAGCTCAGGAAACCACATTTTTTTTCTCTGTGAAATTACACAAACTATGAAAGCTTAATCACCAATCAGTTCTGTACATTAAGCCAAAGCCAAGTGGACTTAAAAGATGTCTGGTGAGCATGCCAAACCTTCATCCTTGGACATCTGGGTATCATGGGGCACTTGTGCCCTACTCTGAAGTAACTGTATATTGTTTATCACCAGGCAATGACAGAGAATCCTGTAATTTCATGTATTTGAAATTTCAGCAATGTGGGAAGTGGGATCTGTTCTGTTTCTTTCCTTTATCGCTTTACCTAAAAATCTCAAGACTGGAAAAAATACTGACCTACTCTTTCCCAACCGAGGTATGAAAGACTATGTGTGATAATTTGCCTTAGAATACAAAAAGCACCAGAGTTAGAAGCAGCAATATTGTTTCTCTAACTTAGAAAATATTCTACAATTCTCCTCCTCATTATTCAGTTGTTATAATAGAAGAGAATATCCTGAAAACTGATTCTGGCAGAAGTTTTTATACTTATGTGTGCAAAGGAATAAGTATGTAAAGAGAAAAATATTAAAACTTTTAATGTTAATCTGTATTTTAATACCCAAGTATATATTGACAAACTTTCGAATATAGAATGCATGAAATTCATAAAATATATATGAGTCTGATTACATTACCATTTCTAATTTATTTTTCTCCTTAACTAAATTCTGCCTTTGAATTCTTATTTATCATGCCTTTGATTCAATTGCGTACCCTGAGAGAAAAAACAATAAAGCTTTGCTAATTTCATAAAATATTGAAACACTGACACTGCAAATAGGATTTCACTATCTTTATGTACTTTTGAGCCTATCATAGTTTAATCTAAAAACCTAGTTGAGGAATGTATAATTTCCTAGACCCTTATTTGATAAATTAGTTTCAGCATTTTACAAAAGAAATATTCAAAATTCAGAAATAACATTTCCACTTGTTCAAAAGTACTCCAAGAGCTCACAAAGATCGAGATTAAAAAAGACAACAAATGTGGCCAATATTGTGACATAATTCTTCCAAAGTAAGTGTGTCTCCTACCTTCTTGCAAGATTTTTAATTGAGTCAAAATCTCACAAGAAAATAAATACTTCTAAGTGCTCATCTTTATCAGGTCAGCATTTTAAAACTTATTACACTGTCCTAACTTCCTAATCAACAGATCTCCTTCAGCTGCTGAAGGCATATAAAGCTCTCCAGGCCAGTATGTTTCTCCCTGCATTCCAGAAGGCAAAATCCTCTCTCCAGAGGGACTTAATTATCAGTTTTCAGAATTCATATAGCCTTCCCCGGAATCTACAGCTCTTGTAAAAGAGGATAAAAATTGTTTCTATTAAAATGCTTGCATCTTTTTTTATTTTTTATCAAAGGCGTGACTTTTATGATTCATCCATTGTATACCATGCTACCGATATTAATACAGTTCATATTATTTTAAAAGCTCCATTTCCAGTGGTTGCATGATTCCTGGTTTCAGCAATCTAATATTCCAAACATAGTGAAAATGATAAACAGAAGAAAAATTTATTTTAAAATATATAAATAGGCATAGTAATAATGTTAAGTGCTTCTTACTCCTTTCCTTTCAAAAGAACTAACAAATAAGGTAAAAGCACACATACTGCCATTAACACATAAAATTTATGGAATAAGGTTATTAGCTAAAATCAGAACCTTTGACTTACTACTTTATTTCTTTCCCTCCCCATCTGAAACATACTGACATGCAAATTCTATCTCAGAATAAATTATTATTATTACTATTATTATTATATCAGACTCTAAATTTTACTACCAAAAACATTTTAAAATATCCTTTAGTTTTTGATGTTATCATTGTCAATATTCTTCTTTTTCTTTTTAGTATTTTAGCATGATCTTCCATATACTTTAGGAGACAGAATAGTTACTCTACTAAAAAACAAAGGCCTATATATCATTTTCTAAAGGGCATATGTAATACATAATAGGTGTTTTCTTATATGAATGTTTGACAAATCCACATTTATATCAATATGGCAATTACACACAATAAAAAGAACTTTAAAAATTGTGTTTTTATATTATTTGTTTAAATAAGATATTATTCTTTGATGACAAGTGTGAGCAAATAAAACTGGTCAAGATCTTTGGTTTAACTTTGGTCTTCAGTCTGACTTTTTTTAATTTGAAAAGAAGATGAAATTTTTGTCTATACATTTAGAAGTTAAAAAGGCAATCTTACTTAATTTTGAATAGCACTGACTTTAATTCTATAAGGCCTATTAAATAAATGGTCATCCTGGACATTAAAAACATATAAATAAAACTTGTATTTATGGCTTCAGTACATTAAAACTCCACCTTAATACAATAAGTGAATTCCATAAACTTCAATAAAGAATTGCATTATTGTGAGTTTAATGGAATGACTGGGATGCCCCTAAGCAGTTAGTCAGCTGGGTGTTTCCCAGATCTGACTCTGTAATCCAACTCTGCCTGTCATTTGTCACCACTTGGTGGCCCTTGCCTACTTTTGTTTAAATGAGAATGAGAACAATTCCATGTCCTAAACCTGGTTGAGATTTTCGAGATTAAGATCAAGATTTTAAAATGAGTCTATTGTTATTGGTTTTGTCAGTCTGACCTGACTGGGAGAATATTGGGGATGAGAAAATCAGCACTCTACTTCTCTACTTGAATTTTTAGTATTTGTAGATAATCTCATATATATTATGCATAATTATATGTAATTATCTACTATTACATATGCTGTATCATATTATGAATTATATTGTGCTATAATATAAACTGTATATTATATACTATATAAATTCTAATATTATTTATTATAATCTAAATTATATATAATCTTTACATTATATAGGTTAGACTAAAAATATGAACTAATATAATATAAATATATATGCTATATGTTATATATAATATACTATGTATTATTCTATTATATAATTATCTGCTGATTCAGTAAAAATTTCAAGTGGAGGGAGAGAGTTGGTAATATATAGCACCAGGTACATTGAAGATGTGTCTCATATGTATCTTATATTGAATATCTATCTATCTCACTGGAATACAAATTTTTAAAGTAGATCACAGAAAATTTTAACAGAACTTATATACTTTGTCAAAGAAAAACCAAAGATGGATAATAAAGTGGTAAACATATTGAATAAAGGACTCTTACAAGAGATGGGGGAAGACCTCAGTATAAAACTGGTCTCAATTTTGAATACAAGGAAAATGTATTTAAAATTACCTCACAGCCTATTTTAGTTTAGGGCATCAAAGATACTAAACATTTGATAAGGGTTCCCTTTATTTTTATTTTTTTTAGTATACAGATATTAGCTTATGAAATTTAGAACTTTTTTTTAAGCAGATGCTGTAAATCTGGATCTCAGTTGAACTACATTCCTATCTTTGTTCAGTTATCAGAATATTCTAGTTCTTATTTTGATTCCTGAGCCATAATTTTATATTATTTGCTGTTTTTTCTAAGGCCTTCTCTTCATAGTATTTTTGTCTCTGGAGCTATCCTCAATACTCAGTGCATCTATTTACATATTAAAAACACTCATTTCTCTTCTTAAAAATGTATTATGTTCATGACTGACTATGGATTGCATTGAGCAATATAATCTCTGAACTACAAGCACAGGCAAAAATGATATTCTCTGTGCAGTAAAGAAAATGTTAATAAGAGCTGAGGCCTACCTTAAAGCATTTAGTATTACCATATTAGTTCTTAATATAGTCCACTTAGAAAGCCACTGGTCTCAATTCAGACCATATTTTGATTTGCTTTAAAATTATGCTATTTCTCTTGGACACATTTTCAACTATCCAGTTTGACAAATATCTTGTCAGATCAAATTAGACCTTGAATAATTTTCAAGCGTTCTCAAATCTTGCCAAATGTTGGTAAAGAGTTTCCTTGTGAAGGCTTTTCTGATAAGAATAGCTGATTCTGTTCCATGTAAGTGGTTCTGAAATTCTAGTGAAAACATGACTTTGATAATAAAATTAAGAAAAATTCTATCCATTAAAATATAAATTCAGGAATGCCATTTCCCCCAAAACTATGATATCTTTGAAAAACCAACAAAAGGTTATAAAACTGACCAGAATCAATGGGTAGTATATAGAAGAGTGATATAGTTTAACAAAAAATGCAAACTTTAAAAAAAATTTAATAAAATAAATATTTAAGAAAATAGTTGACTTTTCAAGAACATGTTACATCAGTACAAATAACATTGTTACTCTCTTAGCAACCTTCAATTATACAATACAGTATTGTTAACTATAGTAACCATGATGTACATTAGGTCTTCAGAACTTATTCATCTTATGACTGAATTTGTACCCTTTGACCTATCTACTTGTTTCCCCCAACCCCAGCCATAGCAATCACCTACTATATTATTTTGAGTTTGGCTTTTAGAATCCACAGATAAGTAAAATCATACAGTATTTGTCTCCCTCTGACTTATTTCACTTAGCATAATGCCCTCAAGATCCATCCATGTTATTCCAAATGGCAGGATTTCTTTTTTATGGTTGAAAAATATTCCATTGTATGTGTACATCACATGTTCTTTCTCTGCCAATGGACACATAGGTTGCTTCCACGTCTTGACTATTATGAATAATGCTGAAATAAACATGGAGGTGAAGGTATCTCTTTATGATAGTTATTTCATTTCCTTCAAATATAGACCCAAAAGTGGGACTGTTGGATCATATGATAGTTCTATTATAAGTTTTTGAGGAATCTCAATACTGTTTTCTATCATGGTTGTACCTATTCACATTCTCATCAACAGTGCACAGAAATCTCTTTTCTCCACATCTTCCCCAACATATATTTATTGTCTTTTTTATAATGGCCATTTTAACAGGTGTGAGGTGAAATCTCATTATGATTCTGATTTATATTTCTGTGATGATTAGTGATGCTGAGCATCTTTTTATGTATCTGTTGGGCACTTGTATGCCTTATTTGGAAAAAATGTCTATTCAAGTTGTCTATTTTTCAATGTATTATTATTATTATTATTATTATTATTATTATTTCAATTGAGTTTTATGAGTTCTTTAATATATTTTCGTTACTAATCTCTTATTAGATACATGACTTGGAAATATTTTCTCTTAATAGGTTGCATTTTTCTTTCTTTCTTTTTTTTTTTTTTTTGCCATACAAAAGCTTTCTTAGTTTGATGTAGTCACACTTGTTGATCTTTGTTTTTATTCTCTGTGCTTTTGGTGTCAAATCCAAAAAATTATTGCCAAGACCAACGTCAAAGAATTTTTTCCATACATTTTATTCTAGGAGTTTTACAGTTTTGGGTCTTAAACATTTAAATCTTTAATCCTCTTCAAGTTAATTCTTGAGTAGTGTAAGATAGAAGTCTAATTTTATTATTTTGCATGTGAATATTGAGTTTTCCCTGCATCATTTATTGAAAAGAATACCCTTTGCAAATTGAGTCTTCTTATCTCCATGACAAATATTAGTAGACCATATATGTATGAATTTATTTCTGGGCTCTCAATTCTATTCAATTGTTCTATGTGTCTGTTTTTATGCCAGTATTATACTGTTCTAATTACTATAGTTTTGTAATATAGTTTGAAATCAGGAACTGTGATGCCTTAAATTTTGTTCTTTTTCAAAATGTCTTTGGCTACATGAGGTCTTTTGTGATTCCATACAAATTGCTATTGGAATTTTGGTAGGAATTGTACTGAATTCATTTATTTTTGTCTTCTTCCATTTCTTTCATTAATGTCTTACAGTTTCAATATATAAAGCTTTCATCTATTTGGTTAAGTTTATTCCTGAGTATTTTATCGTTTTTAATGCTATTGTAAATAAAATTGTTTTATTTTTTTCAGATAGTTAAATTATTAGTGTACAGAAACTGATTTTGTATTCTGATTTTGTATCCTAAAATTTTACTGATTTATTAGTGCTAATAGTTTTTTGGTGGAGTCTTTAGACTTTCCTACATATAAAATAATGCCATCTGCAGAGAGAGACAATTTTACCTCTTCCTTTCCAATATGAATGCTTTAGGGCTGATTTTCAATCCTTGATTTTTTCTTTCATAATCTAATAATAAGCAGGTAAATATGTAAATTCTATAAAAGACACCTTAAATAATAACCATAGTTAGAAATAGAAAAATAACAAGAAAATAAACATGTTGAGCACTTAATTCTTAATCAAGCAATTTCTCACACTATGATTCATATAACCCTCACCATAGGTATTAGTGGAGGTATTAATTAATAGTCTTATTTTGGTAAGGACTATGAGGCACAAGAATATTAACCAGGTTGCCCCCAAGTCAGCTAACAAATAGTACAGCCATATGTCAAGCACAGGTCTTTTTACTAATGTCATATATAAATTTAATATTAAAAGTTCATTTAAATAATTATGGCTCATTATCATAATATTAAATAAATGAATTAAATAAAATTACATATATATCTGTATTTATCACATAATTTAATATTTTATTTTTTCATATAAAATACCTTACTGAGAAAATCTTGAGTTGGAGACATTAAGAGCACCCCTACAACACAGTCCTATGTGTGTGTGTGTGAGAGAGAGTATAGGGTGGACAGAGTCTGGATGAAGTAACAGACAAGAAATCTGGGTTAATAGTTTTAAATGGGATTATGTCCCATTGCTTAATGTCAAATTTTATGAACAATAAAACAAACAGTTGAACCATAAAATACTTTTTCTCATGGCCAGTATCTCCATCTGTTTATATGAATTTTATCTCCTGAATTGAAATGAAAAATATCTGAAGTCACTTGACACTTTTGAAACATTAAATGCCTGGGAGCACCATGCTATGATAGGTTCTCAGTGAATGTTCACCTTTACAAGTTGCTAAACTTCAGGGAGAAAAAAAAGCCAAAAAATATAGCAAAGGAAGAATAGCTAGTATTCCAGCAATAATAAGATCAAAGTTTGAAAGAAACAACTATCATATAAATAATTTATCCTTCTCCTCAAATGAATTATTCTAACATCCCTTCAGAATAAATAAAAGATACGTTCAAAACCCATATGACATAGAAAAGCTTGTTATACCTAGAGAGCTAAATTCCATCTCTTTAAATAACTTTTTTTAAAAAAATTCATCTAGAACATAATCTCATTAAGTGACATCATGCAAAAGTGGACCTAAAAGTTATACAAGAGAAATGTTAAACACTTTCAGAAGAAATTAATGTTTATTGCCATAGTGTTGGATACTCCTCTCATCTTTACTTAAAAGCAGTTTAAATGTATTACTATACATCACACCAAGCTGGCCTAGTAATTTCTTATAAAATCCTCCCACTCACAGTTTATAAAGTTTTGACAATGACTTATAGGTATTTGAAAAAGAGATTTATCCTTGGATGTTTTCAATGTTAAAACTTAAAAAGAAAAAAGTAGAAGCTCCTACATGACTGTAAGAGCAGATACCTCAAATCAGCTCCAATAGGTGATTTTAAATAAATGTACATATTTAACATAATTTTACAAAGTACTTATTTTCCCCATATATCTCTGTACCAATTATGCAAATTTTTCCAACTACATGTGGTGGAAGTTTTTAATACCATATGTCCACATGCGTAGGCATGATCTAGTTGTGCTTATTGATTACTTAGTGGTAATAGCTCCTTTAATGTCAAAAAGTGAAAGTTTAACAGACTATAAAGTACTTAGATGAACAGCATCATTGAAAATAAAAATAAATAGCATGTTGTGTTAGTTTGTTCAGGTTCTCGTAACAAAATACCACACATTAGGTGGCTTTAAACAATAGAAATTTCTTTTCTCACAGTGCTAATGGCTAAAAGTCCTAGATCAAAGTGTCAGAGATGTGGCTTCTTCTGAGGCCTTTTCACTGTGTCTTCACATGGTTTTTCCTCTGTATGTGCACCTCCCTGGCACTACTTTGTGTGTCAAAATTATTCCCTCATCTTATAAGGACACCAGTCGGATTGGATTAGGGCCCATTCTCAAGGCATCATTTTAACTAATCACCTCTTTAAGGTCCTATCTCCAAATGCAGTCACATTCTAATGTGTCAAGAATTAGGACAACACTGTAGCATTTCTTAAATTCAGATAATACTAGGTAACTTGCTCTCTATCTTCCATGGTTAGAATTGCAGGTAAATTAAATGACTGGGCATTACTGTAGTACTTGATCACTTGCAGAATCCATCAGTATCTAATTCAAGTTCTTAAATTTTAATATTAAACAAATGAGTTTATAGATATGACCAGATTTTTTAAACAGTTAATAGGTCGAACAATAATTACATTATTTACAAGTAAGCAATGTAATTATGACTTATGTTTGACCACAAGGCTGGCATTTGAGGGACCTGGTAATAGTCACTACTGAAAAGACTAAACTCAGTTCATGCATTTATATATTTATTTTTTAGCCCTTTATTTTGTGTCAGGAGTTAAGAATTCAAGAAGAATTAAAGCATGGTCTCTGCTCTCAAGAGGGTCAAAATTTCGTGGAGGTGGCTCTGTGAGTAAAGATCTATTTGATCAGTGTTATAGGTATTTGTGAATAGCAGTTATGAACAAAGGCGAATGTGATCAATAATATGAGTAGAGATCAGAAAAGCCTTTACAGAAGAGGTAGCAAAGGAACTGAGGTTCAAATGAATAGAAAATCACTGAATTCCAGGAGAAAAGTATACAGTGCAGGTTTTTATCCTTGTCCTACCACCCACTTTCTAGTGACTCACAACCCCCCAGAATTATTTACAAATAATTCAATTTAGTGCCATCTCTTAGCATTGTTACCAAAGCCATGCTGTGTACTTATCCTTATAGCTAACTTTATTTCCTTTTTCTCTTTCTACTGGTTTTTATGCTGCATGATTTACTGATATGTTTCTCTTCCTGCAAACCATTTGCCTCATACTCTGGGGACCAAAAGATCAACAGCAAAGCAGTAGCTAGAAATTTATTACCAACTGTTGCCTCATATGCATGAATTCAATAGTTCTTGATTAACTTTGGCTTTTCATGCATTTTCTATGGCAATGGGGCTTAACAGATAAGTGACGTAGTGAAATGAGTCAAGCTTTGGACCAGGAAGACTTAGATTTGAGCAATAACATCACCCATTTTTTATTTTATAGCCTTGAGTAAATAATTCAAATTTGCTGATCCTTAACTTTCACATTGGTAATAAATAAAGTATCAGTAATAAACTCTATTTGGTTGAGTTGTTAATCAATGAAAGCACCAGAAGACAGCAGGTGCCTCTAACTAGTAGATGCATTACGAACCTCCTCCCCCATTTCACTAGCAAGTCCTGTCTCTTCTCTTCATTCTTTCCATTCTGCTCTAAATTACCTATTTAAAGATTCCTTTCTAACGACAATATCCACACTTTGTCTCAACTTTTCTTTCTAGAAAAATAGTGATAACCTTTCTCAAGCCTCACCTGATCAATTTACATCCCTTCACTAAACAATACACATTTTTGTTCTAATTAGATCAAGTCCTCCTGTATCTAATTGCTTTTATGTCTCAGTATGTTAATGTGTATTCATATCTCCGACCATGAAAATGCATCTATTAGTTTTCTTGCATTCAACTTTAAGAACTGAGTCTCAGCAAACTATGTGCCCATGAATAGTGACTGTGTAAAAAGTTAAACAAAAAGTATCCCTGCTTTAAGATACATTACCACAAAACATACCTCTTTTTTATACCCATAATACCTTTCTAAGCAAAACTCTCCACAATTTATTCTATTCAAACATTGGCCTTGTTCAATTCTTTTATGGAAAGCAGTTATTTTCACAGTCTTATTTGCATATTACAATCTCCTGGGAATTTTAAAAAATATTGATACTAATGTTCAATATAAATTCAACTAAATCATTGTGTGTGGGTATGGGGTCCACTATACTTTTTAAAAGTTTACCTGGTAATCCAATGTACAGTCAGGGTTGAGAACCCGTGAGTGGCAACTGGTTACATATGATTGTATTTTGGAGGCTTTAAACACTTTCATTTATGTTTATCATTTCTCCATCATTAATTACATTGTTGAACATAAAGACTATTTCTCTGTTTAGTTTATCCAGGTATTAAATTCATGCCCTTAGGCAAGTCATTTAACCTCTCATAACCACACTTAATAGCCTCCTATCTCCCAAGGCAGTGCTGAGAATTAAATGAGAGTGTAAGAGTAAGATGATGATACAGAGCAGTCAGCAAATGCTTGAGAATCAGTCACTAAAAATAAAATGTCCTGTCTTCAAAATCACCCTCCAAACTGCTCCTCTTTTAAAAATAAGAAGGAAATATGAAAGACATACAGATAAAAAATGCAGAAGGAGAATCTGCTGAAAATATAAACTATTTTCTTTGTCAGAAGAGACACAGATTTGTATTGTCACTTTGCTTCAGTAATATAAGGAAATAAGTTAGTAGATATTATCAATATGGAGAAATATGCTGACAACAATTTACTACTGACATTATTCTTAACACCATGATAAATAATGCATTAGAAGAGCAAGTAGGGTTTGAATTAATGCAAACTACGGTAAAATAAATGCACAGCTGTTGTAGAATCACTTCCCTGGGATTTAAGAAGCACATAATGTTAAAAGTGAAAATGTTTAAATTCAAAGGTAGGACTCTCCAGGACCTTAGAAGTTTTCACTATGGAGCTATTTCTATACATTTGTAATTCTGTAGAAAGGAACAAACTTGAAGAAAGAGATTCCAAAATGAAGAATAATGTTCAAAGTCATCTAAAACCATAACACTGTAGAGGACTTACATCTACTTAACTCAGAGTTAACAATTAGAAAAAAGCTTTTGCTTCATTGTACCAAAAACAAGGAAAAAATTACATAACTAAAAAATGGAATAGGCATTAAAGCATTGATTTTAATTATTCATTTCCTTAATTTCCTAAAAATATCCTTAACCAGTAGTCCATCATTATTTGAATTTTTCCAGTGACAACAAATTTAGATCTTCCTTATATTGATGAAAAAGATTTCTTATAAATTCCATTTATTTGTGGTAGCAGAATCTTTAGAATTCTCTGGAGTCTATTTGGGACAGTACAGAACAAATTTAACACCCGTTCTACATGGTGGACTTTTAAATGCCTAATCACAACTTTTACAATCCCTAAGAATCTTCTCTAAAAACCTACAGTTTTTCCACTGTGACTGATACTCTATTTAGCAATGAAACTGGCAAAAAAAAAAAAAAGGTATCCAGTGGCATCCTGCTATTTTCCTTTCACTGGAATTTGGACTATGGCATGATCTGGATCCAGTTTATCCAGAGTCACCAAAGACATCTATGAGAATGGTAGAATGAAGATAGTTTTAGATCATTCACTTGTGGTGCATCCTGACCTTCTAGCCTCTCACAAGTAATTGGTTATTATCTTCAGACTCAGTACTTCACGATGATGGTTTTTATCATGCATCTCTGATATGCTCTGACTCCAGTTTTTGTTAACAATTTTTATAGCCTTACAAGTGCCAATGTGTTTTAGTAATTTTTTTTTCCTTTTAGAAAATCTGCTAAATCCTATGTGAAATCATGACATCATGAGCTATGAAAAATGCTACATATTACAACTCATGCTTTTGAAGTATAACTTCTTAGGACTTTTAGTTGATTCTTGATATCTTAATGTATTTTATATAAATAATATTCCAGAACAAAGCCACAAATATACTTAATAAATATATATAAACATATTTATGTATTTCTAAAACAAAATATCTCATTTTAAATGGTTTCCTTAAAAAAATCAACTCTAGAATGTCAATTAGAATTTCTTAAAAAGTCTAATTCTTTAACCTTAGATCTCAATCACAGATAGACAACTGAATAGCAGAAAAAAAGACATGTAAAAGGTCACTAATAAAAATTTAGAGCTTATGTTGCAGCTCAGAAAATACTGATATCTGAAGAGCATGACACCAAAGGAAAATACGCACCATGGTTCTCCTGACATTATCAGTCATTTTCTACTAGAAGTAAAATAAGTAGAAAAACTAATTTTTCTCTTTTGTCCCATCATTAAAATTTGATATATTCATATCTTAAGTTTATTTAGAGAAAGGTTGAAGCAACTTTTTCAAAATTGATTTTCTTTTAAAGAAGTTGCAACTTTAACAGATTGAAATTTTATTGTCACGGTGCCCACCCAGGTGCCATGCAACAGACTGCCTTTCACAAAGGAATCCCAGAGGACTCAACAACACACCTTTTGCCTGTCATCCTATTCCAATTATCATCACATCACCAATATTAGAAAGATTTGATGTTAATTCCCTTGGAGCTCCCTTGAGATTGTCTATAGTTATCTTTCTTTCACACACTATATTTCTTATTCAGTGGTCTGCATACTTCTACCTGATGAGGGAAAGGTTGTTTCTGAGGGGACTGTACTATAGTTTATTATATCTCCAAATTCTCTGGATATCAAAGTTCATGGAAAGGTGTGTATGATGATTGACTTTTCAAAATTCCTGTTCAAATGGTTTATTTTAATGAATAGCAATTTGAAGTGAAAAATACAGTGTACAAGCTCCTGTTTTCTGAGGTTTAAAGCTTCTAATTTTTAACATACACATGCAACTTATTTCTTGTTGATATGTTTTAAAAGTCCTAATGTTATTTTCAGTCATCTCAGTTTTTAAGTGCACTAAGCAATTCATAGCTATTAAAAATTATACTTTTAACTATAACAAATTAATACATTTTAAATGTTTTTTTTTCTCTTATCTCATATTGCAATGAAAAAGAAAGATAAAATATTGGTTACAATGAGAAATGTGACCAAGGTCTAGTTCACATTTTAAGTAATTAACAAATAAATAAAATTAGATATTATTTATTTTTTATTCCACCACTGAGAATGAAAAAAGTATACATTTTTCAAAATTTGAAATCTATCTTTACTCTCTTATATTTATCCTAATGGCAGATATTCCAATATAATTATTATTTTCTTATCCAGTGAAGGACAAATAAAAAGAAAAGCTTTATTTCAGTTATTTGAAGTAGCAATAAAGAAGATAGATGTGCTTGTTCTAGCCAATGCTTGATACTTTAGACAAGAGAATACCTTATCTAAGAATTAGAAAGTTATTATTTATATTTCTAAAGAACAAAGTAAATATAGAAAAAAAGTGAGAAGAATTCCAATTAAAAAAAAAAAAGCAACTACTGGCTCTGGGGTCTTAATTGGTGCAGCTACACTGGAGAACTGTGGGGCAGATGAATATATGCAGGTAAATAAGACATAGCAATTCTGTACTGAGGTTTAAATGTAACAAAGATGTACACATAGAAATCACCATCAAAACAGAATGGATAAATAAATCTATTACAGTCAAACAATGAATTGCTATTTAGTAATGAGAGAGAATGAACTACACATAGAAATGAACTATACATAGAAATATTTAACATGGATGAATGCTAGAAACATAATGTTAAGGGGAAATAAGTTATTTCTACATAAAGCTCAAAAACAGGCAAAATTAGATGATGATGTTACAAGTCAAAATAATACTTATCTTGGAGACCAGGCAAAATGACATAGATGATAGAGGCTTTGTTCATCCTTTCTTGTGAGTAAATCAAAGTTATGATGGAAACACACAGCAAAGAGCAAGCAGTCACCTGGGGTCTGGATGAGCAGAAGCCCTACAACTAAGGAGAGAAATAAGAAATAACCCCTCAAAAGTAGGAGGTAGGAGAAAGTGAACATACGAGGCTGCTGGTCCTGAATGGCTGAGTGAGATGGAGTCTATGGCAGTGAAAGATGTCCCTCTTAAAGGGGATGTATCTGCGACTGGACTTTCCCAATGATGGACTTGCTCCCTCTGAGCACCGGCACTGGGTCAGCTTCTGGAGGGATGGGAGTATCAAGGACTTATGTGGGGGGACACTGAGTTGTCTGAGCGAGGGCTGGTGGCCAGGCTTTCTCCTGAGCATATTTGCTGGTGGTAGCCAATGTTCCTCTGTTGAGCCCTTCTCCTTCCAGTGAGTAGAGGTAGCATTGCCATAGCTGAGCCATCATCAAAGTGGATAATAGAAGTCACTCCACCCAGAGGATTCCCTGAAACTCAATGCTACACTCAAGCCACATCCAGCTGTGTCCTCACCGAGTCCTGTGCCCCTTGCTGAGCAGCTCCAAGACCCACACAGGTGGCAGCTGGCCTTGGTTTCTGACATGGCCTCTTGAGACAACTATATAAGCATAGCATCTGTGGATTGCTTGCTGGGGCTAAACTTAGACTGAAGCTGAACCCCTGTCAGAACCCCTACACAAAGCCACACTAATAAGATCAGGAGACTTAGGAGTTTCACTTAGTACATAGAAACAGACACAGAAAGGCAGCCAAAATGAGAACACAAAGAAGCAGAACACTAGTTATAAAGATGTTCAATGAAGTTGGAGAAGTGTAGATGAACTCAGAATTTTAACAAAGAGATAAAAAACATAAAAATGGAAATAAAAAATTATAAAAGGAAACCAGTCAGAAATGAAGAACACATTATCTGAAATGAAAAGTATATTAGTCGTAATCAACAGAGTAAATAAAAAAGATTAAACTACTGACATAGAGGATAGGTAAGCCAAGGACACGCAACCAGAATGACAAGAAAAAAGAAGTCAAGGATATGATAATAATGTAAGGAGTCTATTGAAGGAAGTTAAATGTTGCATCCATGTCATAGGGGTACCTGAAGGAAAAGAGGGAGAACAAGAAATTGAAAACCTATTTGAAAAAATAATGATGGTAAACTTCCCTAACCTGGTGAAGGAAATACATATAACCCCAGGAAGCTCAGAGAGTACCAGAAGAGATTAACTCAAAGAGGCACACACCAAGAAAAATTATAATTAAAATGTCAAAGGTTAAATACAAAGACAGAATCATAAAAGCAACAAGAGAAAAGCAGTTAGTTACCTACAACGGATCAACCATTAGACCGGCAGCTGGTTTCTCAAAAGTAACTTTGTAAGACAGAAGGACTTGGCACAAAATATTCAAAGTGATGAAAACCCAGGATATACAACCAAGAATACTTTATGCAGCAAAGCTATTATTTAGAGTCAAAGGACAGATAAAGAGCTTCCCAGACCAAAAAAAAAAGCTAAATGAATTCATCAACAGCAAGCCAGTATTATAGGAAATGTTGGAGAGAATTCTTGAAGAAGAAAAAAGATGTATCAAAAACACAAATAAAGAATAGTAATAATGATATAACAAGTACCTCAAATGGAAAAGAATTAAGTGCTACACCCAAAAGATAGGGTGGCTGAATGGATAGGAAAACAAAATCCTTACATAAGCTGCCTATAAGAGATTCACTTCAGATAAAAAGACACACAGAGACTAAAAGGATATGTAAAAAGACATTGCCTTGTTGAACCAAGAGGGTATTGCCCTGAATGAAGTAAGACAAAGACAAATACACATGATTTCACATACATATGTAATCTAAAGAGCAAAATAAACAACAACAACAAAAATGAAAAATAACTTGTAAATATAAAGAATATTGTAAGGGCTATTAGATGAGAGGGGGTTGGAGAAATGGTGATAAAGGGCAAAGGGATTAAAAGGTACAAATGGATAGTCATGGAGATACAAAGTGTAGTATAAGGAAAATAGTCAATAACATTGTAATATGTAAGGGAAAAGAGGGGTACTAGCTTTAATGCAGTGATCACTTTGTGAATTGTAGATGTCTAATCACTATGCTCTATAACTGAAATTAATATATTATTGTATACCAACTATAATTGAAAAAAACTCATTGAATTGTATAATGTAAATATAAGCAGCTAATTGTCTTTTATAGTTCAATAAAGCTGTAAAAAAAAAAAAAGATGAGCCACTTTCAAGTAATTGAAAATGAACCACCAACTAAAAGCAGAATAGCAAGGATTTTCTTTTCCATCATGACTTCGAGAACACAAGTTTCCTATCCACTGCTATTCTAGCAGGACCCCAAAGATCTGAGAGGGATACTCATCAAAGTCAAGTACTACTCTGAAACCAAAAATATATACAACAGTCAAGAATAGGCTGTTCTGATGCAATGCAAATTAAAACCACAATGAGATATCACTTCACACCTGTCAGAATGGCTATCATCAATAAATCAAAATACAGCAAGTGTTGGCAAGGATGTAGAGAAAAGGGAATCCTCATACATTGTTGGTGGGATTACAAATTGGTACAGCCACTATAAAAAACAGTATGGAGATTCCTCAAAAAAATTTAAAATGGATATATCTTTTGACCCAGCAATTGCACTTCTGGGTATTTATCCAAAGAAACCCAAAATAATAATTTGTAAAGATTTATGCACTCTAATATTCATGGCAGCACAATTTACAATAGCCAAGATATGGAAGCAACCTAAATGCCCATCAATAGATGGTTTGCTATAAAAATTATGGTTCATATATAATATGGAATATTACTCAGTCATTAAAAAAAATGAAATCCTACCATTTGCAATGACATGAATGGACCTAGAGGTTATGCTGAGTGAAATAAGTCTGATAGAGAAAGATAAATATCATACAATTTCACTTATATGCAGAATATAAGGAACAAAAAGAACAAACTAATCAAAAATAGACTCACAAATATAGTGAACAATTTGGTGACGGACAGAGGGGAGAGGGTTTGGGAGGCCGAGAGAATGGGGTGAAGGGTTAAAGAACTACAAATTAGTAGTTTATATTTGGGCATGGGGAGAATGGCAGAAAGAATACAGTTAATATTAATATGATGGCTAAGTGGAGAGCCAGGAGAGGGAGAGAGCAATTGAGGGGATTGTTTTATGAACATTATTGGTGTCTAACCAATGTACTGTTTACTTGAAACTAATTTAAATAAATAAATTTATTTTTTAAAAAAAGAATAGGCTGTTCTACTGGTCTAATTTGGCACACAGGTCAATCATCAAATTAGCACAAATAAGTAGCTCTTTTAAGTGCATCGTGCAATCAGATTTCCTAGGGCAGTAATATTATAAAAGAATAGTTCTAATTCCACGTGCTTGTTAGGTAATTGACTTACCATCTTCCCTACTGTTTCAGTTATGAAAATAGTAACCAGAATAAATGTTATAATTTTCATGTTTTAAAATTATTTTTAAATGACAATGACTCAAAATAAATGTGATTTTAAAATGTTAAAAAAATAAAAAAAAATTACCTCGGACAGTGTGTGTAACTGAGACAGGGCACAAGGAGAGATTCTGGGAACTTAAAATGTCCTATTTCTTAATATGGATACTGAGTTCTCGTGTGATTATACTTTAAAAACTTATCCCAGGAATACTATGATATATACTAATTTCCATATGTATAGTATACTTTATAAAAATTTTACTTTAAAAATAAATAGAATAAGTTCATTTAAAAATCAGTTCCTGATTTAAAAAAAAAAGAAGGAAATAAAAATGTAAAGGGAGGTCTAAAACAATTTGAACACTCAATTTAAAGTATTTACATAAATTTAATGTATATAATGCCACAATAAAATAGGTTCAGAAGGAGATTTAATTTAAAACTGATGATTTAGTTTTCTCACTAATTCAATAAGCACTTATAGAGCATCCATATCATACCCAGATTGGGTAGAAATGACTAAGGTATATAAAAATATATAAGAAGAAAAAGGTAATTCCATGAACTTAAATAATTTAGAGCCATATAGAAAAAAAGATATGTATGTGTGAAAAATCTAAGGAAGAATGCAGTGGTACAGATGTAAGGATATGAGTAAAGGAAAAATCATTAAATACAAAAATATTCAGGTATCCAATGTTCCTTGCAGAGTTAAAAAGATGTAATTATGTGAAGATTCTGTAACAGTCTAGTCAGATTCTGAGGCTATTTCTTTGCAAATCTCAGTTGTGTCTCTAGCAATATTTGGCCACCAGCATTGTTTTCTCATTAATCATTCTAGCCACTTGGCCTTTGGAAAATATTTTGCACTAGCTTCCTATTTTTCATTTTCTCTATTAAAACTCACTTCCAAGTAAAGTTCAAAAGTGTAATGCAAGATTCTCATATTTGCATATTTCCCTTAGTTAAGCAGAAAATGAAGAAGTTGTTTTGAATCTATGATAGAGAAATAAATTACCCTTACATATCGAAAGCAAAGATGCAATATGTTATGTTTATTCTAAAAATTCTTAGGGATATTCATCACAGCATGATTTTTTCCCTGCCTGTATGTAATGAGTATTGGAGTTAGCTTTCACAATCTTTTTGGGATAATCATTGCTAAAACTAAATTTGTAAGATCCTTGAAGATCAACTAAAAATAATTAGCTAATGCCTGCATTTCAATACATGACAAGTGTAAACGTATTTATATGTATATATGAAAACACTTTTAAAATGTTAAGTAAATAATATTGTTAATTATTGGGACTGGAGGGAGGGAGTGAATGGAGAAGAAGCTTTGAGGAGAACTTTTATTTTTTTTAAGAAATATTTTCAAGTATTTACAATGTACATAAATTTATATATTGCATATTTTTGTTATAAAAGACTAGGCATATCACATTCTCTTTTAATATACTTTCAAAGGAAGAAATAAAAATGAAAATAAAACCTGAAAAAAAGCATTGTTCCTAAAATATGTTCACCATTGCCAGTGACGAGTTACACATAGAAGGTTATGTAATACAAGTCACATGTAGACTGGGAGGGCATAAACATCAATTATTCTGTTACACTGTAGATCACACAAGGCTCTGCTGAGGATGCTGTGTAACTCAGCTTTGCCCCCTATTGGTAAGGTGATGTGCCTTGCAGTCATCCATTCTTCTGATAGTTAATTTCAAATAGATAATGCAAATCCAGGACATTTAAATTCCCCCAAAGACCTCAGATGAAAACATGACAATATTCCCCCAAAGGTATCCTAATACTAAAATAATAAGGATAAAACAATAATGGTAATGTAATTTAAATTCCTAGTCTAAAAATCAAAAACAAATATACTTTCCAAAAGATTTTTCATGTGTAACTGCTCACTTATCAACATAATAGAGTAAAATTTTGTGTTGAAGATACAACTATTTAATGAGAATCTACAGAAATCAGGAGTTGATCAGGATACACATTCCCATTTTACAGATAGTGTTCTTGCCCTAGCTTTTTTATAAACACATTTTTTATCACTCAAAAATTATACATGCAGTGAAAGAGAAAGAGGGGCATTATCTGGTCATCACTCAGATGGTTGAAAATAGCACCTGAAACTCTGAGTCTCTTTTTCTTAGACTGTTAAGTGGTTGAAATAGCAGTGGGATTATCTTGCAAGTGCAGCTTCTAAAAGCTTGGGAGGAGGTGTGAACTGTCTTTCCATTTACTCTCTGTAAATAGATTTTAGTTAAATATGTCATTCCTCTCTAAGTATCCTGATCTACCCTTCAGAGGTTTTAGGGATATTATTGCAGGTTACATCATTAACAAATCATAAAGAGAAAATAGCATTTCTCATATTTTCCTTTTGTAATTGGGGGAAAGGGTCAAGCAGTGGACAGAGGAAACCCAAAAGGAAGAAAACAAATGAGGGCACGAGAAATTCACTTGTCCCATTGATTTCTGTAGCTATAGTACCTTGAAATTTTTCTGGTAAATAACAACACAGACTCAGTATTTTTACTTCTCTTTCTTTTCTTTGGTAAGGAAGTAATTCATCGTTATCCACTGTCCAAAAATTTTCTCTTCCTACAATACGGTGTCTCTATTTCTTCAGCTGAATATATTTTAACTGATGCATATTTCAGTCATTTAATCTTTATTTCAATTTATTTTTTATTTTTTAAACGATTTCATACTGCTATAGGCTGTCCCCTGAAATTATATGTTAAAATTTAATCCCCAATGTGATGGCATCTGAAAGTGGGGCCTTTGGGAGGCAATTAGATCATGAGGGTAGGACCCTCATCAATGAAATTAGCATTCTTATAAAAGAGACCCCAGAGCACCTTGCCCCTTCTGCCATGGGAGGACACAGTGAGAAGATGGTTGTCTATGACTAGGAAGCTGCTGGCACCTTGCTTTTGGACTTACCAGCCGATCTATAGTATTCTATTATAGCAGCCTGAATGAATTAAAGCACAAATTTACATAAAAGTTACAAGAATGAAGCAGAATATTCCTGCATTCAACAAGATTGCCTAAATTTTATATTTTCCTACACACTAAACTAAATTCCCTCCCTTCTCCTTCTTATTCCTCCCCTCCGCTCCCCTCTCCTCTCTCTTCCCACCCCTCTCTCTCTCTCTTTCTCTCTCTCTCTCTCTCTCTCTCTCTCTCTCTCTCTCTCTCTCATCCCTTTGCTGAATTTCATAAACAATGTAACTTAAAGTTGAAATAATATCATCCTCTAATTTCTAGACCTTTTTAGATTTTGATAATTATACCAATAATGCAAATTCAAAATCATATTGTACTTCACATCAGTTGTCACAACTTTCTACTTTAATCTAAAAGAGTGAGTTCTTCAGTCTTTCTGTGCATTTCATGACTAATATTTTTGAAGTTATTTTGCAGAAAGCCTCTAATAATTTGTGTTTGTCCATAATTACATTAGATAGTTCCTCATGATTAGAAGCAGGGTACACACCTCTGGCAGGTAGGAATACCGCACAAATGATGCTGAATTTTTCTTAGGGCATCATAAAAAGAAGACCATGCTGTCCATTAGTCTCATTACTGCTGATAGTTAATTTTTTTAAAGCTCTATCTGCTAGGTCTTTTCACCTGTAAAGTTATCCTTTGTTCTTAAAATGTATCTTGTGGGCATATACTTTCAGATTAGGTAAATAACCCATTCCCCCTCAAACTTTCATCCACAGTTTCAATATCCACTGATGTTTTTTGCCTGACTAAATTATTATTATGATAATTGCAAACATTACAGTAATTTTCTAATTCCATCATTCATTGTATGCTTATTGGTTAGCTTTCTTTTGCAAGGAAGAGCTTTCCCTTCTCCCCATTCATTCATTCATTCATTCATTCATTTAGCTTTACCAAAGTAGATTTGTACATATATATATATATGCTTGTAAATTGTTCACGCTTTTTCAAAAATTTACATTTCTTTTCTTATCTTTTTCCTCATTTCTACTCAGTAAACTGTGCAAATAAATTTGAAAATTCTAATGAAATGGATAATTTCTTAGAGAAATACAGTTTACCATTATTGACCTCATTAAAAATAGAAAACGTCTATGTCTTGACTTTTGTGAATAACGCTGCAATGAAAATAAGGGTATATATACCTTTATGAATAAGTGTTTTCAAATTTGGGAGGGAGTAGATACCCAGAAGAAGGATCATTGGGTCATATGATAGATCTATTCTTAATTTTTTGTGAAAACTCCATATTTTTTTTCATAGCAGCTGCATTCCCACCAGCAGTATATAATGGTTCCCTTTTCTCCACATCCTAACACTTGCTATCTCTTGTCTTAATGATAATAGCTATCCTAACAGGTATGAGTTACATCTCATTACGGTTTGATATGGATTTCCCTATAGCTAGTTAAGTTGAGCGTCTTTTCACATATCAATTGACCATCTATATATGTTCTTGTGAAAGGGTCTATACTGATCCTCTGCCCATTTTTTAATTGGATTGTTTGTTTTTTGTTGTTGTTGAGTTGTATGTTATATATTTTTGTTGAGTTATATATTTTGGATATTAGTGTACTTTGATGATTAGATAAAGATGAGGTGTGTATACACATAAACACAATGGAATACTATGGATTACAATAGAACATAGCTATAAAAAATGATGAAATATTGCCATTTGTGACAACATGGATGAATCTTGAGAGTATCATGCTAAATGAAATAAGTCAAATGGATAAGGACAAGAATCATATGATTTTACTAATATGTGGGATATAAAACAGAAAGCAACAAATAACCAAACAAAACAAATAAATTCATAGACACAGACAGTAGTATGGTGGTTACCAGAGAGGCAGAAAGGTTGGGGGAAGGTAAAGAGGGTAAAAGGGGTTATATATATGGTGACAAAAAACTAGAACAAAATACAATATATAGATGACATGTTATATAATTGTATACCTGAAACATACATAATGCTATTAACCAATGTTACCCCAATACATTTATTTAAAAAAATATAGAAAACTTAAACAGACAAATTTTTGTAGAATAAATAGAGAAAATGATTATCAAATTATACCACACCAGTCTGATATGGTTTCACAGGGGAATTCTCTCAACTTTTAAAGATCAGATATCCCCTATGCTCTATAAATTGTTATAGACTATAGCATTAATAACTAATCCTGATAGACTATTTACAATAATACAAAATATAAAATATGTTTAAGTATTAATGCAACTTTCTGAATAAAATATTAGTGAACAGAATCCAATATCATATCAAGAAAATATGAATAAGAAAATATATCATATCAAGAAAATATGGATAAGTTTCCTTCGAACTTATCCAAGGAAAGCAAGTTTGGTTCAATATTAGGAAATCCATTTATGTAATATACCATTTGACAAAATTTTACATGCATTCCTCCCCCCCCCAAAAAAAAAAACCAAAAAAATAAAAATTGATGAATACACTCTTAAAATATATTTACCTTAGTCTTAAAGCCAGTATCTTTCTTAATGGGAAGACAGTAAAGATATCTCCACTAATATCACGTAAAGGCAAAATTTCCTACCATTTCTACCACTATTCATCAGGTAATACCACCCCCCAATGCATTCAAACAAGAGGCATTAATTATTCAAACAAAATTGAACAAAGAATGGTAAAACAATATATGGTGACATGTATGTGTGATCTTGTGTTTGAAGAATTAATGGTAAAATTAACTCAAATAATAAATAATTCAATAAAGTAGCAAACTGTAGAATCACATTAACCAAGAGCCTTCAATTACACATATAACACTTAATTAGAAGATATGAAGGGAAAAAACACACCATTTATAGTAGCAACAAAGGAATAAAATATTTAGAAAAAATTTTAATGAGAAATGTATAAAACCTATATATGGAAAATATTAAAACACTCCTGAAAGACAAAATTTTTGATTTAGCATAGGGAAGGATAACATTACTCTTTGATAAGAATAATCAATATTATAACAACAGGTCTCCCTAAGTCAATTTAAAAGGTTAATACAATCTAAATAAAAATACTAACATACTTCTTTCTCTCTGTGGAGCATTATCTTTCCAGAACTGTGTGCTCAGATCAGGCATGCACTCTTAAGTCTTCCCAGGAGTAAAAGTTCTGAACTGAAGTGCATTTTTCAATATTTTCACACAGAGGATGACTCTTTTGCTTTCTTGTAGTGCCTTTACATCAATTTTAGGACTACTGTTAGTTCTCCTGTTCTCTCTTTCCTACAGTGTACCACTCTTTCCCCACGCCTCAGGTATCCTTGAACTCCTTGAAGGCAGATAGTGCCAGAGCTAGCTCACTGGATTTAGTGTTTATTTTTTTATTTAATGTAATTATAAATTTTCTTCTTCTCTGTCCTCTAGTTATGCTGATGTAGGTTTTGTATAACTTTGTTACTCTCCTTATATCTTATTGTTTGGGGGGAAGTTTGAAATATATATATTTTACATATCCTGCATTGCCTTCAATATCACCTCATTTAATCTTTACAGGAGCCCTTTGAGTGAGACTATTAACTCAATTTTAAGCTAAGACTGAAAATTCACACTCATCTAATCTCAAATAACTAAAAAGCAGTAGCAAAAATGTACAATATTATTATATAAAAAATGTACAGTAGTATTAAAAATGTACAGGAGTATTATCTAGGATGCACAGATTTGTTTCCATTATTTGGCATCTAAGTCTAAGAAAGAATTAATGCTTCAAAATATGCAAGTCAGAAGTTTTGTATCCATCCTCTATCCTATGGCTTCTGGTTTTCATATCCCGGTTTTATATAACCAGTATTCCTTAAACAGTACATTCTTGATTCTATAGAAACCTGCTTTCTTTACAGAAAATCCAATGGCATGCTTATCTTTGAGGGTATACAAGGTGGTGCTCGGTACTGCCAGAAGCATCTGCAGCCATTCTTTCCTTTCAAAATTTGGGTCTCCTACCTCAAGATGCTTTCTTATCAATCAGATTTTTTCCTGTCACTTCCTGTTTCCATCTTCACAGTCCTCTCAAAAATAAGCTAACATTAAACACATGTAGAACCCAGCTTATGTATATACATGAATATCTAGGGGTGTGTATACATACATACACACACTCACAGTCACACACATATATACACACAAGATTTCCTGCTAGTCTATGCAACCATAGACTTTAAGACAATATGTCTTAATGTAAAAACCTCATTCAACATTTTCTATGGCTCCTCATCCTTTCTTCCAGGATTTCCAAAGGTGAAGGTGAACAAATACTGATTTTCCTTTTAAGGTGAAATAGTTTTCTTTATTATATTTTTAATTAATAAAACTTATTAGGTTCAAAATGCATATTACCTAAATAAAAGCATGCAGTTATAGCGAGAACCATAAAAGTAGATCGTGAATGACAGGAGTTAAAAAAAATAAGCATGAAAATTTCTTATCCATGTAGAAATTGGAAACTCACCTTTCTAGAAAAAATGTTAATTTCTTTTCTGCTTCTAAGTTTTGCTTTCACAATTCTACCCACTTAGAATTTTCTCTCCACCTCACATTTCTTTTCTCCAGTCTCATTTCAAATACCATGTTATCCAGAAAGCTCCCTACCCCAATCTTCCTGGCCAGAAAAAGACATTCACAATTGATCACCAACAGCACTTTACTCTTCCCTTATGAGTTTGTCCTTGCTTACAGCTTTTCTGATCACATCTTGTTCATTTCCTAATCTATAAAATTCTTAGTGTATATTGTATGCATTTTTCCACAACCTAGAACACATATACATGTTCTCACAATGTTCTGTTGAATAAACACAGGCTTTATAATAGCAAATTATTTATGATATACCCATATTTAAACTGGAAAGAACTTAGAGAATTTATTCCAGGGGCTTTCTCCACTTTCATCTTTTCTCTCCTACTATGGTCATCTCTCCAATCCCAATAACACTATAGGAGGTAAAAACTCACAAAACACAAAAGGTAACAGCAGCAATTCCCCTTTCAACAACTCATGTTAAGGAAAACATAAAAATTCAATTTATATATATATATATATATATATATATATATATATATATATATATTCATTTCAGCATTATTTGTAATAGTTAAAAAAATGAAAACATCCTAAATATTAAATAATAGGAGATTCCTTACATAAATCATGATGCATTTGTCCTATGATATACAATGTAGCCATTAAAAAGTGATGTAAAAAACATGTAAATGATACATAAAAATGCTCATAACACAGTGGCAAGTCATTATTCAGTATATACACTATAACTATTTCTGTATAACCATTTCTGCATAGTATTACAGTATTCCATGTAAGACTTTCACATGCAATGACAGTATATTTGGGGCTACCCAACCAAACGGGAGAACCAGAGAAAGCTTCCAGAAGGAAATAGCAATTGCTCTAAGCTGAGTAACTGAGTGAAGGTGGGAAGGCAGCAATGAGCGTGTGAAACAGAACATGCTCTAGGCAAATGGAATGGTGTGAATAAAAGCCCAGAGGCAAGAAGTACTAAATATTTGAGGAATGTCAAGTAGTTTAGTAAACATTACATTCAAACATTTAATAAGAAAAGCAGAAACTGGGACCAGCACCAGGTTTCCCCCTCCTCTCCCAGCCTGGCTGAAAGCAAAGAGGCAACTCCTAGTCCCAACCTAAGCCCCATATTTAGTTCCCATATGAGCCTTAAGAGTGCATCCAAGGACATGGTTCCATAGTGTAGCAATTAGCACATCTGCTTTACACACAGAAGTTCCTGGGTTCACATTCCAGTGGAGCCACGGTCCATGGTCTACAGCCATGCCCCCTTGAACAAGCCCGATGTCTGATCTCAGATACTGAGCAGGGTCAGGCCTGGTTAGTACTTGGATGACAGACCACCTATGAAGACCAGGTGCTATAACAAGACCAGGTATTTAATAATAATAATAATAATAATAATAATAATTAAAAGAGTGCAACTAAGGAACAATGAAAATATAAGCAGTAATTACTGAATTCATATAAACTTTTCAAAATAAATTATATATGGATTATAAAAGAAAGACAATGATATAATAATAAGCTAATATGGAGAGGATGAACTTGAAGAGGAAATCATAAATCCTGCCACTAATGTACAATAGTGTTTTATTGAATAAGTACCAGCCAGACCAGTAGGTGAAGGGACCAAGGGTAGCAATAATTTTGCTTTTAAATCTGCTTGCCATTCTTGGGAAGAGTAACATCACCTGCGAAAGTTAGCACCAGCACCTTTGCAAATGAGCAAACTCTCATTAAGACAGAGGTCCTTCCTGGTCCCCAAGACCTTTTGTAGGGTCCATGGCACACTGCAGTGGGCAGTTTGGTTTGCAAGATGTCAGCAGCAGTGTGGCTATGAAATTGCAGTATCTCTCAGCCCTGACTTAGCCTATGATAAGTGGTCTACCCCAAGGAGACACACAGCAATTTGCTGCCAGCTAACAGCCACCAGGCTGTCAGTCAGCAACCATCAGCAGCAGTAATAGCTGATGGAGCATGTGCCCCATCAACTCTCCATGTGAGAAAAAAGGTGAAATCCCCTAAAAGCCCTGAAAAACCTACACTTGTCAGAAATGTGATTTCCTGACATTGTGAACAACAAATTATTGCCTCTGTGAATTAAAGTGCTAGATATGCATACATGCTTTAACCAGCACCTGGGGACCCTTGTCCAGTATTTAACACTAAAGCTATCACTCTGACCCCTGAAAGCCCAGGAAAGGATGACCAGGAGAGCCATGCACCACAAAAAACCAAGCTCGTAAACACCTGAGGGTATTTTTGCCAAGTGTCATCAAAATCAATGGGTTCAAAGAAAGAGCAAGCTCCCTTGCTACAGGTGGGTCTGGCAGAATTCTTGTCACCATGGCAATCCCATACTCTCAACCATTCTCAGAGACATCTCAGAGCAGATGTTATGATGTTAATTCTACATCATATGCTTCCCAAACTCAGGCAACTTACTCCAATTTTAAGCAGTTTGAACACTGAAGATTTTTTTTTTAAGCAATAAAACACTAAAATAAACTATAATATACAAAGTGCCTGATTTGTTCCCGATTCTCAATAATACACAGCATATACAGTTTCATATATAACTCTCACCTCAAGCCGGCAGAGTTCATAAAATCATCTCCATGCTCCCCATTATGGGAAATACTGAGAAGGCTATAAGGGACAGACATTCCCCAGTCAATCAAATCCAGAATAAGACTTTAGTCAACTAGACCTTCACAGCCTTAATTGTTGAGTACACCTCTCTTATGAATCAACAATTTTTCCTGGCCACCTGGATTGTCCTTCCCCACATAGGTGACCTTATGCAAGTTGCTGGACGTTTTTAAGGGCTGAACTAGATGATGTCTAAAGTGCCTTCTGTGGTTGAAACTTTCTGATTCATTTGAGACTTATAATATGCTAGGCATGGCAGGCAATTTATAATCATTAAGACAGTTTCTATTTTCAAGGAGCATATATTACATGAAAGAAGCTCAAATTAAATATGCAGTTGAGCAATTAAGGATAAAGCTGTGCAGTAAAAACTACATGTGAAATAGGAGAGGAGAGAAGGGATCAGTCAATTAGGGCAGCATAGCCAGAGAAGGCTGCACATACAACACAGAACATGATCTTATGGCAAGTAGAGAAAGGGAGTCAAATAGCCAGAAGACCTGAGTAAAGAATTCTGAGGCTCCTATGGATGGAGCAAATGAACCTGAGCTCTGGACAGTGGAGGTTACAGATGATGTTGGCCTTGTGGCCTCCTAAATGATAAACCTGTAGGCTCAATGAGAAAAAGCAGGGCCTGTATTGAGTGAATACCATATTGGGTGTGGACAGCACAGGACTTCAGCAGGGAACTATGCTATAGGACCTGTTTATATACAGTTGTTTGTTTCAGTCTTCTGATTATTTCTCTCCTGGGTTCTTAGCAACAAACATGAAAAACCTTTGGTAGGGAGAAAACAGTTTTCATGTCAAGAATTTTTGATAAGCTCACTCTGCTGAAAAGAGCTGGCCCCGGGTTTCACAGTGTTAGGGGTGACTCTGCATAATAGAGTAGCGATAGAAGTGAGAACTGAATGTGGTGTGGAAGAAGGCCAAAAAGGAAGATGAAAGGGGAACCAGTTTCCAAAAGAAAGGATGAGTTAAAGAGAAATGGTGGCTAATGTGGTGGAGCTGGACTTGGGAGAATAATATTGTGCCCAAACTGGGATACTTCTGAGATAAAAAGGGGTGACATTCATAATTATGGAAAGACAATGGGAATACAGTGGGCTTTACTGAGCAAACCAGGGTGAATGCTCACTCTAAACAAAACCTCTCTTCTATCCTTCCTGTGAAAACGTCAATAGAACATGTTTCTCACAAATGCCTATGTATGACTAATGTCTTTAAGGGGGGGAAATACAGGTCTACCTTCAGATTATCACACCATAGAAAACAGAGGCTGCTCCCAAGGAATGCAGAAAACTGGGTAACACGTAATCAACCCTGGAGGATAGATGACAGCCATCCCCAAAATGTGATCCCTGAGAATACTGTTCTACAAAACATCAATATGCACATTATAAGTGAAGTGCTCACTGCTCAAACAATTTTCGGAAACTTCCAAGGGAAAATATTAAGTAGAGTTCTTCAAAGGCGTCCTTCTTGGAGTCCTTTCTATGTGCACTGAGTTTCTGTAGAGTGAGAACATATGCAGCATTTTCCACTTTTATTTAACCACAGAGTCTATTTTTTCCAGTTACTCATTAGGAAGCCCTGAAACTAATGTCTCATGGTGTAGGATTTGGAAAATGCTCTACAACAAAGGAATGAGTTACATTTCCAGATACAACATATACCCACAATGCATTACCTCATAAAATCAAGGACATCAAACCCTGCTTTGAAAAATGGAATATCCATTTGCTGATAAATGAAGTGGGTAGAAAGAGAACTTGGCAGGCTGCAGGGAACTGTATCCTAATCTCAGCTCTACCTCTCTTTGAAGAATTAAATCCTTTTAACCGCAATATAATGGTAGGGTTGAATTCAATGCCTAACCATCTTCTAGCTCATAAATCTTATGATTCCTACAGTGCCATTCTTTTCACTCATCAAACAAATACTGAGTGCCTATCATGTGTTGGGTACTGTGCTAAGATGTAAGGATACATGATGAGCAATGGGACCTCTCTTTCAATGACTAGACCCGTTATCTTTAACTCCTAAGAGATATAGCTAAGAGATTTCCCATAAGAATCAAATAAAGCTGTTTTTTTGGTTCGTTTTTTTGTTTGTTTGTTTCCAAATTTGGCATAAAACTCTTAGGTATTGAATATATACATTTTTAGGAAAAGGTATGAATAGGGGGTACATTTGAAAAAACATTAAAGATAATTAAAATTGATACCCCAAACTGAGAAACACTGAACTTCAGGTAGAACCACACAACAAAGAAAACATCAGTTGCACATTCTACTCAACACAAAGTATCATCTCATGCAAAATGAACCATAACCTATTTCATTCACTACAGCTCGGCTCCCTGTCTCAGGAATCTCATGCTTTGTCTGGGATGCTGGTCATGGTGGCTGTTACTCTGGCGTTCATTTCCTCCTCCCACATCTCACCTCCAAATCTGGGACTTCTAACTTCTTAAAAGCAGAGGGATCTGGAATATGTCTGCCTAAGCTGTGCACTGATCTGTCACATTTATTTAAAGTTATTAACACCCTTTTATGCCAGAACTGAAGCCCAGTCATTTAGAATTCAAAGCACTACCTACCCTCTAAACTATAAAAAGGCAGTACTGCTCTTGAGCTTTTTGTAAAACTGGCACACATGGTCTGTTTGCTGGATCATTGTGTACAGCACAAAAATCACCAGAGGAATGGATCTATCATCCCTTCCTGACATGCAGCCACACTCTGCTTCACATGCCCACTGTTCATCTTAGTCCTTGGGAACTCATGCTGCCATTCTCCAATGCCTGCCTCTCTCTTCACAGCACTTTCTAAGAGCAATAGCTACCCAATATCAAAGATTTGGTGATGAACTACATTTCACAGTTATTATAATGATCTCTAATGTCATCTACTAGTGAAAGAATTAGAAGATAACACAGGGAAGCAGGGCCTATATTCTCATTTCACGATCTCTTAAGCCACCTGACTTTTCTAAATACAGTTTTTAAAAGGCACCTGGGCTAAACTTTTGCAGCCAGCCCTGTGGTTACAACATCCCCCACAGACTTTCTTTTTTAGTAAGTTTTTTTTAGTATGTTTATTTTATTATGAGGAGATTGTTTGTTTGTTTTTTTTTTTCTGGATAGGTGTTTGCCATTTCTGGGGCTCCTTTTTGATGGCACCCAAACATTTGATCGAGTATCATTTCTGCTTTCCATAATACAACTCTACATTATTTATTGTAATGCATGAGTCAATGAGATGACAAAAACCAAACCAAACAAAAAGCCAATAGTTGTTCATCTGTGACTATAAATAAGTACATATAATTCAAAAGAGAGTAAAGAACTCTTCCCAATAATTTCATTGTGGGTGAGTAAAACAAAGCCTCATATCTTTAAATGCCTATCAGCACCTCCAGACATAGTTCAAATTAGTTTTAGCCCATCTATGCCTTATGAATACATTTCTAGCACAATGGGAATCCTATTTTTCTGCCTTACCTCTGGCTCCCTGACTCCCTTTCCTCCTCTTCCTCAAGATATTAGTCTAGAGAATTGAAGTTTTAGATGTAGCTGGATATAGGTATAGATAAATAGACATAAACATACATGATACAGACACAGATGGATATGTGTGTGTGTGTGTGTGTGTGTGTGTGTATATATGTGTGTATGTGTGTGTGGTTTCAAAAAATTCCCCTATATTAAATAAGGGATAGAAATATTAGTCAATTTCATATATATATATATATATATATATATATATGAACACACATATATGTACATATGTACACACATATGTGTATATATTTCATTACTTAGTAACAGCTATCTCAATTCTGTGTTTCTATGTAGAATCACTGGATTCTGTAGCTACGACTTTGGAAACACATTGGTTCAGGAGTAAGAAGACAACACAAGTGTTTGCCTTGTGACCTCAGGCAAACCACATAAACTCTCATCTTTAATGTCCTCTACTATAAAATGAGAGTAAGCTACTAATTTCTTACTACCATGCGGGGCTGTTGTGAGCAGTAAAATGAAATTAAGTAAGTAAAAGTAAGTGTTTTGAAAAGTGTAAAGTAGTACATAAATGGAAGGTGCCATTATCTTTAATCAAAATCACCAGAGAACACATGCATTTTTCATCCTTATTGCACACCATAAACAAATTTGAACTCTGAAAATAAAATCAGCCCAAAGTAAAATGTTAGAAATGACAATGAGTCATTTTCTCAACAGAGAAATTGATTTTCCATTGATGTTCTTTCCTGATGCATATAAAGACCTATATCTATCAATGCCTAAGTCCCCCATTTTGACATTGGATATAATTATGGCTGATCACATAGTCACTTGGTTCACATTACTATCAGAGCCTGAGGCTGGCTGCTAAATGTCCAACCTATTACCATAGGAATATGCCAGGATTTATAGCAAATTGTGTTGTTACTGAGGCATTTTCTTTAATTAATTAAACAAATAAAAGTGATTCTTTTCATGAACATGATCTAAGCCTGAAGCTTCAGGTATACCTACAATTTCTAGTTCAAAGGTTCTAAATCTTTTATGATCACTATTTTTAAGCAATGATTTCAAACATCTAGATTGAACATTACCAGACACTCTACTTTTGCAGACAAGGTCAAATCTAGAATAATAAAAATTGCTGCCTGATTCTCCATTAGGCCTTTATATTATCTTATTAGCACTCAAACTAGCTATATTGTTAATTTTCAGTTCTTGATAATTGAACTATGATTATGTGAGATGTTAACAATGAAGAAAGTGGGCGAAGGACATGAGAGAACTCTTTGTACTGTTTTTACAACTCTTCAACTTTTCTGTAGGTCTACAATTAGTTCAAAATAAAAAGTAAAAATTAATATAAAATTTTACAAAATAGCATCTTATTTCCATGAGTCTGGATATGAGGCCTCTGAGATTCTAATCATTCACCTAATTTTTATTAATTTATATTAATTATCATTTTTATTAATTTATAGCACCAATGTATTCTAAAGTATTTATGGCAGCTCATTTATACTACATAAAATATAATCATTATAATAAAAAAATACCTAACATTTTTACAGTAGTAACCACATACCAAGAACTATCTTAAGAACTTGACATAAACCCTAGGATGTACGTACTAGTCTAATTTCCATTTCACATGAGAAAACTGAGATGTCAAGGAGATTGGTGACTTGCTCAAAGTCACGTTTCTAGCAAGTAGGGAAATGAGAACGATACTCAGTATACAAGATGGCTTTCAAATGGCAAGGCAGAAAAAGGCAGAAATTAAGAAGTGGAATATGAAGTGAATGCAGGGGGAAGGCAAATATGGGTGTTTGATCAAAAATATAATTTTCCAAGTGCATTCAACTAAAATCAACCATATGATCAGGACATGGATATGTATGCTTGATCTAGGACTGACCAGCATTTCTCCTAAGGGTCCTCAAATAGGGTGCTGCTCTATACAATTTAAAGGATATTACTCTAATACTTTCTGAACAAATCACAATGTTTTATGAGAAGAGTCGTATAACTTGACACACTATTGACAGCTGATGTTACAGCAATAAATGATTCTGTAAAAACAGTTCCGTAGGTTGTCAATATTATGTGTTTCAGGAACACAGCTCTCTTCTTCTTTAACCTAATTCAGGGAAAGATTTCAGACTATATGGACTAATATTGTTTCTCTCAGCTGCACTATGATAAAAATTGGATGAAAATGATTTTGAGATTTTGCTTCTGCGAAGTTCCTAATGGACAGGGTTCTCCTCACCTCAGTAAACACATTCTCACTTGCTTTTCTATTCCTCTAAAGGGGAAGTCACGCTTCTCTTATCTTATTCTCTCACACCACTCAGAGCACCTTATAAAGTGAGAAACATTATTAATCAGGGAACTAAATGGCCCTTCGGGACAAATATATTTCCCATATAACTAAAATTAATATTTTAACTTGTGACATGATCTTATTCTAGCAGTTTGATTTTTAATTGCACTGGGTTCAAAATACACTGCAAATATCTTTGTTTTGATTGACTAAGATAATCAATTAACTAAAATTAATTATTGTAGTAAACATAAGCTTTTATTGACAACTTTGAAAGGACTCTGGGCATCTCCTTGCCTGTGGTTTTTCATGAGGAAAAATTCAACCTGTGGTTTTCTATCAGGAGAAATTCTCCTGGGAGTGACTGAAAATATGTGGGGCCACTTGTGACCGACACAATGATCAGAGCACATAACTGGTATTTTATGGAGAGAACCAGAGATGCTAAATACCCTCTAGTGTAGGAAAATCAAGAATGATACAGAATTGTTCTGTCCAAAATGTCAACAGAGGATCCACGGAGTTGCATTCACATGCCGAATAGTGTGGCCATTCCCACTGCGGTAACCCTCAGAGGTGGTCTCCAGCCTCTGGGCAAATGCCTCAGTGACAATGAGCTCTTCATTTTAATCACCATTGGTAGACAGCTAAAATAGAACATGTATTCACAAGCTAAGCCAAAACTTGCCATCTTTTAATTTCTACCTATTTGCCTTCTGGAATGATGCATCTCATGGAAATTATGTACTCTTCACAATGAATTGGTAAGTATATTTTAATAAACTTTGACAATAATATGAAAGACCACTTTTGTGTATAGAATTTTGTTGCTTTTTACCAAACTCCCTCAACCTTCATTTGATGTCATTAGCAGCTCTGTCACTGCCTCCCTATAGAAATATCTTTACTATGAGGGAATAAAAAGCTGCTTGTCCTAAATAGCTGTCTCCCACCTTCTCCTATGTGGTTTCCATACCTCCTTTTTTAGAAAATCTGCTTCTCTCTCTACTCCCAATTGAGTCTGATGAATAAATTCTATGCTGCTTAGCTGTCTGAATACAATAAAGATTAGAACTAAAGTTGCTAGGGAAAACCAGGTAACTTAGTACAATATATCCAACTCGAATGTGTTTTATGCCTAAAGGAAACATGTGTGGGGTTTATGTTTTTATTGTGATCTTGCTCTTGCTGTCAGCTCACGCCAAGTAAAACAGAGATAAAATTATTTGTGCAGTTAAAAATGGGTTTCATTTTCTGGACCTACACCAGTTAGCTGGCAGTGGTTGCTTTTAGTACTGCATTGAGAGTGAATCTCAGGCCAAGTCTCACTTAAGGAAAAAAAAAAAAAAACTTAACTAATGAATATCACTGCCTGGGTCTGAGACATGTTGTTGTTAGTATATGTGATATATATCTGCTGATATTCATAAAGTGAACAGCACTGATTTGGAGTTCAAAATTCTGTTGAAAGTAAATGGCAAGGGTGACTCTCTCACATTAACTCCCACTGAAAGTTTGGATTGATAATTTAATTATATAAACTACATTTTGAGTATGGGCACAGTCTATGATTCATTTTGCTTTTTAAATCATATGGAATGGGAACAGAAAGCAAACAACTCAGTAAAAATTTCTAAGAGATGGAAAAAGGAGGCAGCCTTTCTAGGAGAGACATAGGCATACTCAGGAAGCAATTTCCTCTAAGCAATTTCTAAATATTAAAATCTGAAAAAAATCAGGCTATATTTAGTCTGATTGTGAAATACTGTTGTGGTATGATGTGAATATAGCCATTTCTTTAGGAACCATGGTAAAAGAGAAAAAGAAGAAAGCTACTTTCTGATGTCTAAGTATGTAACAGAGTGGAAAGAGAAAGTAATTCAAAACACAATACCTCTTTGTTGATACACAACATACAGTAAATATATTTAAAACTGCATTGCAGTTCCTCTCTCTTTAGCATTTAAATTGATTCACCAGTTTACATCTACTCCCAACCTTCCTTCCCATCAAACATAGATAGGAAACTCTGATTAGAATGAGTCTCTATTTTTCTCTTTTGGATTCCCTCATTGCCAAACATTATTAAAGTTTCACCTTTAATTTCACTGCAAGACCTCTAAACAAAAAGGAATGAGGAACTTGGTACAGGAACTCTCAAATTTAATCTCCTTTGCAGTCTGAATCCTGTAGCGTGAAAAGCAGCCTGATCTTATTGGCACTTTCAACTGCAATGTCAGGTTCATTTCAAAACTTAAGACAATGTATGTGTCATCACCACACTTCCTTCGGTAAGAACCCTGACACCAAACTGTTACCAGCTGGAGTTCTGAAAAAGAGAGCTTGCTGGAAATGAAAATTCTCTCTTCTAAACCTAAATAACTCATCTCACATATTATGTGTCTTCTGTTTCTGCAAGAGTGCACTATTACTTTCCACTATTTGATCTTTTAATAATCTATCTAGGTAACAATAAAGAAATAAAAGAATATTTACTCACTGCTTGCTTCTGGAAAGACAGTGATATATTTCATGGATTTCAAGAATAAGTTCCCCAGTAGGAAACTAAAAACAACAGATTAGAATTAATATTACTTTGATTCCGACTAAGAGTAAGACATGCCTTTCACGGTCTAGTCTACTTCTGTTATACACTCACATAATGAGGCTGCTTCTTTCTAGAACATAAGCCCCCATCTTCCTCAAACAGTGTTTCTCATGAGCATCACCTGGGAATTTGTTAGAAATACAAATTCTGGAGCCCTACTCTGTCCTATAGAAACTGGAGTGGGAGCAGAAATGTGTTTCTATAATCCTTTCAGGTGATGCTGATATACACTAAAGTGTAGAACACTTATCTAGAACAAAGGAGTCAGAGCAACATGTTCCCCAAATGCTTCAGATCCAGTTTCCCCAAACAAATCATTCCCTAAACATCCAAAAGAAGTCTGTTCCCCTTGTTCTTATTCAGAAACATCTAATACACTCTGGAATCCACTACAAAATGAAAATATGAATAACCTTGTTCTCCCCTGAGAATTGTAAAATGTTGACCCAATTGTTGGAAAACAAGAGTCAGGAGGATGGTATCAATTACTGGTATTGCCTAACTGGGAAAGAAATGAGATTCAATACTGTTTTTTATGTTTTCAAAGGGAAGAGAGAAGTATATTGAAGAAGCTCTTCAGGTATTACCAAATATTTGATAAATAGTGATGGCTGTTCAAAATATTGAAAAAACTTTTAGGAGACACTCTATCAATTCTTCCTTTGAAGAAGATCCTTTAGATTTTTTTTAATCAATATCGTATAATTAAATTGGATCTTGTATCTCCAATAAAAGTAGATCTGCTAAATACTTTCAAAGCATCCCTGTCTTGGATCCCAAGGATCCCCGAAGTATACTATAATAAAACTCTGTGACAAATATTCTTGGGCAAGTATTTACTAGGGAGAAATGCCAGGGAACTGCTGCAAAAGTAAGAGAATGAGACAGAAAAGGGAAGGAGGCTGATAAGGAATGTGTGATTTAATAAGTCAGCACTACGAGTAAGTGAAGGTTCATCTACAGGAAACAGTAGAATGTACACCTTGAGGTTATTCCATCTGAGGAACAAGGGGCCTGGTATTTATACACCAACTCTCAATCACTGTTGGAAGGAAAGTATTCCCTAAGATTGTTAATTCCCTGGTACCTCTAACTGCATATGTGGGCACAGAAGGCCAGAGAAATTTCTTAGGCATGATGATGCACATGGTATCAATTGGAATTTCAGACTGAGATACATAGAAATGTTAAATAATGGCCAGGGGGTCAGGGCAGGAAAAGACAGTCCATGCTAAATCTGATTATTCCAAAAAGTTATATATCCAAATTTGTATTGCAAATATAAAGTGCATGTCCATGTTTGTTCTCCTGTCTTTTGAACCCTCTAAACATTTGATGACATAGTTCCAAGATTGTCAAACCTTATGCAAACAAAAATGTGGAAGGTTTTCTACTAGAAAAAAAAATTAATAGTAAAGTAGAAAATGATACTTTCTTTTTTTTAAAAAAAAAAAACATATTCTAATTACTACTATCCCTTCCAAAATGTGCATCTTGATTAACTGCATACTTTTTAAACAAAGGTGCCACTGCTTAAAACTTTTAGAAAATTTGTATTTAAAATTTATTTTTGAGGATCAGTGTTCTATGTGGTGACCCTTTAATAGGTTGACTCACTGCAGGAATACTTGTGTGACAAAGAATACTTGATGAATAATATATTCCTCATTCTTCTTAAAATAAAATAAATATTGTGTTGAAATAGCAGAAAGTCTTGTAAGAAAAGAAAAATATACAGAGAAGTAAAGCAGTACTCCTTGACCAAGATGAGACACAGCATGATCAAAGAGTTTAGGAAATAATGACCTGAGAACAAAAATGGCGTTCTATGATAATCAAAAAATTCCTATGAATCACAAAATATTCCAATAGATAACTTATTTTAAAGAAGTTTGACCTTATTCTCATAAGTGAGCCAAAAAACAATTCTTGACACTAAAAGATAAAAAACAAGCCAAACAAAAGAAAACTTCTGACTTTAATCATAGATTTATCTATGATAATCAAAAAATTTAATCCACTCAAGTAAATAATTATTCTTAAATGTTTTTCACCAATTAAAGTCATCCTTGAAAGAGTACTTACAGTGTTAGAGGATACAAGCACATGCCATTTTAGCCAAGATTAAAGGTCACATTTTTGGACTGTTCAGGTTAATGACGCAATACAAGAACTCATAGAAAAATGCCTCTGAAATAAAAAGCAAAGTCACCTTAATGATGAGAAATCATTTATATGCTTTCTGTGCAAACAGGAAAATGTTTGCATGGAGAAGTTCCAGCGCAACTGTGAAAAATAAGAAACCTTGTATAAAAGAGGGTGTTGCAGCTATACAGAACTCCTAACTTCATGTACATGTCAACATGTAAACTTTGTTCTTCCTTACATACCCTACTCTTCATTAGTATGGGTATTCACTTCCCGCAAGTGCAGAATGTATACTGGATTATGTCTAAATAAAGATGTTTAATGAAATATACTTTTTTCCAAGACAGCCTATTTAGCAAATTATGGAGCAAAGCATGTAGTGAGTGCTCAGGGTTTGACTGCTCCAGCAGGCAGGCTAGTGTTTACCCAATGACCCTGTGGTGTTACCCACTTTGCATTATGGAGACATCAAAGATGATAAATAGTGGTCACTTGCCAGCTGCTGGGAATGCCATCTACTGTCTTGGCATTGTGGAGAATTTCCCAACCTGCTCTGGGAAGATGTCACATAGTAGTAGTAAACCTTCGTCAATTACCAATGAAACCTAGCAACAATGAACCAGTTACATGTTGAAAAATAAAGTTTAAAACACAATAAGTTAACTTGATAATCTAGGGGGAAAATATGTTGGGCTTGAGTTTTCAACACACTCTATTTACTTTCAAATGCCCCCTTTGAAATACAGAAAACATACCTGTCAATGAGACAAGAAAAACCTATGTATACTCCATATTCAGTAAACTTCTATTCATACATACTAATGATAAGATGTTGTGCAGAGGAGAGAAATCAAAGCAGATCCACTGACCAAAGCATTGGAAATCATATTCTAAATCAGAATATATATTCATGTAATCTATTATATAATTTTCTTCCTGAAAATAAATATTACTAAAAAATTGTTTGTCATAAACACAGGCCAAATGAGAAATTGGAACTTCAATGAGACTGACTGGACAGTGTCACTAATAAATCGAAGTAGAGAATGGGTCAAAGTGCATCTATAGAGATAGCTGCAGAAATTCATAGATGACTACTTGGATCTTAAGTAGTCCAAAGTATATAACATTCTTAAACTAACTCATGAGTTTTAGAAATATCAAATTGCTATTTCCAGTTACTTCCTGGCTTCAAGGTAATGTAGATCATGTATATCTGAAGTTTCCAAGCTAATAGTGTGAAAGACCTTCTGGGAAGAGAAATATGTCTTCCTAGTGTGCAAGTAATGCTCAAAAAGACAACATCAAGAGTCTAACAAAGTCTTGATTACATATATGAGGAAATCCTTTGGCTCTAAATCTGAATGAGATGTAAATATCTTGCAAGGATGTTGAATGTTCCCTAGCTATACATGATACCTGGACTGAATTAATATGGGCAAGTCTAAAAAATAGGGGACAAATCAAGTTACCTTGCAAATTATAGCAAGCCTCAAGTCTGATTAGATCTAAGATGAGAGTTTTTTGTTTGTTTAATCAAAAAGAACACATATCTTTTGGTCTTATCCATTCAGCTCTGAATAATTCTGAAATAAAAACGCTCATGAAATAATTAACAAACTTGGAGTGATGAAAAGTAAACTACCAAATGCTACAAGAAAAAAAATCACCAGAGACAGACAGACAGATACCCTTTTTTCTCTTCAAACACTTAAAAGAGTGTCAACAATTCTGTCAAGTCCTGTAGCTATGGAAAGAATATAATAATACGTGGAAAGTCAAACAGAAATATTTCTCTGCAAAACTTACATCAATCATCCTAAATCTCATAGAAGCTGAACTGTGAAAAGTACAGCTAGACCACATTTTCAGTTTTTCACTGGACCAAAGAACTGCTTCAGCTACCAGGAGGCCAGCACGTAGCTGGTGTCTCACAAGTAATGAAGGAGTCGTCCATATATTTAAATACCACAGAGACTTTGTAGAACTGATATGAACCAACAGTAATTACTACTCTTCCCCATAGAAATTGAAAGTGCAGATCAATGCTGATAATTAGTCATTTCATAGGAAAAAAAAAACAATAAAACTCTATAACCTCTGTAAAAAGAATTCTGCACCCAAATTCAATGTGAAGGTATGTATATGTGCAGTTTTCCTCATACTACACCAAGCAATTCACCAGCACCAGTTTAGTGTCCTACCATTCAGCTCAATTCTGACACTGTCTATGCAGAGATAACATCAGATTTCAAAGATAAAGGGCTCAATTCCATAAGACCACCCTCTACATTCGACACCAGTCACAAACCCAGGTTGTTTCCTGTGCTTCTGAGACCAACTGGCTATAAATCAGAAGATGCCAAGACCCCCTACTTGGGTTCCATTAATTTACCAGAGCAGCTCACAAAACTCAAGAAACCTATTTTACTTACTAGGTGCTGGTTTATTAGTTTATTATAAAAAGATATAACTCAGAAGCATCCAGATGGAAGAGATGCATAAGGCAAGATATGGAGAGAAGGCATCGAGTTTCCATGTGTCATTCTCCCCAAATTTCCACATGTTCACCAATCGGAAAGCTCTCTGGACACCGTCTTTTGGGTTTTCATGCAAGCTTTATTATAGAAGCATGATTAATTAAATCATTGGCCATTGGTGACTGATTCAACCTCCAGCCCCTTTCCCTCTAGTAAAAATTAGGAGGTGAGACTGAAAGTTCCAATCCACTCTTCCTGGTTGGCTCCTCTGGCAACCTGCCCCCACCCTTGGATACTTTCCAAGAGTCACCTTATTAACATAAATCCAGTTGTGGTGGAAAGGGGCTTGTTATAAATATAAGACACTTTTCACCTTTATGAAAGCGATTTCAGGAACTAAGGACAGGAGAGCAAACATTGTAACAACAGATATCCCCATTGTCCTCATTGCTTAGGAAATTCCAAAGATTTTAGGAGCTCTGTGCCAGAAACAAGATGAAGACCAAATATACATCTCTAATTATAAATCCGAATATCACACTATGCAAATCTGTAGGAGGCACAACACAAATTGTAAAAGAAGTCCTTAGACCTATGAACATTATATGTCATGACAAATCTCCAATACCTGCGATGAGATGACAGTTATTTGTTATTGCATTTCAATCAAACAAAATGATCTTGTTTCCACAACTGGAGGTTGAAAGAAAGAGAAGTATGGCTATTCTAATCCTCATTATTATTTTCATTTATAAAAGAATGACTTTTGTACCATTCCCCCAGGACAGAGCACAGTAATAAATATGCATTACAAGTAAAATAAGCTTATAGCTTATTTTGAATGATTATGTGCCAGGGATTTTACTAGTCACTTTTCTTTAACTAATTTAACTCTCACATTCTGAATGTGAGAGGTAGCTTTTATTATCCTGACTTTTCAGCTAAAGAAAAGAATGTTTCAATAGTTAAAACTTTTTCCTGAGATCATATAGCAGATCAGTAGCAGACTTGAAATTCTAATCTGTCTAACTCAAAAACCCAGGTTTTAAATCTTTATACTACTCTTCCTGAATTCAAAGGAAAGCAATACAAAAACTATTTTATTTGCCTCTTTTAATAAATTGTATGTTACCACAATTCAAAAATCATTTGGTAAAATTAGAAGCCACTATTTGTTTTAACTACTCGATCAAAAAGGACTGTAGCTACTACAATCTGTTCCTGCTCTGTTTAATTAAACAACCACCTGCTTTCATGAGGTTACCAGTTATATCACTTGACAAAATATCTATTTGTAGTGGTAAAGTAGTGGTAAATAAAAGAAGGAAGGAAGGAAGAAAGGAAGGAAGGAAGGAAGGAAGGAAGGAAGGAAGGAAGGAAGGAAGGAAGGAAGGATTGAGGGAGAGAAGAAGGAAGAAAAAAGAGTGAAGGAGGAAAGAAAAGGAAGGGAAGGAGGGAGACAAAAGAGGAAAGAAAAAAGAGAAGGAGGGAAGGTGAGAGAGAGAGAGAGAGAGAGAGAGAAGAAAGGATACAAGGAAATGTATTACTGAATGTCAAGCCTGTGTGGATGTTAATATCCATTCTGAATCCACTTTGTAATTTCTTTCTGTTCTATGGCTTTCTTCATTCCATAAGTCAAAACATTTCACTCCATACGCCAAGAGCATTATAAATGGTACTTCTCATGACAGAGTTGATTAATAGACATATTCGCTATTCTTCCAAGAGATTGAATTTTTAACTGTAGGATAAAGGTTTTAAATGTCACTTTCCTCATTTCCATGTGACTAACATATTTTATAAATCATACTTCATTTCGAATAACCATTGTACTAGAAGCTTGGTGATGAAAGAAAGACACCATTGTTAATAGTTTTGTAAATCTTAACAATTTATATTTAAAAATGATTCCCTAGAAATGTTGGTATAATGTCTAGAACTGATTCCAATATAATGCTATATAAATGAAAAGATATAGCTTAGTATTTTTTTTTAATTTTTAACTTGGAGGGAGCTGCAGCCCTGACATCTTTACAAAGTAGTATTTGCTAATAATATAAAAAAGCACGTTACATATCAACCTCAAAAAAGTCAACTAAAACTTTTTTTGTATTAAACTGAGACTATCCAATTTCTGTATTCTATGTGTTGATGAATTAAAAACTGCAAAGAAGGTTCACTGTATTTCATTTAGGCAGAATCAAATAGTGCTCTTTTGTCATGGAGTATGTGGCCCAATATTAAGTCAAGGCAGCTTACTCTGCACCAATGTGTCACTTAATTAAATAAAAATATTAAAGGATAGGAAAGTGTTTCCCTCCTTCAGGAAAATCATGTAATTTGGCAGATATCACTTTAAAAATACGTGTGTTTTTTTACATCATACCTCGGTTATTCTGGCAGACAGCCTTCAGGATGCGATGTCCCAGGCCACATTTTCCATGATCAGCGATACAGATCCCTTCAGATGCCAGCCATCGATAACACATTGGATCCTCACAGGGAACAGATTCCACCAAATGAGGGCAATACCCTGCAGGCCCCGTGGACTCCATGAGGACGTGGCGCCATCTCATTCTAAATCCTTAAAAGAGAAAGAACATGTTTCACAGGATTCCATCCTCATCCAGCAAAGGAGAAGCAGCACTGTGGAAAGAGATGAAATTTTCATTTGAAAACCTATATCTCTAAAGTATGCATTATTCCGATGTATTTTATTTTATGGAAAAGGGAGAGATATAAAAGGAAAGAAAAAGTGGGAAAGAACTAGAGCAGGAAATTTGTTGTCCAAGTGTTTACGACTCAGGAAATGGAGAGGTCAGGTAATAAAAAAAATTAACAAGTAGCACATGTTCTATGTCATCAATAAGCAAGTAAAAATAAATGGAGACTCATACAAATAGCCCAAACATAGATAAATCCACACTTTCTTTTTTATGTAGTTTCTGACATTCCTGTTACTCTGTCAAAAATTCATTTGCACTTTGGCATATCCCTGATACCTGAGCATTCACAGTTCAGTGTCCCGAGATTTCCAGGTCAGCCTGCCTGTGAAGACAGTATCTATTTGAAATACACTACCCACTCTGGCTAGATATTTATTATTCAGTTAAAAAGAAAAAGTACTGTGAAACTAGGGCCCAAAGTCCCACCATAATTAGGGTATAAATGGGTCTTACATGCTATAAGCCTACAGTCACAAACTCAGTATCACAGGAATCAAGTAGGTACAAACTGATGAAAATGGATAAACCACAAGACTGTAAGGAGTGGTGGGGTCTGTGATAGTTGCCATGAAAGAATGTGAACTCTCTTTATCAAATCTTCTGGCTTTGTCTAAGAAGCCAGAAATCCAAATTATACTTTGTTTTCATATAAAATCTATTTTTAAATGTTGGAAAGTATTGTTTTTGTTTTGTTTTGTTTTTGTTTTTTTACCAAAAAAAAAAGTAAGCTAACACAATAAGTGACTGAGAACTAGATAAAACCCTTTAGTCTAAGTTTTCAGTCTGTAGTCCTCATGATAGATCACTTCTAAAGGCTATACCTACTTTCCATGGATCTCATATTTTGTATTCCATTCTTTAATACACCAAATTCAATCAACTGATTCATTTCCTTTTCTTTAAAAATACAACCAATCATATTGCATGGTAAAATTTTAAGAAATTGTTCATTTATTCCTTGGGGCAAGTAAAAAAGATAGGTCTTTGATAGAAAGACAGCATAAAGACATTGAATTCCCAGAATGTGAGTTAGATACCCCACAACCCTTCCAACAAGAGAAGGTGAGAGGGACGAGTTAGGAGCATGGGAGGTAACAAATCCAGGTAAATGCTTCCATATTTTTTCCAGCTGTGTCTAATTTTACACCAATAGTAATGAACTAAAAAGATTACAAAGCTCAAGGTGTAGTTGACAAAAGACTGGCTCCTCTTAAATAGCACAGCCAAGAAGGCTAGAACAAATTGACACATGGTTTTAGGCCACAAGAGGGAGCCAAGCTTCCTTAGAATATTGCAGGGCTGGGCAAGTATTTTATTTATTTTATATTATTTTTTAATTTTTCTATTATAGCTGACATTCAGTATTATTTTATATTAGTTTCAGATGTAAAACATAGTGGCTACACATTTGTATAATTTACAAAGTGCTCACCTCAGATTGGTCTAGTATACACCTGGCATCACATACAGTTGTTACAGTATTATTAAGTGTATTCCTTATGCTGTACTTTACATGCCTATGACTATTTTGTATTTCTTAATCCCTTCACATTTTTCACCTAGCCCCCCAAACGTTAAACAATCATAAGTTCTTTATTTAAGTTTTCTTGTTCTAGGGTTAACCTATAACCTCCCTTCACAAGAGACTCTCAGACTCTTATGTTAAAGATCTGCACTTGTTGAAAGGTATTATTTGGCTAATCAGATACCACATTCTTATGGCATTAAAAATATTAAGATCGAGGTGATTAAAAAAATAGATGATTTCTGCCTGTTTCATACCTCCGAGTATATAGTATTATTTAGTCGAAATAAAACCCTTGAGTAAAGACATGGGAAACATGCAGGGCTCTAAACTATACTCAAACATCGAACTGTAATGACCAACGAGCTCTCCCTGCCACACACTCTGGATGACCTCTATTCTTACATGTAGTGCCCATATGTTGCTTATTTACTGTCTTATATGTGTGCTTGTTAGGTTTATAGCTTTTAGCAGGAGGTGTCATGGGTCTTCATGATTTATGTTATTTGACCACCAGCTTAGAAACTTAGCAGTCTTTAACTGAGGGACTCTGAGTGTCCTATACCTACAGCTTAATGCCAGAGAGGGGCATGTGCAGTTTTCCTCTGTAAATTAAGTTGCATCCATCTCCCATAAATCTATAGATTACATCTCCTCAGTCAATAAATTCTTTCAGTCTTTCATTTGTGCTGCCCTTGTCCTGACTCTAACTAGGATCAAATCATAGCACAAGCTCAGCATAAAACAAAAACCTTGGATTCTCCTGTTAACACTTAACTTTAATCACACATCAACGTTCATTCCTGCAATAGATATCAGGCTTCCCCTGGGTGCTTCTTTTTTGAAAGATACACACTGCCAAGTCCACAATGGCTGGGCCAGCCAACCACTTACCTTCATTTACTCAATTTCATATTAATCAAATATCATTATTCCATAAACATTAACTACCTTATGTAGATCACTATAATATATTGTAGGAAGCCACAAGAGAAAGACAAAACATAAATCTAATCTACAGAAAATGTAGTCCAACCAAGGAAAAAGGCATGTGCATTAATTGAACACTACCGAATACCAAGAACGTGACAGCCACTTTACTTATATTACCCAAAAAATAATAAGTCGTTAAAACTATTTCACCAGTTACTATTCTCATTTTACATATGTGAAAACTAAGGCTAAAAGATATTTTATCACTTCTCCAAAAGCACGTTACTGGTGAAATGGATGTGTATGAAATTTAGCTGCAGTCTTTCTAAGTTGTTACCCACTCACAAGAAAGAATTCAAGGCAGCTCTTGGGTATAGTGTGCTCTAGCTCCACTTCATACAGTGAATCTGACAGGTACCATGTTTCATCTCCCTAACCTAAAGACGTTCAGATTAGAAAATGGCATTTCGGCCACTGGATAGCAGGAAAGAGTTATAATAATCACTTCCTGCCCAGATTTGGTGCATCTTTAGAAAAACAAATATTTGTAGGTTTTAAATTTTTTCTATGGACCTATGGATTTAGTATATAGTCTACCAGTTACGTGTATATTCTACTAAAGATAATTCCAAATGAGTGAATCATGGGTTGAGGCAGAAAAAGAGACGAAACACAAGTAGCAGAATGGTCAATATCTTTTTAAGTAAAACCATGAGAAAATTAAAGGAGGCTCAGGAGGGTAAATACGGGTCAGAGGATTACATTTCTTTACATGCTATTGGCCCAAAAGTGTCCACCTAAGCTTCCACGGAGCTATCCATGGCTAACGCTGTCTCTACACTAACTCCACTGGGACAGACTTGAAGCAAGGTCCAGCAGGCTGACCAAAGATGACAGGAGCTTATTCCATCTTAAACATTCCACTTACCCTTACCTCTGGCAGCCTGGATGCTGAGTAACAACACTGAATCAAATAACTTGAGCAGACTAAATCTCTGATTCCTACTCTAGAAATCAACCACTATTCTTGCAGGGGTAGTATTTTATAAAATCATTATTAGTTTTCACCCTGTTGTGAATACAGAAAAGAAGAAGACTCATTGATAGGGTAACCATGAGCATGAAGATTCAATTCTTAGAATGAAAAGTCGGTACAGTGCCTTATCAGTCCCAACACACAAAGCTGTCTTCTAGTACACACATATTATCTGTGACAAAGCAAAATAATTTTATATACTTCTCATTAAAGGTGGAATTATGTAGTTGATGAGGATAGAAAGTGAAAATTTTTCCATTATTACATAAGATCTAAAACTTGTCACTATCTCCCTACTTTAGTGTGTTATCTAAATTGATTTGTTTCCAAGTATAAAAGACTTTCTTTGTAAAAAGTGTCATGGCTTCTCAGTTTCAAAATGCCTTTTCCTATGGAGCCTTTTGGCCCTTTAGGTGTTTTGATGGGGACTGTACAGGGGAGGAATGGAATTCCCGACCTCCTATCATATAAGCAATTACCTACTGTGACACCGTCCTGGGAGGCCTCCGTCACTTCCTCTTCAGAACAACTTCAATAGGCAAGTTTGCCTTTCAGAAATATGTCCAAAAGGGACAAGAATGTCATATAAAAACATGTCTATATATCAAAAATATTTTTTAAAAATGCATTGCACCTCTGTGTAGAGTTCATTCATCAGCAATTTTTCAGGTTACTTCTCTTTCATCTAGGTCTAATTATAAGTCTCTGGGAATGCATGAAAGATAACGCAATGAATGATAAAACCTGATCCAATTTAAATTCCTCTGAAAGGTGTTCAAGCTTCACTTGACAAGTACCAACCTGCCGAGCACTGCTCCCCTTGTCTGCCTGTCACAGACCTGATGAAAGGTGCGAAGGCTGTGGACAACAGCTGACTTTGTAATGTACTCTGAATGGCTGACAGCCACCAACCCTATTCCTGATTGAATGATGTCTGCCTAAGAAGAACATACATATGAAAATAATTTCTATAATAATTAATTACTTCTATTAGATAATAAAACATTTACTGCTTTTCCATTTTCTACCTCTTTTTCTTAAATGCGAACAAATGGAACACCATAACCACCAAAGCCATAATACAGCGATTAGAAAAAAGACTATTGAGAAGAGAAAGTAATTATGTTCTACTTTCCATAGTTATTTTCTTGCTGCTGTCAGCTTGTTTTTCCCTTAAATCTTCCAATATATATAGCCATATGACCATATATATATAATATATGTATATTATATATCCAGGTTCACAGATAAATAGATGATAGATGATAAATAGATAGATAGATAGATAGATAGATAGATGGATGGATGAATAGATAGAATCTAAGAGTATAACTATCCTAGATTTCTGCTAGTAGGTCTACTGCATTTCATTAGAGCAGAGAACTCAAATGTCAAGCTAAACACTTCAGTTTACATTCACAGTTCTGCTATGTTTAATGTATTAGCCTATGCACTTCGGCCTTCATGGATTTCTAAATCACATTCAGTTCGTGCCCGTCAGTAACTCTGGCAGAACCCACGGTAGCACCGTGAGATAGACTGAGACTGAGAGGCTCTCAGACCTCATGCTCACTATTTCGGTAGAAATAACAAGATTACTTACTGTCATCATAACATGCTTGGACTGCTGGTAGACACAGAATCATTTACCTAGAGGGAAACCCCATTCTTTATTCTTCCCAAGAGAGATTACAGGCAGGTGGTCCTGGCAGGTCTTAGTAAGACCTTAACAATGGAAATTCTCTCTGCTCTAGGTGGAAGAAATTATAAAATCACAAACTCCCAGACCTGAATAACAATCATTACACTTATACTCTCTCCTGTCTGCGATTACTTAGTGCCAAAAGCAGGTCATTTAGTCTCAATATGGGCCCTAAAAAATAGAGACTAATTCTTATCAATCCCAGCATGCCCCTAAACTCTGCAGAAGTTCTACTTTCTCCACCCATTCCTGAAGCCCCAAAGACTGAGGCTCTCTGAAAAATGTATTGTCGAGGGAAAAACACACATCCCAGTTACTTGGTGCTCTTAAGCTGATTTTGGTACACTCTCCCTTTCTCACACACTACAGTCTACTTTCCCCCTCTCTTCAAAAGCAAAGCACCAGTGTTAAGATACATCCCACACCTCATCTCCTACATCAGTTCAAAGATCTGCTCTCAAGGCTAATGGTTCCCACTGGCCAATGTGGTACACATGCCAGAGGACTTCTCTGCTAACCATAGGGCTAAACTTGTGTCTTGATCCAAACTTTTAATGGAGGAATTACTAAGGAAGCCTAGTGTTTGAAAGAACACTGTATTGAGGAGACAGAAATCAAGGTACTTAGTGCTGGCACAGCCTTTATTAAGTCACTGAAAAATTTAGGACAAATTGCTTTACTTCTCTACATTTTAGTTTGACATTTTACAAAGTGTTGTATCCTTGTTAAGCCTAATTACTGATGCAAATTTAGGCAATATGTTGGTTTCCTAAATGCTAATACAAGTTTAGCCAGTATATTGGTTTCCTAGGGCTGCCAAAACTGACCGATGTAAAAAAAAAAAAAAAAAAAAAAAAAAACAGAAACTTATTGTCTCACAGTTCTGGAAGCTAGAACCCCAAAATCGAGGTGTCATTAGAACCATGTTCCCTCTGAATGTTTTAAGGAAAAATAGCTTCCACGCCCCTCTCCTACTTTCTGCTGGTTGTTGGCAATCCTTGCCATTCTTTGGCTTGTAGAGTTATCACTGCAGTGTCTACCTCTGTCTCCTCATGACCTTTACCTTGTGTATTCTGTGACTCTGTATCATCACGTGCCACTCTCTGTGTGTTTCTCTGTGTTCAAATTTCCTCCTTTGGATAAGAACACCAGTCTTTGGAATAGGATCTACTCTAACTCCATGTGATATCATCTTAACTTGATTATATCTACAATAACCCGATTTCCAAATAAGGTCATATTTACACATACCAGGAGCTAGCATTGAACATATCTCTTTGGAGGACACAATTCATCCCACAGGAGGTGATGTCTAATAAATGCTGAACCAGGGTATATTTGTAGGAGTTGACTTCTGCAATAGGGGAATAGGAGCCAATGAGGAAAAGGTTTGGCTTAAAAGCATCTTGAACAAATGGGTAAATGGAGGAGTCAGAACGTTGCTTGTTTCACATATGAGTTCCATAAACAAGTTCTGAGTTATGTGGAAAAGGAAGACTGAAATGAAAGTTAAAAGAACAATTTTTCACAGAATTTTATGAAAAGTTGGGCTCAAGTGACAAAAAGTACAACACAGAATTAGGAAAAAAACACTCTCTGAATTTCTGTAAAGACTCTAGCCCAGAACAAAGGGAACAAAGTATTTAATAAACACCTATTAAGTCTGACCCCAGCATTGGTTTTCCCTTCTTGTAGTATCAGCACCTTATTTTTTCTTGAAGGAGCCACCCATCCTTCATTCTCAGTCTGTGAGGCTTGGCAGAGCTGTGTCTCCACTGGTGGTCACATGCCTTGGATCTGTCCACTTCAGCCCCACATCCCCAAATCAGAGGGACTGGGTCAAGGAAAAGTACGTGACACATATTAGTCAATGAAATTCAATTCCAGAAATCTTTCTGGAACTTTTAGGAAAGACATTTCTTTTTTACTTTATATACTATCTAAAAAGGAATTCACATACTTACTTACTTACGTACGTACTTATTGTGAGAATTTTCAGATCAACTCTCTTAGCAATTTTCAAGTATATGATATTGTTAACTATAGTCACCATGCTGTATATTAGATCCTCAGAATAAATTAATTTTATAACGGAAAGTTTGTATCCTTTGACCAACATCTCCCCAATCTTCCAATCCCTTAGCTACCGGTAAACATCATTCTACTCCCTGTTTCTATGAATTTGTTATACATACATACGCACACACACACACACACACACACACACACACACACATATATACACATACACACACACACATACACAGACATATACATATATATGTATACATATATATATATATATATATATATATATTCCACATATAAGTGAAATTAAACTATTTGTTTTCCTCTGTCTGATATTTCACTTTGCATAATGCTCTCAAGGTTCATCCATGTTATCACAAATGGCAAGATTTTCTTCTTTTATGGCTAAATAATATTTCTTTGTGTGTGTATGCATATGTATGTATATGTGTATATGTGTATATAGATATGTTTCACGTTTTCTTCAACCATGCATCATTGACAGACATTTAGGTTGTCTTCATGTCTTTACTATTATGAATAACACTGCAATGAATATGGGGGTGCAAAGAGAATAAATCTTAAAAGTTCTTTACACATACATACACACAAAGTAATGATGTGAAGTGAGAGATGTGTTAGCTAACTTTATTGTGGTAATCAATTTTGCAATATATGTGCATATCAAATCATTATGTTGTATACCTTAAAATTATGCTTTACATCAATTATATTTGATAAGGCTCAAAAAATTAATTGACCATTAAATATAATAAGATGTCACATTTGTAAGACACTATGTTGATTTTATTACAATGTTTTGAAAAAAAAAAACCTCTGCATAAAATGTACTTATCAGTATTATGACAAAATATAGAAACACACAATATGTGAAAAAAAATGGATCTAAGAATCAAGGAAACAAAAAATCTTTACCCTTATTCTCCAATTTGCAATTTCTATGCCATGTCAATGTTATTTTACATCTGAAAGTTTAAATGAAACTGAGAGACTTTCACAGTCTGACCTATTAAAATTTTACATAGAGTTTTATGTTACTTACAGATTATTCAGATGTAATCACTGTGCCTAATTTTTGTTTTATTTTAAATCAAATGTCAATTGAATAAAATAATGTTTGAATGTTATGTTGCTTTAAAAAAACAGAAAACATTTATCACTGAAGTGATTTATAACTTTTGTAACCAATTCTAAGAAATAGATGTTTCAAATCAGAGTGTTTCAAATAATTACAACAATTTGTTGAATTTGTTGTTGCCCTGTTACTTGTCAGATGAATAATTACTAAAAGGCATATATTAACTAAAAGTAAATCTACCAAAACAGAGGCTACACAGTAAATTTAGCAGTAAAAAAATTAATGCTGGTTTTTACCCCATAGAGAGGGTCTGCCTTATAATGAACAGAATACAGAGAAAGGTATAACCAAGAGATGGAGCGATTAGAAGATGTTAAAGAGAAAAAGAATAGAAGATTGTAGAAACAAGGTCATAAAGAGAAAGAAAAAGAATGAGAAAGACTAAAACCTGAAACCTCACTGATACTTTTGGATGCAGTCCTACTTTTTCTTCTATTTTGTAGCCATATGTGCTAATAAATTCTCTTCTGAATTGTGTTTCTGTCACCTGTAACCAAAAGTGTCTCAAGTAATATAAGGCCCATTTGGCCTGGTATAGGTTCCACAGCTTTGAAAACAAAGGAAGGCGACATTCAGTGGAGCAAAGTTGCACCAGCACGGACAGCCATGGCCTCAGTGGCTGGGGCAGCAGTTTAAGTCCAACCAGCTTAAGTCATTTTCTAGACAGAGACCTTAAAACAGAGTGAAACAGGTCAAACATAAGAGGTCTGGTTCTAACAACATGTAAGTCACCTGGGAAGTCTCAGATGCAATTACAAGAGACTTATGCGGTCTAATTATACACATGACCATGGATTGTTGGTATTATTACTATTAGAAATTATTTGTGTTTATATCTGAAATGGGTGGTATTCTGGTTACGTGTCCAATAAGGAAGTAACACTAGCTCTTAGCCACCCTAGATCCCATTGAGATCCAGATTTCTATTGTTTGATAAAAGAATTAAAGTTAGCCTCTTCTTGCCTTAGGCTCAACATACACCCTTCTCTTCTGCCTTAGAATAGAGTCAGAATAAATGGAAACACCAACGACAGGGTGTGTGAGCCTGGGTATGAACATGTGTGCATTTGTGCACTGCAGGGACTGCTGACATGTAGGTTTTCACATAGACCCAAATATCAGCTGAGAGCACCAATTTTGGAACATCAATTGCTTGCCCATGTATTTTTTTTTTTTTTTGCATGTGATAACTTTAATTAGTGCTTAGCAAACACAACCTAACTTCTGGAATGTCCTTGGATCTCAATTCTCTTAATAAAGGGAATATTTCTATTAAGTACTGCCATTTAATGGAACACCATATCAGTACAAACTGAAGGGCAAATGAAAAAAGTCAAGATGTCACCTGAGATGAACTCTTGCAGATGAAGATGCATATTAGCAAATGAAAGAAAACAAGACTATAGAGGCCTACAAAATTAAACAAGTACATAAAGTTTGAGGGTTTCACTTTAAGCCTGAGGACATCTGAATGTAAACAACACACATACATGCCCCTCATAAAAATATAAAGTATAACATCAAATTCAGCATGCAGAAATCTGAAAAGAAACAAGTATGCAAAAATAGTCGTTTCCTGATGTGATTACAGAAATATCTATGAAACATTAAGTTATAACATTTTTAGAATAACAGTCACTTCGCCAGCTATCAGCCAAATCAGAAGGTCAATCAAAATCAGAGTCCATGTTCCATAGAAATGTCACCAGTGGCCTCCCTAATAACTGAATGTTATCAGGCTTGAGCTGGTTTTCTAAATTTTAGAAACAAATATTGTCTTAAGCAGGCTTAATCGGCTACTTAGCTACCAAGAACAAACGTGTGTACATTTAAAGTAAATGGACACACAAGCTAGGCACTCACCTTTTCTCCCCTGAGGATCACGGCAGTTTTCATGAACGCACAAGCCCCAGGATGACCAGGAAGATACTACACAGTCTGTAGAGCAAGGAATATTGCAGAGCTGAGAGGCTGCAGGGGCAGGTCCCAAACATAATGCCTTTTCCACAGGTCTAGAGACTGAAGGACAGAAAAAGAAAAAAAGAATGGACCACGTCACATTCTCTGGACATTCTTAGAATTGCTCCTGCCTACATCAGCTTTATGGTTTAAAAAGTGTATATGCAGACAAAACATAAACATTCTCTAATACTCATTACTTAGCTACACATTATTAGCATTTTGGGTGAGAAAAGGCAAGGAAAAAAAGGCAGCAAAAAAGGGCATGAACTTGAGTTCCCTGCTTTACAAAGTATTCCCTGGGAATCCAAGAGAGAAAAGGAAATCCAGACACAAATTACGTAGAGTTATGATTTTCAAAAAGAAAATGGCTTTGTGAAGTTTCAAGATGAGTCTATCTTAACTATATAAATGACTGGGTTGCTGTGAAAAAATCAAAATTGAACCCCTGAGGTGGGGTGTTTAGCATAACCAATCTACTGCTGTTACTCCCCTGAGCGGGGGAGCTCTGGAAGACACAGAAGAAAAATGGTTTTTAGAATAAGAATAATAATCAGAATTTGTGACTGCAAAATTAGCCCCTGGAAGTCAGTTCCATTACTGAGAATACCAAAAGGCTCAAAAAGTGTGTAAGGAATCAAAAGGAATGCCAAACTAGGAGCTTCCCAGAATTTGCTGGTGTGTCTTGTACCCAGAACATACCCAGAATTGGGTCACTGCAGGGTGCAGTAACCATCTCTGCATCAGTGGCATTCATCAAGTTCCCTCTCTATGCAAACTCATTCTGGGCATCATGGAAATACACAGATGAAGAAGATAAGATCCTAATCCTTGTGGAATTTAAAACTTAAAAAGAACTGGGATAGCAATATCCGAAAATGACACAAAAAAAACAGCCAAGTGCAAAACTACACTTACACAGAATGATCCCATGCTAAGAAGGTTTTGGAGCAATTCAGAGTTTGTGAGCTAAAGAGAGGTGCTGATCATACAGAGATTGTGCTGCTACTGATAGAAGTGGGATGGGGAGGCTGGAGTGACTGAGAATGGGGATAGACATGGATATATGACACCGATGGACTGTGAGGAAAGAAGAATCTGCAAGCTCAGATAGGGGTCTATGATTCCTCCCTCTAGGAGTGAGCAAGAGAAGACACAGAAGACAGCCATTCACTGAGTAAATTATGCACTCATTCTAAACCCACCATGCACTCACTCTCAATCAGGCCCTCTTTGGATAGTGTGTTTGCTTTCAAGGAGTTGTAAATTGAGAAAGGTAAGTAGCATATTAACAAAATTGATAGAAAGAGAAGCTTCAGAACATCACATAAGTAGAAAGCTGCATAGCCTTAAGGCAGAAGTATGTTTTTTGTCCAGACTCGTGCTTGTTAGAAATTCAAAGTCTCGTTGCAAAAATAAAACCTCAATAATGATGGAAAAGAAAGTGGGGCATGAAAACTGATTAATCTAGTTATTTAATAAACATCTACAGTTCATACCAGGCACCTGTTATATATCAAATTCATTTAACCTGTGTAACTTCCCTTTGAGATATATTATTAGTTTTAAAAAGAGTAAACCATAACACAGAAATATTGAGTAGAGCTGGGATTTAAATCTAAGTGTCCGTCTCTTAACCACTACACTAAGTGGTCTCTTCATTGGTCATTCACCTACATTGATAAGTGCCTATCATGTGTTAACACTGAAGCCAGAATAGTGAGCAAAACAGACTAGGCCCCTGCCCTCATGGAGCCCATGTTCCAGTGTGAGTTGATATTAATCATACATGAGTCTCTGAGCTCCAACAATATTGGAAATCTGTTACGGCTGCTTCTCCTTCCTTTGTCTTGCTGCAACACCAAAATGTCTGATAATAAATGTTGAGAAAATACTCAAAACCTCTCGGCACCAAGACCCAGCAGACGCTTGCTGCTACATCCTCTGTACTTCAGTTTGGGCTCTGTAGTTGAAACTAGTCAATCTACCAGTGCAATGGCCAAGCACACAGTGAGTCTGCATTAAATCTCATCAGAAGCTCCGTATTGTCCATGTACACAAGGCTTCAGATTGGCAGTGCAATCGCAAAGAGACTGGGGAACTTGTCCTGAAGCAATGTTTGTCATAAACACTATTTTTACAAATATGATGCTTAATTGGCTTATTTTTGGAGGGCTGTTGAGAATTATTGAGACATGTGTGGGATTAAGTCTCTCAAGGTCCCCTTTGATCAATACTTAACTGTCAATGAGCTGACTAACATACATTAGGGCTAATGGTACTCCTAAGATTTGGAAGCAGGAAGGAGGGACATGGTCTGTTGGAGAAGAACAGGATGGGACTTCCCTGAGGACTACTAAGTGATATAACTGGGGTGAGACTGAGGCCATTTGTCATAGTACTTATGTGTCTTCTGCACCTGCTGCTTTGACAGACAGTAGATCTTCATCCGCATCAATAAATTCTTCCCAGGTCACATGTCTAAGTTGTTCTGTTTGGGCATTGAATCAATGTACTTGGGTCAACCTATCTCTATCTCAGACTCCCTGGGCTACATTTGCTCTACAAATAAATCATGAATAAGTCACAAAGCACTTACCAGTTCCAGACCACTTAGGTAGTCATCTCCCAGAAAATAGTGAACACAGGATATTTCTATGCCTATTGACTGTTAGAGCTACAAGGGAGCTTTAGAGCTAATTAATTTAGTTTCATTTATCAATGTTACTGAACAACTGAGCTCCAAAGGCCTTAGGTATTTTCTTCAAGTTTACTCAGCAAATTCAGGGCAGAGCAAGACCTGAGTCTTGTCCTAAGTGGTTGATTCACCTCCACCTGGCCTACTTAATTTTCCTTTTATGGAATAAGGCATCAAACAGGACACATGAGGCCATTTATATCAAGGATATTCTGTTTATGAATCATAGTGACCACAACTGCAGGAAGCTAGTTACAAAATAGATCCGAAGTATCTACCAAGGAAAACAGCAGGCTCAGTGTAATCCTTCAAGCAAAATCTAAACCCTTCCCTCTTCTTCACTGCTACTTTGAACTCCTCTGAATCCATTCCCAGACCTCGCCCATGAAGCATGGGGTAGTGAGACCAAAATTTGCTCTACTTTAAATAACTATTTACTTCTTTTATTTGTGTCTATTCATATTGTAATAAAATTATTTGGGGGGGGTGCTGGGGATGGGGACATGACCTGAGCCACCTGTAATTGCACAGTCTGTGCAGTTTACTCTTTATAAAACCCTCATTTCTTCTTGAACAAACTTTAGTCATAATGTTTGTAGAAAGACTGCTGCTTTTCTACTTACCTGCACTCCTTTTTTCTGGATCTCTGGACTGAAACAACTTTATTTCTGTTTATTAACTCTGTCTTCCCTAATGCAATGAATCCTTGCCCTAATCAGTGTACCTATTCAGTGCAGGGCTGTGCTTGTCCCATTTTTCCCAGCTGCCTTTTAGATCATGTCACCCTGAGGCCTTCTGTCATTCCTAAGTTGACAAACTGCCTGACTAGATGAGCAGTTACCCAAGGTTTTATGGGCTACTTAGCTTTTGCAGGCAACAATGCTATATCCCATACAGGGATCTCTTATGGCCACAAGATGTTAAAGAGCCAAAATAACTTATAACTTGGATAAATTGAGATCACTACATAGTGGTAGCTTTCTAAATGCTAGGAAATATATTATAGTATTATAAGTGATTGTACATATGCAATAATCATTAATGCTTTGGCTATTTTAGTAACTAATGTGGAATTTTTCATTTGCAATACGAAATTATTAAATTGACCTGCCTTACAAGAAATGTGAAAGTCTGCTACTGATTGGAAAGTTTTCTTAAATAATGAATTACTCCATGATCAGAATGCTAATTAGCAAGGGGAAAAATGCTGGTATTTGATATGTTGAATATTTTAAAAAACTGATCTTAATTCTAGAAATGTACAAAGTTCATGATTTTTCTTAATCACAAGGTGATTTCAGATGAGCATACAAATTCAATCAAAATAAATTGTAATTAAGAAGAAAAATGCCTGTTGTGATCATTAGCACAAGACTGCCACTGTAAAGAAAAATGAGTTCTTTCACATTTTATTCTTTGAAACTGAATCGAGCTCTAAATCAAACTAATTTGAACTAACACAAAAATAAGTTGCAAAAAATCAATACAATAATATATACAGCACACTCCTACTGATGACCATTGTGTAAGATTGAAATTTCAAATGCCTTTTAACCTCTTACAGATGTTAAACTGAAATCACATAGTAATAATATTTATTATTAATTATATTAATATTTATAATTAATAGTCAGGCATCTCTTTAGTTTATAAAAAATTTGTTCCACTTTATATTTGCTTAATGTAAAAAAAGGTATTACAGGAGTCAATGGAATTTTCTTATGTTCAAATGTATCTGTTATTAGATGAAAAACCATCAGTCTTTCAAAGTTCAGATTGCGTTTGAGGTAATTCTGCCATGGCATAGTAGAGTTCACCTTTCCCTCTGAAAACAAAAAAGGATCTTGAAGATGGTCAAGGAATTACTCACTAGATAGGGATTTTTCTCTAGTATTTCGAAGGAGGTAGAGATGAAAGGAAGTAAAGAGATGTTACTTCCTGGGAACTCTTAAAAACTAGATGATTTGATCTGCTTTCTACCTTAGTAGTACTAAATACTCCTACAAACAACACCTTCTATCTTCAGTTGATTTTAAATAAGAGATTTGATTTCCAGAATGACATCAACCTGCACAAAAAAAGTTAGACAAAGAAGTTATATTCAATTTTCTAAATCAAATGCAGGTACCATAAACCCCAAAGGGAATTCCCACTCAAAACTCAAGACTCCCTCATTCCACAGGCTAAGAAAAAACCATAATGGAAACAGCAATTGCTAAGATTTAATTCAAAACTAATGAAAGAGCCTACTTATGTAAAAATGCTGCTTTCTAAATGATTTTTGAGAATCAATATTGCCTTTGACATATTCATTTAGGAAGTATACTGACTTGGCAGAAATTCAATCCACCGCACTAAAATAAATAGGCCTCTTCTACAGACTGAATGAGTCAAGTGGTTGAAGGGATAAGATAAATAATATTACAATTTTAACCAGAAAGCTATTTTCCTTCAAGAAGCTTCATGTATTATTTTGATTGCTTTTTGCCACTGGGATTTGCAAAATAATGTTTCATTCTTTTAACTCAGTGGATAGAATAAAAGCAAATCTGTCTTCTAGCACTTATAGGCAGCTTAAAGAATTAAATCACATCTCATCCTATTATACCTAATAAAGCTAATTTTAGCCATATTGTGACTCTCTTGGCAAAGTGCTGTGCAATACAATTTGGCAAGAGGATGTGTGTGTATTTACAGCAAATTTAATATTTATAAGTAATTCCTGCAGTTAGAAATGATTATGTGAAATTTGGCCACATGTTAAAAAGTTTCCTAAATTTCATTCATTTCATATAGACAATTAGAAAATGCCTATCAGCTAGTGATTTTCTTTATGCTACAGAGTAACAACACTATAGGTAAAGAATAAAAACATTATTCAGAATAAAATTAAGACAAAATAAATTAATTATATACACAATTTTAGAAAGTAAACAGAAACAACAGTAGACAATTACATAATTCAAGGAGAAATATAGTAGCCTTCAGCCCTGTATTTATATATTTCTATCATCATATATTCTCTCCTCTGTTCCGCTTTTGAGGATTTAGTTTTATTGTTTCTTAGACTTCTACCTAAGAGGTAAAAAGGAGTATGGAAAGGGATGGAAAGTATAAGAGCTGACCTAAATGGCATCTTTTACAATTCACGGAGTTAAAAATACTACTATTTATGAGAGAGAATGGTAAGGAGATAAGTGAAAAATGGTAAAGTGGTCAGGCCAAGAGAAAAAGTAAAAAGGCAGAGAGGCAGGTGAGACCAAGAGTTATCTCTAGAGATGTCAACAGCAGAATATGCAACATCAGGGAAGTATAGCTTTTAAAGGGGTTTTAGCTCAAGAATCCTCTTCAGACTCAGAACTTCACAACGTGGAGTTCATTTCCCATATAAACAATGACAAGAGCTAAATGAGAGCAAGTTTTCCTGGGAATGCCTGCCAGTGTCTATTTCACTGATTAACGTTAGTAACAGCAAATACATACTAACAACCCACTAGGTTCTAGGCACTGTGCAAAGCACTTAAATACAATTTCTCATTTATTCATCACAATCATTCCAAGGTATGTACAATTTTTGTTCTCATTTTATAGATAAAATAACTGAGGATAAATTATTTGCCTTAAAAAAAAGCTAATAAGCAACAAATACAGACCAGGACTCTTAAAAGCTCATATTCTTTAACACTAAATTATATTATGATTTTGTATTTGTAATAAAATTATGATAGAAAAATCTGCTGTAATAGTTAGAAGTGATCAGGAAAATAAGTCAACATTGTGTCCACTTCCAAACATTTTTCAAAGTGATCACCTCGTAGAGCATATAAATGTCTAATCTCTATATCATACACCTGAAATTAATATAATATTATATCATCTATAATTGAAAAATATATTTTAAAAATGTTACAATTATTTTAGAGGGTCAAGAAAAAAACTGTCCAGAAAATAAATATTCACACCATCCTGTTTTTAAAGAAAGAAAAAATGAAGGCCTCACTGTATTTGATATCCTAGTTCACATATTCTACTTTAAAACTGCAAATCTTTTTTGACTAAGTTAATTCAACTTCAAAGGAAGAATCATGGGATTCACCAGGTCCCTAAGTAATGATAGAAATGAGACTCTGCATTATATATTATATTTAATTCAGAATAGTTCATTCTATTGTATGAAGAACTGCATTATAAATTCTTAGAGCTAAAACAGAAATTACAAACCAAAACCTCTGCATTGCAAAACTGGATGGCAGCTACTTTCCCCCAGGCCTATTCCTAGATTACAAACTCTACATTTTATATCACTTTACTATGTCAAGAACAATATTATAAATTTGTAGCTTCCAACCTGGCTACACTAATGTAGTCTAACATAGACCCAACTCAGAAATATTGTCACATAATTGGAAAGGGAGCAGTAGAGAGTACAGTAAGAATTTATATCTTTAAAAATCTTTATGATTAACAGGCTGGGGACTCAATCTTATGAATAATTTATGGAATATGATTTTGAAACCCCAATTGGCAAAATACTATCATTAAAAATCCATTAAACTGAGAGCCTACCACTACCTGCGTGAATTGGGCAAATCTCTTAGCAATTGAGCTTCTGTAAAATAAATAGACTACCCAGTGTTTCTTACGTTTGTTACATTATCTCCTCCCTAACGAGCCTTTGTAAATATTTTTCCCCTAATAGCCCCTCTCTTTCCTATGACATTTTCACAACACAAATATACTGTGTGTGTATATGAGTACATATGCTGTATATATAAAAAGTATAAGATTCGTTTCACCCCAAGAACCAATTTTTCCCCCTTGGGGGGAATATCTCTTCATTGCATAGTGAGCTTAAATTGTGTGCTAAGCAATTTACAAGTATATTCTGATTTCATTAGCAAAACCATTCTATGAGATAAATACTACTAGTACTCCACTTTCCAATGAGACAACTGAAGTTTTAAACATATGCCCAAGTTTCTATAATTAGTAAATGGCAGAGGCAGGACTTGAACTCAGAGAGTGTGAGTTTGACTTTCCATCTTCACCAGCATGTTATACTCTTCCAGCCCAAGGCTCTGAAATTCTTAGATTCATCGCACATTTCCATAGCTGTAAGTTGAAATCTATCTTAAATTTGATTACAGTGCTTAATACCTGTGTTTGCTTGAAGTTGGAATGTATGGTCTTCTATTTTCATTTCAGTAAGCAGTAGATAATATCTTAACTAATATGTTATTTTCTATTAAAATTCTGATGTGTGTAAAGAATATGAACAATTTAAAATAGCTGATAAGCTGTAGAATTTTGCAGTAACAAGCATGTTATTCAAAAGCTGTCTTGAGAAGTTGCATACTCTAATATTTCACATTTATATAATCAGAGCAAAATAAGTTATAAAATCAAGAGGACAATGACATATTTTAAAATATAATTGTATTCTATGAAGTCTTAACTTGAGAGAGAAAGCATCAAAAATAATAAGATAATGATTATTTAAGTTTAAAAGTACTTATATGATTTTATATTAAAAGTAACAAGATATATATATATATATATATAAGTTGTTAAAGGCAAATAGACATTAATTCTGAAAGTGTTATTACCTATTTTTAAAGGGCAAGTGTCCTAACAAATATTGTTTTGTTCAACCGAATGGATCACAAATATAAGACATGTTTATCATAACTGTTATTTGGGCGTAGGGAGAAACCCTGAGTGAATAGTAGTCATGGTTATTCAGATAATTTTCAGACTTCTGACAGCTCAAGATCTTTACAATAGAGAACTCAACTTCGCACAAATGTCAGGGAGCCTTCAGGGGCTCCCTAAGGGGGTTACAGATAATGATGAAGCATTTCATCTGAGGACCACCAGAGTGCCCCATTCAGAACCATCTCATCTTTAGTCTGGCCCAACGGAACCCAACAGAATCCTGACACTACCATTTCTACTCTCTGACATCTTTTTTTTTTTTTTTGACAGATGTCGTGGCTTTTATTTCATTTCAAATCTGACATATTATACTGAGAACAAAGATGGGACCACGTCTTATAGGCCACCGGGCAATAACCAATTTATCCTCTCTACTTAACACTGATTGCCAACTAATTGTATGAGATACCTTTCACCAAGAGTTACTTTCTTATACTTATAATTATCAAAAACAGATACAGAATGCTACATTTTTAGAGAAAAGAAACATCTCAGTCCTATTCTAAGTTGAGACTTGTATGGCCTAAAGAAGTTTTCATGTCTTAACATGTCCAAGGAAACTGGCACCCTGCTTGGAATATCCTTTACCCTCAGAGGTATGCTCCTGTCATGGTATCTTGGAATGAAAGAGATCTTAATGATTTCTTTTATAATACTGTTTCTACAAATGAGAAAATCAAGGCCTAAAGTGGTTATATGACTTTCCCCAAATCAACATATAGTTAGTTTAAATATCAACCTGGAATTCCCTGTTCTAATACTTAGTTCCCTCATTTACATTACCTCTAGTTAAAAAGAAAAAAAATCTTGATTAATCCTATTATACACACTAATTTATACCTATACTTTACATTCATTCAGTTAATATTTTATTCTACAGATGACAATGTTCTCCAGAATATGGATATTTCTTCTCCTCAATTAGGTTGCAAAAACCTTGTTGTCAGGACTAAATCATTTACTTTACCCAAGAGTCATCATTAGCATGCTTTTTGCTAGTGAAATGACTATCATTATGAAAAAAAAAATACAGGACTTTTTTTCCAATAAGTAGTTTGAAAAATACATTCCACTTAAGATGGAAGGCTGTGTAGATAGTTAAATAATAACACCTAAATTGAGTTAAATCCTCACCGCAATACAAATTCCCAAGTAATAGCCACGTTATCTATCCTGCTCATCATTGTAACTTCAGCCCTTCCAATACTGACAAGTAGATAATGAGCATGCAACAAATTTTAATAAATACATAAATAAATTAATGTGGTTATATAAGTTTAAATTCTAACATATTAAATGTAAAAGGAGTCAGGTAGCAAATATTCATTGAACATATGAAAGAGGAAGAAGATTACAGAAGATCCTAAAATACAGAGTCTACATAGGGTGGTTCATGTTGATCCTGCAAAAAGTCAACTTGCCAAGGAGGCAAGTAGGGCTGAAATGCAGCCTGGCCCCTCTTGCCAAACTATATCCTTTGCTTTATGCTCAGAAGAATATCGCTTTCTAATCTCCTCAGAAGGGAATATGTATTCTAATTCATACAATGACACAGTTTATATTGCCTGTGGCCTTTCTCATAAATGGTCTTAAAGAATAAGAAGTACCTGCAGAGTCAGGTCAGTTTAAAAGTGCCCTTTGAAATCTGAAGGCACCCAAGTTGTTTTATAATCGAAAACTTTGGAAAAATAGAAGCCAGATATGTGTTCAAAAAGAAAACTAAAGTATATATATTTTTAGAAATAAGGAAAAATTCAGGAGACTAATAAAGAAAAGAAATATGACCCTGCATCAATGGAAACATAGCAGATGGAAGAACTAATCAGTTACAGATCCTTAGAATCTGAGATTAACCAGTAGTTTATTAGAAATAAGATGCTGAAACAGAATGAAAAATGGCTAGTGGAACTAAGATTCAGGTAAATAGAGGCATCCACTAAAGATCAGAATGTTAAATTTATTTGTTAATGATTCCAAAGTCCAAAAATTTAAATAGAAGTGGTGTGAAAGAGTCTATATTAGGCCACTTATCTTTGGAAACCTCTTAGCAATAAGCAGTATGACTTTAAAGAGAAAGAATACCTTCTTCACTAAAGGAAATATTCTGGAAGCAGTAAGTACCTACTTAACACAAATCACTGTCAAATAAGACATGCTAACTGAGCTGAAACTGCAATATAATGGTGAACCACTAAATCTCCCTTCTTACCCTACTGCCTACTTCCTCCAGGCAAAGCAGTTATTAAATCCCAGCCCTTTTTCTAGGCACTGCTACAAAGTCCCAGGATCATATAACCCCATATCTTGGTGACTTTATAATTTGATCAGAAGAATTAGATTTACACACAAAAATGAGGAATTATTATTAAACAAATATTAATTAGTTTTCCCTGTGCCTGGTACCAATTGTACCTGAAATATGTATATTCAGAAGACAAAAGATCAGAGTCAGTGCAAGCAATTCTGAAAATGCCTGAAATAACCTGGGCATAATCATAAAGTTAATCTTCAGGGTCCTCTACTTTTTCCTGGTGTTTCATTTTTTTAAATCCCTAGTGCATAGGACTCTCGTTGCCTTTTGGCCAATTACATATACCTTGGTGGCATAGAAGCCTGGGCTTCTCGATACTCTGAAGTTACTATTCTCTTTGAATTCTGTAACCTGATACTAGAGGATATCATAGGGAAAAACAAATTATTATAAAATAAAATTGCACTTACAAATAAATGTGTAAAAATCCAAATGACAGTTATTCAAAAAATATTCCTTTTTGTACTATGTCTATAGTACTGGAAATTTAATGCAGTAGCACATGAAACATTAAAAAAATGGAAAACATAAAGAGCAAAATTTTTTCCTACAGATGTGTGTGTGTGTGTAATGATATATTATGTAATTTCTAATATATAAATTCCGTTTATATAAAATTCCATAATCATTACTAAGCAAATATACAATTCTCAAAACAAATAAACAAACTTCCTTACTTAATAAATGTCTTCTAATATAAATCATAACCAAATCATTTAGAAGTGAAAAACTTTAAATATTTAAGTGAGAAATAAGGTAGGGATACCAGCTAACATATTATAACCTACCATTATAGATGTTTTAACCAATGCAGCAAAATGCACAAAGATTTAAATAAATTTTAACAACTATATCATCTCACACCTGTCAGAATGGCTATCATCAATAAATCAAAAAACAATAAGTGTTAGCAAGAATGTGGACAAAAGGGAACCCTCATACACTGGGTTTGGTGGGATTACAAATTGGCACAGCCATTATGGAAACAGTCTGGAGGTTCCTCAAACAATTAAAAATAAATATACCTTTTAACTCAGCAATTGCACTTCTGGGTATTTACACAAGGAAAACCAAAACAATAATTTGTAAAGATCTATTCACCTCAATATTCATGGCACAATTTACAAAAGCCAACATATGGAAGCAACCTAAATGCCTATCAACAGATGATTGGATAAAGAAGTTATGGTTAATATATACAATGGATTATTACTCAGACATTTAAAAAAATGAAATTCTACCATTTGCAATGATATGGATGGACCTAGAGGTTATTATGCTGTGAAATAAGTCAGACAGAGAAAGATAAATACCATATGATGTCACTTATATTGGAATATAAGGAACAGAAGGAATGAACTGATCAAAAAAAGACTCACAAATATAGAGGATAATCTGGGGATAGCCAGAGGGGAGGAGGATTGGGAGACTGGGAGAATGGGGTGAAGGGTTTAAAAAATACAAATCGGTAGTTGATGGATGGTCACGGGGATGGGGAGCACAGCATAGGGAATGCAGTTAGCATTAATGTAATGCTAGGTGGAGGGCAAGGGGAGAGAAAGTTCATTTTAGAAACTATATGTCTAATCAATGTCCTGTATAATTGAAACATAATAAAATAAATCTTAAAAGTTTTATAAATTTAAATGAGAAAAGATAAATATTACTATTTATATATGATTATTGCTTGGAGAATTTAAGAATATCAAATAAAAACTATAAGAATTCATAAGATAGTATAATAGACAAAGTTTTAAGTATTGTCTTTAATTTTTCAGTCTTCCTTATGTTTACTTTGTAAAGCTACCTAATATATATGTAACCTTTCTCCAGTTAAAAAAATATATTGGTTAACAAAGTATGGGTGTCATATATTAAAACACTGTATGTAGGAAGTTTTTGGTAATAAACCTATATCTACATCTTGATCTATATTGAAATTTAAGTTCAATGCATCCATTACCTAAGTGCTCAGCAGACAAGGGTGATAATAAAGAATGAGAAACATAAGTCTGAGTCTGGAACAGTAAGTACCAAAGGTGGGGCAATGGGAACAGCCTGCCCCAGGGGACGAGTATTTATTTCATCACTGATATTGTTAAGAATTGCAAGTTCTTGATTATATGTTTTTGTTTTTGTTTTTTTGTTTGTTTGTTTTTTTGGAAGGAGGGAATTAATTATGGAAGTTACAAAAACATGTCCAGGTCCTGTGCACTTTTCACCATTTCCTCTATGGTAACTTCTTATATACTAGAATTCAATATCAAAACCAGGAAATAGACATCGGTACTATCTACAGAGCTTATTCAGATTTCAGCAGTTTTACATACATTCATTTATTTGTGTTTGTTCAGTTATGTATGTGTGTGTGCTTACGTAGTTCTATGAAATATTTTCCCTGTATAGATTCATATGACCAAAAACACAATGAAGATACAGAACTGATCCATTATAAGGCTCTCTTATGCTATTCCTTCATAAACACACTATCCCCTTCCATTACTAACTAACTTGGCAACTACTAATCTGTTCTTTCTCGATTTTTTCTGATTGGTCTTATTACTACTTATACATTCTCTACAGACAACACACCCCTTACGGCCTGACACAGGCTTACCCCACTCACATTGCTCTGCCCTTGGTTTGCCACTGGGCTGTGATAATGCTCAGAGAAACTAAACATCCCATCTCATTCTACTAATTCTCAAATGTTTGCCTTGAACAGTTCACCGCTGCTTTATTTGGCCATGATCCTGGCTAACCCTTGGTCTCACCTCCTGCCTGCCTCCCAGTTCATGCTCCTCTGTCTGAGAAACTCTTTGATACATCAGGAACAATCCATGCGCACCACTGCCATAAGACTTCACATTTTTTCCCTCTGCTTAGAATACTCTTTTCCCAGAGACCTATATTATCATTATTTTCCTTTACTTAAATCAGTTCAAATATCACCTCTTAAGAAAGAATTTTTGACCTCCCTATTTAAAGCAACACAGTCTCATTTCTGTCTTCATTATTATCTCTTTTCTTAGACAGCTTTATTTCTCTTCATGGCACTTATTATCATCTAATATTTATTTACATCAGAATATAAATAACACAGGAAAGATTTGGACTGCTCTCATAAAGGTTATATTCCAAGTGTCTAAAACCATTCCTAGTCTATAGTGGATGTTCAGTAAATATTTGTTGGATAAATTCTAATAATCATAGAAAATAACTAAACAGCAAGACTACAATTCTCTCATCTTGTCAACAAAAATTGAAAACAAATAAAAATATTTAATACTGGCAAGAATATAAACAAACTGGCATGCTTAGATATCATTAATAAAGTTTCAAATGCATAGCATTTTTGGAAAAAATTTTGACAGCATTTATCAAATTTGAAAAGCACAAATCCAACAATTCCATCTTTAGGAGTCTCATTAAAATAATGACAGTTGATATTTGAACAAAACTAGATATATAGCTAGATGTTCTCCTGAACACTATCTGTTGTAAGAAAAAAGTTCTAACTCACCTAACTGATTAAATTAACTAAAAATCTAAACCGTGGACATTATGCAATTATTACAATGAGGGATCAACATATATATTTATTATCATGGAAAAATCAACTGACAAAAGACAAGTTGTAGAAAATTATGACAGGTATAATTTTTTTGTATTAAAAAAATCGGAGTGCACATTTAGATAAACCTATGTTTACATGTGCTTTGTATACATACAAAATCATTTATAATAACTATTCTTGAGATTACTGGGCAGGCTTGAGAAAAATGTTTTTAACTTTTTGTAGTACATGCTTTCTATGCAAATGTTTATGATAACACAGTTATTCTATAAATAAAATCTTATTAGAAAACATAAAAATTAAATGAACTGTTGTTTCATTAAACTAGTTCAAATTAAAGTATCCTTGACATATAGTGTTATAAAGTATCTGACCTTATGGAAGTGTTATCCTTTCACTCAAGATATTTTCATTTAAACACAGTCCCTAAGTCAAAAGAATAAATTACTGATACCAGAATTTTAGCAAGAATGTTTCCATTATGGAGGGTTTCCTAGAACATCTCACAGTTGATCATGAAGGCGAATGCCATATCTCCATCAATCAAAAAACACTTTGGTGAAATCCCTAACTCTCCCTTTATTCACCACCCCAAATCATGGCCCATTGACTGGCAAACCACTCAAGGGCTTGGCAAGGAGCATTCAAGATTCTATAACTGAAATTAAAATGATGAGAAATAAAAAAAATCCTCTACTTTTTTCTGCTTCTTAATCTTCTTAATACTATCTGCCTACTGTGACTGGGCCACCTCCTGGCCTACCCGATGATCCTACTGCTACACAGGTCAGTGAGGAGATTCGCATCTGTACAACACAGGCTCTACACTGCATCCAAATTGCCTTATAAATGTGTTCCTTCAGATTCAGAATAACAGAGCCTCTCATTATGTACTCTGTGTTTTCAAGATAAAAATTATCAGCCAAAGAATTTCTCAGATATCCTGCTAGGAGAATGGGAATGGCTAAGTGCAATCTAGTTAACATTAACTGAAAATAATTCTATGCACATACCCTACTAACCCTCACTCAACAGGAACATGTCCATACTGTAGGGATTGCATATTAACACAGCAGTTAACATTCAATGAATAATTATAGGGTGTACTTCAGGCAGAAAATGAAAAGAAGGAAAGAAAAAAAACAATACGAAGTTGCAAAATGGAACAAATGACAACAGAATGTTGAATGACGAGAAAAAGAAAACAATAATGGGAGAGATGCTCAGTAATATGCAGGAGTAGATACTTGGCAACGGTCTAAAATAATACAATGATACTACTGTATGAAATGAACTAGAAATATAATAGAAAGAGTTAAATAGGATATTATAAATAATAGTCTTAAAAATAACAATATTAAAAGGAGGTAGAAAAATAAATCAAATTTATAAAATTTTTAGAATACAGTAGTTCACATTCCTTCTCACATTAAATGTCACTGCTATGGTCATCTATTTGGAAATCAATATGGTGAATAGCTCAGGGAAGATACCAAAAAAAATAAAAAAAGAAAAAAAGATGGAGGAAGAGAAGTAACCTTTGGAGGGAAAGCTAAGCCCAGTCCATCTGCTGGAGGGCATGGACATTATTATTCTAGAATGAACGTCTATCACTACCCTTCCCCAATGGGTAAAACATTCCAACCTCGCAAAAGAATATATACAATAAGCACATGAAAAACCATTCAATGTCATTAGTCACCAGGGAAATGCAAATTAAAACTACAATGAAATACTACCACACATACAGCAAAAGAGTGAAAAGTAAAAAAGATTAAAAACAACAAAGGCTGGTAAGCATCTAAAGCAACTAGAACCTCATGTTTACACATAGATAGTTGAGGTGTAAAATGGTACATTTTCTGTGAAAAAAAAATTTTTTTGGAGATTTTTTTTAAAATAAAATTATTCTCACCTCATTAGCCAGATTTCTATCCCTAGGAATCTACACAAGAGAAATGAAAGCATTTGTTCACAAAAGCCTTGTACAGGGATGTTTATGGCAGCTTTCTAAATAATAGTGAAAAACAATCCTGATGTCAATCAACAGGTAAATGGATAAATAAATTGTGTTACATTTATACAAGGGAATATTACACTGCAATAGAAGAATAACATGGATGCAGTTCAAAATTATGCTGGGCAAAAGACAACACACAAAAACACATATTGTATGATTAAATTTTTATAAAATCCCAGAGAAATATAAACTAACTAAAGTTGATAGAAATCATATGAATGGTTGCTTCTGGTGGGTGCTGAGGATGAAAGTGAAATAGGACTGACTAGGAAAAAGGCAAAGGAAACCTTCTGGAGTAATGGAAATGCTTGTGTCTGAATATGCATTCATTAAAACATACACTATCATTTGAACATTTTACTATATGTAAATTATACCTCAATTAAAAATCACAGAGGTAAAATGAGAATTTTAGCTGTACAACTACTTCAAGAAAACCTCATTCAAGCAAAAGCAAAGCATCTGGAAAATGCTACTGACAATACCCATACAGTTGAAATTATAAGAAAGTAGGGAAAGGAGCTGCTATGCTAGGACAAAGTCTGACAAATGAGAAGTTATCTTTGGCAGTATGGACATAATGAGAGCACTGGCAAAAAACAATTTCAGTGGGATTAACTGAGCTTCTGTTCTTTATAGCTCTATTTAGTGGCAATATATAGACACTATTTTTCTAATCCTCAAACTTTTGATTTGCTAAATGTAGTATGGTTAATATGAAAAAAATGAAAGAAGAAAGGTATGCATTTAAAGAACAAGAAGAAAGAAAGAGAACAGCAGAGAAGAAAAATTTGAAGGATGATACTGAGAAAGAACAGTGTGTCTAATCGCCTAATGAGGAATGTTATTAAGTTGTGCTGTTTGATGTGGAATGTGTCCCTTGACATTTTTTTTCTTTTCTCAAATCTCCAGGAAAACATCTATCTCTTGTTAAATCTTTGTTCCATGGGAGCTTTATTCGGAGATTGCTTTGAGAGACTGAGTCTTCTTCCATGATGAAGATGAGTCAAGATTTGGAACCATCGTGGATGGTTCTGCCTCGTTCTTTTAGAATTTGTGAGAGACACACACACTGAGCTAGCCTGACTTCAGAATTTTGACTTCAGAAACACAAGATCCAAAAGGGTAAGAGAAAAGCCACAGGTTAAATCTCTTAAGGAGGAATATATTTTAAGTTGTAGGCTCCCTAAAATAGAATTGTGATCCCAAATTGCAAGAACTCTAAAAAGAATTTAACAGAATAAAGTTCCAAGGGGGACCTGTGGGACTGCACAGTGATCTCTCAATGAGCACATACTTTAGACTTACACAAATTTAGAAAGGATGACATATAGTCAAGAGCAAATATTAGTAACTTCAGTGTGGCATTAGAAAAATGTCATCAGACTAATGCTTGAAATACATTAGACCTATTAAAATGCCAAAGAAAATCAAAAGAGGGGAAGGGCACTTTAAAATTTTTATGGTAAGAAAAATAAGTAAAACAACTAGATGACATTCCAGCTTAGGCAAATAGAATAATGAGATATAAGAGCAAACATGGCAATGCTAGTTTAAGAGTTAATATTTATTGAATATGTTCTAAGTGTTAGGTACTAAGCGAAATATTTTATATTTACTATTTTAAACAATGCTTACAACAGTCCTGTGAGGTCAGTGTTATTATTAGCCTTATATCTGGCTAAGAGCAACTCGAAGTTCATGAAGGATAAGTGACTGTCTGGGTCACACAGCCCTCAGGGAAAACAGCCAGAGTTGGAATGCACCATTCAGACTCCAGAGCCTGCCCTCTTAGGCACCAGGCAGTAATTTACCTTTCAAACTCTCCTTATTGTTTCTGTTACTACTGAAACTCTTGTCTACATACGAAAAAAGTAGAAACAATTTGGTTATTTAAGAAGGGGTAAAAATCTCAAGTAAGCAAAAATATTATGCAGTTTTTAAAAAATAAAACTAGCCACCTGTTCCAGGTAAATTACAGCCCAGAATAGATAGGAAAATGTATACAGTAGTCTTTCTTTTTATGACAGGTTTTACTTTACATGGTTTAAGTTACTTGTGGTCCACTATGGTTGAAAATATTAATGAAAAAATCCAGAAATAAACAAGTTATAGTTTTAAATTGTATGCCATTCTGAGTAGTGTGACAAAATCTGGACCAGCCTTACTCCATCCTGCTAGGGAGATAAATCATCCCTTTGTCCAGCATATACACACTGTATACATACCTGGCACATTAGTTATTTAGCAGCCTCCCTTGTTACCAAACTGACTGTCAGGGCATTGCAGTGGTTGTATTCAAGTCACTCTTCTAATAGCCTAACTCTACATCACAAGGCCTATATCACTCACCTCACTTCATCTCTTCATGTAGGCATTGTAGTTTCTCACTATCATAAGGGTGAGTATAGTACAATAATATATTATGAGAGAGGTACCACATTCACATAACTTTTTCTATGTATCTTGTTATAAATATTCCATTTTATAATTATGATTATTAATCTTTTATTGTGCCTAATTTGTAAATTAAACTTTATCATAAATATGTATGTATAGGAAAAAATCATAGTGTGTATATATAGTTCGTACTATCTGTAGTTTCAGTTATCAACTGTGGTCTTGGAACATAGCCTCGCAGATAAGAAGGAACTACTATATAATCAATGCCTCAACCACTGTTGTGATGGGAGAGAAAGTCCCACAGATGAGCTGTTTCCCTTTGGTATACAAACAAAATCATTCAAACACTCACTCTATGTGGCTATTCCCCATTCCTTGGGAATGGGTTTAAGAATTCTTCCAGAGTAAGTGCAACTCTTGACACAGGCCCCATCATCCTCTGGACCAATGGTACAGCCAACCCAGGTGCCTGTCATCTTGGGTCCTGCCATTGCAAGTGTATGAACCAGACACCTCATACTTCCCATTAACGTTAATTCTTGTAGGCAATATCAACAGGAAGCTACTGTTTCTAAGCTGTAGAAGTTAACCAACTGTACCAAATGCTTAAAGATACCATAAGGAAACTGTATTTACTCCATAAAAAGAAGTTTGAAGTTCAGACTCAGTTTGCCCCTTTCCTTCCCAAGGCTAGGCCTGCTGCTCATATTCTATGAGAACTCACTTCCCTTAGAGGGCTCTCTGCCCTGGAACAGTAGTTAAGACCATGGGCTCTAGAGTCACACTCTCTAGATCTGAATCCTAGCCCTGCCACTGAGACTTCAAGCTAGTGACCATCAGCTCCAAGCCTCACTTGCTTCATATGTAAAATAGAAATAATAATGTTGCTTCTGGTATAAGGATGTAAAGATCTTATGAGATGATTCGTCAAAAGCATTTATACAGCACTAACATCTCACAGCAGTGCCATGCACAAAGCAAGCATCAACAAATAGTTATCTGTGTTATTTCCAGGATCTTAGAGATCTAAATTTTTAAGATCTATAGCTGCACTACCCAATATGGTAGCCAGGAGCCATACAGTCACATATAGCTATTGAGCACTTGAAATGTGGCTAATCCAATAGGAGATGTGCTATAAGTATAAAATATATACAAATTTTAAACACTTAAGTACAAAAAAAAATTTTAATCTTTATTTTTATACTGATTGCATGTTGTAATGATAATTTTTGGATATGTTGTGTTAAAATGTTATTAAAATTAATTTAAACCATTTCTTTTTACCTTTTTCTTTTTGCATTTTTAATGTGACAACTAGAAAACTTAAAATTATCTATGCAATTTATAGATTTCTACTGGAAAATACTCTTCAAATTATGGTTCGTAGAGCAACAGATTAGGCATCTCCTGGGAGCGCATTAGAAATGCAGGATCCTCACTCCATTCCAGACCCACAGAATGACAATGGCATTTTTAAAAGACTCCCAGGTAACTTGCATGCTCATTAAAATCTGAGAAGCACTACTCTAGAGGGGCAGGGTAGACCAGTTAGCTCGCACACTTTCTGCATGGTGGAAAGGGAATCCTTTTTACTTTATTAGATCTTTTACTTAATTAGAAGTTGAGGTCCCACCTGTCCAAACTCCTTCTTTCTCAGAACCTGCATAACTAGAAGGCCTATTAAAATCCTGACACACTCAAGGAACTCTGTCCCTTCACAATGTTTTAAGATAGATTATTTGAGGCCTTCCTACATGAGAAATTTTAGATGTGGAAGTGGAGGGAGAAAACAAACCAATTTTGGACAGTTGTTCTGAAAGGAGAAGAGAGTAGCCTTCATAGTGTATTCTGTGCAATAATAATCCCAGGCAAAAATTCAAAGGCTTACTTTTAAATAGATAGTAACCACAGAAAAGAAATCATATTTCATTATAAAATGATTAGAATTCTTTAAGCATCCTTTATGATGAAAAGTATAAAAATGTGACCCATGAGTAGAAAGTTCAAGATTGTGGGTGTTTGGTATAGAGAGTAAAATGTAGACAATATAGTTTGGCTGTTTTTAAATTTTTGAAGAATTTTTATATAAAAAATTGATTAATTTTATGTAGCTCCTAAGTGCGGAACTGGGAGAAATGGACAAAAATTCACAAAAAGTAATGCAATATAAGAGAAGTCTATATAATTGGAACTTCATAGAGTAATGAATTAGTTATCACTAGCATGCAATTTGAAACTACCCTTGAGTATACTTCAAAAAGAATTTGCTGTGTCTGAGAAAGTTTTGCACCAGACCACCAACCTAGCCCTTTTCAAACTGTACAAGTTATGATCCCACTATCTCATGTAGTAAAGACAGCATCAGGAATGATCAAAAAACTGTTAGGTTATAGTTCGACTTCTAGCTTTCATCTACATAAAGAAGAGAATAGAAGGGTTAGCTTGGAGCTAAAACAGTCACTTAGTACTGGGGCAGTTAATAAATGTATTGCTACTATGTTATATGAACACAAATAAGAAAGTTTCTTTATCTTACAATAGAGGAGGTCTATTCCATTACCCTCCAATTAAAAAGAAGTGTTCCCCAAAACAAACATGTACATAGCTTATTTTTTTAAAAAAGGAGGCAGGATTGGAGAAGGAGTAAGCATTCTAGTAATTACAGAGTTTGAAATGAAAATGTAGTGTAACCCTTTGAATGAGTGGGATAGGGCTATATATACTATTAAAATATTCCAAGGAATTAGCCATACAATATGTTATCTTTTCAGTGACTGTCCCATCGAGGCCCTTTAAACTAACCTCACTTGCCTATATGCAAAATTAACCATGGGCCCTCACAATCTGCCAGTTTCATTACCCAATCCCTTGCTCTCTCCTTCCCTAGCTTTCCAGTGCCACCCCCTCCAAAGGTACGCTCCTTACCTGAGTTATGAAGGACCTCCTGTTTTTCCTGTCTTTGACAATCTTCTGAATAAACATCAAAACCTTCAGACATACTCTGGAACTTGTCCTCTAACATCAAATATTAAGTATATCTGAATAAAATTTTTTAGCTCCTATATTTTTCCCCAAATGTTCATCCATATTCTCATTTGAAAATGAAGATGAGATAATCAGAAATAGGTCTATTTCATAAGTTGGGATCCCACCATCCCATGATATAAATGGTAAAAATGCTTATAATTGTTAGTATAAGGAAACTTTTGTGTTAATCTAGGTTTAAACGTATTACATGATGTCCAAAATAGGATTAAAAGAGCAAGAAAATAAAGCTTCTCTAAGAAGTCTTCTGTCTGATACAAAAAGAACAAAACATCTTAACCTATGAAAATGGGGTCCCCAACATTTTTGATACCAGGGACCTGTGCTCCTGTGAGAATCTAATGCCTGATGACCTGAGGTAGAGCTGAGGCGATGATGCTAGCTAGCACAGGGAAGCAGCCGCAAAGACAGATGAAGTTTCACTAACTGGCCCTCTGCTCATCTTCTGCTGTGTGGCCCAGTTCCTAACAGGCCATGGACTGCCACTGGTCCACGGCCTAGGGGTTGGGAATCACTGAATAGTGTTTTCTCCTTTATTAAGGATCAAAGAGAAATCAGGAGAAAGTCTTAATAAATCAAGTTTCAGAGTTCCAAGAAGAGAGTAAGCAGATTTATGCCTGGTGTATAATCACCATGTCTTTTAAGTCCACCTCAAATTATCTGAAAACAGAGAAAAAATACTAATTGTCTTTGAAACAGGTAACAGATTTTCAGGGATCTAGTATTATCACAATAGAAGTTTTCTGCAGGGTTATAAAGAGACGCCATGTGGCTTACATGAGTTATAACAATAACTAGAAAATAGAAATTCATAAAATTATAGCTAAGAAACAATTAGAGTTAGCAGGTCATTAAAAGCTTTGATGCTAAAGCTGCAAAGTCCACACTGAGCCCGGACATCTAAAGTCATTACCATTGGAAACAAGTTCTTTTGGAGCTCCATGATACCTCAGGCTGCTTTTCAGTCTCTAGATTTTGCATAGTTTCTGAATTCACCAGGAAAAAAATTATTAGACTAGTAAGTAAATAGTGTGGGGGAAGAAAAACAGTGTAAGTTAGTAGAGATAATATATATTTAATAAGCACATGGACTTTTAGGCCAGGGTAATGAATGGAAAACTGGACGAGATGACAGAAGTCTAAGGCATGGCTTAAGGTCTACAAATGACCAATTTTGAGAACCAGGCAAGTTTCAAGTACTATAGATCTCAATATACATATTTAGAATAAAAATATTAAATTGCATCAATATTTTCTAACCTTCATTTATAAGAATCACCTGTTTTATTATTTAAAAAATATATAAATCTCTAGGTCCACACTAGACCCACTGAAGCAGAATCTGTGGGGGGAGGAGTTCAGGAAGAAATATATTTGACAAGTATCATAGGTGATTCACATCACAAGGTTTGTTGATAATTACTGCTTAAATGATATTTACATGTCCTCTCAGTTCCAAAATTTCATTTCTTTGAATCTTGCATCAAATGTTTCTCATAGCCTAAAAAATGAATGTAAAAAGATATAATTAAATTGACAATTACATAATTTGCTTTAATGAAATTAGTCTTAAATATGATAACTATCATTTTAAGCTTTATGCAGTCTAAAGAATATTAAATGAACCTGACCATATGACAGTATATCCTAGCTAGCAAAAATAAAATTACAGGTATAGAATTTTGCAGAAATAGTAAGTATACTTGTAGTGTCCCTAATCAATTCTATTTTAGTGAAAGGAGACATTACAGATAATAAGAAAAAGAGTATTACATATAAACAAATTTTCTTCAGAATAAAGCTAATTTCTACATTTATATTTCCCACTACTATTTAATATACCTGTGAGATCAGAATGAATACATTCTATTATCTTTACTTTATAAAAGGATAAACTGAATCCAGAATTGGGTAACTCATCTATCCAAGTATTATTATCAGTTATATAGATAGAATTAGGATTAAGTCCCAGTAAAGTATTTCTTTCTACATAAGTCCATTTTATCAAAAAGTAATCACTATTATCTCCACTTTATTCCCACAAGAAAACCTTTTTTTTTAAGTTTGTTAACTTGAAATTAATAGGAGGTAACTTACAGATAGAAACCTTTAATTGTCTGGGGTAGAATTTCCAGAATGTTATCTCTACGGTGAACAATTTGGGCAAAAACCATTTTAAACTTTATATTTCAAAAATGTCTACAGAAGAAGCCAATGTGTTACATATTTATTTCTCTATTCTTAACAAATTATTCTCAAAGCTTGTTGGATCAAGCTACACATCAATAACCCAGTACCTCTAAAATACCTATTTGATTCAGGGAAATAAAACACATTTCCCAAGAAGCGTGCGGATGTTGCAATTTCCAAAAGAGAGAGGTCATTTTCTAAATAAAAGTATTTGTTGCTTGTGGAGTGTTTTGGCTATAATAATTTCCTCCTATGAATTAACATCACAAGGTAGAATATCAAAATATAAAGTTTCTTTTAGCCAGTCAATGATTTTGAAGGACATAGGCACTTTATTGTTTCACATAATGACAAATACTAGTTTATCACTATAACTGGAAAACCAGATCACTCACTATATAAAATTATTTTAGTTAAATTTTTAATGAAAAGGCAGGCATATATTAACCAGTGTGTACATGTACATTTGTGCGTATGTGTGGGTATTGCTATTGTCGGTAGATAATTTCATCATATATATGTCATATATCTGCATGTCTTGTGATCAGAGATACTGATAGCTTTCATTCCAGATTATTTTTTCAAGAATCCTTATATAGAAAATAGCCTTGGAAAAGAAGGATAATGTCACCCTCTGTGGCAAAGGTTGTGTAGACTTGCTTTCAGTTTCCTTATAAAAGATTGAGGTTTCTAAACCTCAGTGTTTCTCTCAGTACACAACTCACTATATGTGCAGGCATCACACGGCCCCTGTGTGGTATACTGTGGGAACTGGGGCTCAAGAAACTGATACAAATGATAATATTCTGGCTACTCACATTTCTATGAGTACCAAACTGCCCTTTGTCTCTGACTGAGGGCCTTCATGTCTTCTGCCAGTATCTATGAAACAGCTGCAGGCTAGCATGTTAGCTTACAAACAGGGTAATACCTGAGACCCTTTGTAGTTCTTCGTATATATGTATGTCACTTATTCACATTTGAGCCTACAAGTAGCTCTTCCTACAATGGCTTTTCATAATTCCTTTAGAATTGTTTATCTTTCAACTCTCTGTTTGTGTGCTAAGAAATCCTGATTCGTCATTTTATGATTAGTCATTTCAATTAAGTAACAGAGCAGCCCTGCGGAATTGTTTAAAAACATCAAAACTTTTGATATATGTTATATTATACTATTCCAAAATCCTCATATCTACTTTTTTTTTTTTATCCACCAACCTGTTGCAATAGAATGCTTAAGTCATTCTCTGTGAACTTCTTCCGTTAAAACCTACTGGGACGTTTTGAATGGAATGTTGATATACCCAATTCTCATATTCCTAGAGCAGTGCCAAATCTGTTAGCAGTCAGTTCTAAATGCATACCTAGAGAGCTCACAGATTAGTGTTGTGTTCTTAGTGTTTTCTACTAATCTCCAGTAGAGGTTAACCAACAAGCTTAAGAAGTGATCCCTCTTACATATGTCATGTCAGATGTAGGACAGTTAGGTGTCCAGGCCAGTGCTTAAGTTATGTCCTTTTGTCTATTACACATTTTTAATTTCACTCCTTATCATAATCTTATTTCTAAAAGAAACTTTACTATTGGATCATATTCTAACTTCCTCATTTTACAGATGAGAAAGCTGAAGAATTTGCATTTTATTTATTTTTTAAATATTTTTTTCAATTACTGTTGACATATTAGTTTTAGGTATATAACATAGAGATAAAGTATATACTCCTTTCCTCTTCTAGCATGCCTATCATTTAACCTTACATTTCAAAAATACATTTTACATACCTAGAATACAACATACATCATATCATACTCACATAATTTGATTTTATGTTCCTCTCTCCAAATTGGCTCTCACCTCCAGATATACAAGGTTGGATTGTCACTCTTCTATTCTAATAGTATTTGATACAGTATATAGCGTACAACAGAACCTCAATAAATGTGTGAAAGCACCAAAAAGTAAAGTCTTTAATGTCTAAAAAAAATAGCATCATGTACTAATTGAGCATTACTATGTATCAGACACTGTGTTGTGATTTTTTCTCTTTTAAATAAAAATCATCTCATTTAATCCTGACAATTCTATTGTTATCTCCATTTTACAGATGAGGAAACTGGAGGTTTAGAGAGGCTGTGTGACTTGCCCAACATCATACCACCAGGAAATGAGGGAGCTGGTATTCAAATAGGGCAAGCTCCACTTCAGAGCCTAAATTCTTAATTACTAAACTAACTAAATCTCTGTACTACTTTATATCATACTGTATAATCTATGTATTCATATAGACTATTCTCTTGTTTAATTTTAATAAATCCCAAGTTTTTATTTATTTATCAGAAGAAAGAGAAAGGGGTTTTGGTGGGCAGAATAATGGCCACCCAAACATATCTAAATCTTACCCCCTACTACCTGTGAATGTTAGATTACATGGCAAAGAGGAATTAAAGTTGAGTAGAACTGAGGCTGCAAATTAAACGACTATGAGATAAGGAAATTATTTTGGATTATCTAGGTGGGCCCAATGTAATCACAAAGATCCTTATAAGTAGACAAGGAAGGCATAAGAATCATAGTTAGAAAGACAACTGAAGATGTTATATTGCTGGCTATTAAGATAAAGTTAGGAGTTTTGAGCCAAGAAATAAAGGCAGCCCCTTAGAAAAGGGAAGCAAGGAAACATTCTCTCTTAGAGCCTCCAGAAGGAACATGGCCCTACTAATGCCTTGATTTTAGCCAGTGAGAAACATTTCAGACATCTGACCTGTAGAACTGAAAGACAATAAATTTGTGGTGCTTTAAGTCATTAAGTTTGTGGTAAGTTGTTACAGCAGCAACAGGAAATTAATATAGAGGTATAATTAATAAAAAATAATGCCTGTGGCAGAGCCAGCTAGCTATGCCTCAACGATCTGTGCTTCCCTTCCAAAGTGTATAGTTATTGCCAGAGAGGAGCTGCCAGTCAGAGGTCACATTTTCCAAGGGCCCCTAATCTCCCTATCCTGATTCTTTTACATTGAGGCTGGACACAATGACTAGTGTCCTCAGGACACTAAGAAAATGTATCAGTTCAGACTTAAGATATAGAAGTTCAAGGTTCTCATGTTCTATGCTGCATGGGTGATACAGTGCTAGCTTCTGGCCACAAGATAAAAACTCATGCACAGAAAGGTCAACTAACTTGCCCAAGGTCACACAGTGTGGCTGGGATAGAATGGGTGGAAGGAAGAGTAGAATAAGGTGAAGCTGGAGAGGCAGGCAACAGCCAGATCATATGTATCTCTGGGACAATGTTAGAAAGTTTTAATTCAGAAGAAGACTTTAAAGTCATTTTGCATGCTACTGATATACTCAAATAAGCTTTCTTATGAGGTTGCTTTGGCAGGAATGTGGAGAAAAAAAATAATAATAGCTAGTAGTTACTACATGCTTTTTGTATAAGGCTCTGTCATAAGTGGTGTGTCAGTGTGTGTGTGCATGTGTGTAAATTTTATCCTCACAGAACTTCCATATCATCTCCATTTTACAGATGAAGAAATGGAAGAGTAAAGGAGGTTAATTAATTTGTCTCAGGTTGCACAGTTTGTAAGTGATAGAGTTTAGATGGAGGAAGTGTTCCTGCAGAGCCCATGTGCTGAGCCACATAAAATATGCCCATTCTATTTAGAAGTGCGGGTAGAAGCAGGGAAATCAGTCAGGAATCTATTATGGAAGTTCATGTGAGAAATACTGCAGGAAGAGAGATGGATGAAAATAAATAGAATAAAGAAATTAATTTTATATTTAGAGGTAGTATTAATAGCATTTGGTGATAGATTGAATTTGGCAGAGAGGTGAATGACAGTGAAATGCCAAGGACACTGTCCAGGTTTCTAGCATGAGTGCTTGGCCAGAGAAGAAACACTCTCTTGAATTTTGGAACACTGGAAAAGAATCTGATGTGGGGTTGGGCAGAATAATGTAGAGTCCAACAATGAATTTCAAATATTATAGATTATTCAAATAGAAATAGCTGTGTACAATTCTGAGCTCTGAGCCTAGGGAAAATGGGGACAACTTAGATAAATCCCATTGAGTCAGAAATACAACTAAAGTCTTAGAAAAACATCTTAAAACAAAATAAGATGAATTGCAATGATATAATGGGGACACACAGACTTTTACAATTAGAAGTAGCATTACAATTCAGCTAGTTTTCAAGCTTTTCTCTTTATGTGGGAATTGTTTCTCTTCCCCATAATGCTTTAAAAAATGGCCAGAAGACAAAGGAGTAATTGAACCATTCTGAAGCACATGGAGAGAGCTTACTGAGTCTTCTCTCTTGAGGACAGACCTGATGAGAAGTTCAAACTAGAGCATAAAAAAATGCTGAGTACAAGAAAGGCTGGTGAGAAAATTGTGAAACTTGCATGCAGGAAGGTTTCAACAGTAACCTGGATGTTTGTTCTGTATCCTACTTGCCAGGGCATTCACATATTCAACAAGGCTGAAGAAACAGATTTAGAAGAAATAACTTTGTTTCAGAAATTACACTGCCAAGAGGAACCTCATTACCTCTTGGCTTAGTGTTCAGGAAAAATCTAATCCAGCCGACAAAATGAAGTTTAGTGAGACACCCAGCTAAAGACTGTAAAGGCACACGAGTCTCAGCATATTTTTCCAAGAGCAATCTTTTAGTATGAAAAGAACTTAACTATTCATTAATGAAGTGCAGGTGTATGTAAGCAATTGAAATCAAGAGAAAATCCATCCCAAAGTGAAAAGAAATGCCAAAAACTGAATGGTAAGACTACATACAGGGATTTACATTCATTAGTTCAAGAAATGCCTATTGAGCTTGTACTACACCTTGTGCGAGGCAATGTGCTACCTGCCGTGAAATCTGCCAGATGGAAATAAAAAGGAAAAGTATGATAAAGGGGAAGAAATAGAAAAATTGCATAATGAGAAAGATGAAATATAGAAGAGGAGGAAAGTGAGCTTGAGGGAGAAAAAAGAGAAGGAAAATGAAGGGGGAAGCTCCCACCATACTTGAGGCTTACACTAGGTCTCATCTAGACTATTATAATAAATCCTTAAAAACAGAGTCTCTCATTCTTTCTTTCAACACATATTCATTGAATTTTGTTGTAGCTTAAGTCCTCTAGAAAGCAGAGTCTACAATGAGAAGTCAAATGTTAATGCTTTATTCAGGAGATGTAAGGCCAAGAGGCAGTGAAAGAGAAAACAGTGTGAGTAAAGCAAGGATCAGTGCTATCTGATGCGTTACTGTGTTCACTAACCATTTCACATTAACCCTCAAAGAGATACAGCAGATTTATGTATTTGGAAAACAGATATCTCTGAAAAGACTGCAAGAATATACTAGAATAATATACAGGTAAACTGGGAAGAGCCTTGCTCCGACCTGAATCATGTTTCCCATTCAGTGAAGTTTTACGCCTAAGTCTCCTACACTTTTAAGTTGTATCTTCCAGGTAATTTAATATCCAGCAGCTCAGGTGCTACCCAAGAAGCCAGATCTCATATGCTACAATGCGGTGCTTTATCCAAGTCTGAGAGTGGACTGGCAAACACAAGTTTACAGAGAATTAACCAGAGAAAGAAAGAAAGAAGGTGTAAAAGGAACATGAGAAGGGGCAAAGCTTTGAATTCAATACAAGTATCCTTTATGTGCTGGATACCGTGCTAAATCACTGGGGAAGTAGTAGCGAACCAGAGAGATTTGGTTCCTGATGTCATAGACCTTGCATGGTAGCCTGGTTACCAGTGACACCAGCAAGAGTTACATGACAGTGAGATGAAGTGCTCTGATGGCTGAAGAGCAGAGACCCCAGGTCATACCCTAGGTTCCCAGAAGGAACAATTTCTAAGAAGTAGGGGTTATCTAGGTGATAGGTCAGGGATTAAGTTTGTTAAATTGAAAGGAAATCACAGAGGATTTAGGATTGTGGTCAGTGGCCAGACAGAGACTTTCCAAAGTCCTAGAGTACGAAAGACAATATTCAGTATTGTTGGTGCTCACCATGTTAGACAAAGAGGAAAAGAAAAATAGTTCAAGCTCTGCTATCTCATGACCTGATCCTCTCCAAGCCTAAGACTATAGAATTCTATCTCTCTAGCCAAACCCACAGTCTTTTCCTTCATCCACCCCATATTTGTGTCCAACATAAATATTGGTTTTACTCTAAATATGTTCTATGACTTTCCACTTCTGTGTCTTTACTTACATGGCTTGCTTTACCTGGGATTCTGTGCATTTCACATGATTACCTAAACTATGCCCTTTCTTTAAGGCACACTAAAAGCTTTCTTCTTTATGAACCAATCTAATGTCCCTCATATCCTACTCTAGACATTATGAGAATCTTTAAAAATTCAACTACTAATGTCATGGGTCAAGACCACTAGACAAAGGCATCATTTTAGTCCAAGTTGATAGCCCCAGCCCAGTGGCCCTCTTTGTTTTTCTCTCCTGTGAACTCCTCCCTAATCTTTCTCCTTGGGCCATTTCCATTACTTCATGATCGTCATATCTTCTGTTTAATATGATTCCATTCTAAACCTTCTGAACCACCTGACCTTGGCATGGAATACTGATATCCAGAAAACAGATCATTTTGGTTTTGTCCACAGTAAAACAATTTCTTTCTCCATGCTACCCTAAAAGGAAAAGTAGTCAGCAAAATTCAATACAGAACGCTCTCACTTAATTTTTCCATTTTGAATTCTGTAAGCATCTGTAGTTTGCCATTTACATGACAGGCACTGGTACTTGAAAATATAAAGAAGAAGGACCCCAAGCATGGCCTTCAAGAGCTTTACAACCTAATGGGTGACAAAGACAATAACATCAATGCCTAGAAATCATTCAAAAGTGATGTGTTGTGATAGGGGTATGGTCTTAGTGCAATAGCATTAGGAAAGCTCAAATATTACTGATAAAACCACTGGGAAAATTCAACCATTTCTACTTTTGGGTCCTTGACAGTCTTGCTCCTTCATGATGCCACAGGCTTTGGTTTCAGTTGCATACCATATTAAATTAGTAATTAAGTAGTGTTAATAACTAATACATAATGTATAATAAAATAGATCATATATAATAAATATATAATATATAAATATATAATATATTGCACAAAGAAGAATATGTATTCTTCCTCTTTAGAAGATCGAATTAAGGAAAACTCACAAGCTATCAAAAATACCTATTTTTCCACAAGCTATTTTTGCCCCTCAGGAGTAATCTTTATTCAACACTAGACTCTTTCATTGAATATCCTGCCTCTTTAATTTTTTTTCTAGGGCAACTCTTTCCTGTTCTCATTTCAATCATGTGAATTACACCTTGAACTAAGTAAATTAAGAAAATTTTAATGTCAAAAACAGCCTGATAGTTTAATAAATGCTTATAGTAGGAACTCTTCAATACTTTTGCTAAGCACAGTAATTCAATAAACATTTGCTATATCACACTAATATAAGTTTGTTACACTTGATTAAATAATCACTAAACTGAAATGTAAATGCAATGAAACAGAACCAGTAGAAACTAATCTCAATCTAGATTCCTGGTGACCTAATTGCTTCTACATATTTAGTGTTCTTTTTCTAAAGTTTTCTTAGCTTTCACACTTTTGCATGGGAATATTAGAACTACATATAATTGAGTATGTAAAAAGATTGCAGGCCAACATCCTCCCGTCTCTTGGTCTCATGTAAACTTCCATCAAATATTCTGCTGTTAATTACCAAAGATTATTTCATCCTGTTATCTGTGCTTCTCTATTAGCATAAAGCAATTGAAAATTGTATTATTTTCTTAACACTTTATTCTCACACACAAATGAGCTTATTGACTTTAAAACCATTTTATAAAGACAAGTAAAGGACATTTTTAGGCTCTCAAATGATAGTGGAATATCTTCCTTAATTGCCCCTTAAGAAACCTGTTAATCTATTAATAACATAAATTACATTATTTTATATCACAAACATTTCTTGGATAATCAGATAAGTTTGCAAACAGGACATGACCACTCGTGAAAGTTTTCTTAGCACGACATTCATCCATTCTAATATAAAGCTAAGAATATGAGATTTCTTTTATGCTTAAAAACCTTCAGTGAGAAAAAAAGGTTGCAATAGGTACCCATATTCTTAAAAATAGTCTGAACTCCAGAATATCACAAGAGGCCTACTTTTACAATGTCATTGTAACTTATTCCTTGTGCTCTCCTCACACCAGTTCACATGCCACCACTGAATATAATTATCTCCATTACTTTCCATATGTCCTCCCTGATCCACTTAGCATATTCTTTTCTGTTCATCCTCCAAATTTTCTGTAAGCATTACCTCCTTTATAAAGATTACCCTCATGTATCATTAAATCATTTTAAATCATATAGATAAATAAATAGATGATAGATAGATAGATGATAGATAGATAGATAGACAGACAGATGGTAGATAGATGATAGAGATATATAGATATATAGGTATATGTAGATATATATACATAGATATCATATTACTTAAGACAATATATCATAATTGTTAGTTCAATTGTTGTTCCAATTCGACTGTAAATTAATGAGGGGCACCTATATAATACCAGTGTCTAGGACATAATTTAAACCATAGCAAATTATTTTTGAAAATGAATGTGTGATTGCCATCCACATTTTACTTACCTAATCAATATATTAAAAAAAATATGATGAACGAGAACACTAGAATAATATTTTTGTGGTTTAGCAAAGTACCATATAGGTCAGAATTTAAACCCAAAACCAAAACATAGCAAGTCTAGTTAGATTTAAAACTAGTTAGGCACAAAATATATAGTCTTTATATACAACTTAGCATTCCTGGGCACATTTTCTTATTTGGTCATGTGCTCCCTAGATGTCAACTCTGGGCCTAGCATAATATAGACTTAGGACTTTCAAGAACTATTCAATCTTACTAGAGTGGAGGGGACAACTAATGTGCTCAATAATTCAAAGCTAAACTGCATTCCATTCTTAAAATAACTGTGTCCATTTGATGACAAATTATAAATCTGAAATATGAAGACAAACGAACAACCAGGCAGTGTTCTACTTAATTATGACTACACCAGTAACTTCTCCCCATTTTTATTTAGTTTTCGTAAGGGATTTTGGCTTTATTTTTTATTCACTTCATGAATACATTCTATCTCTAACTCGTTTCACTCCATATTTTTTGATATGCCACTGTCTGGGACATACCATCCCAGTCTTTCTTAGATTTTGAAGGTGTGTTTCTTGTTTCAATGTTTACTTTCTGATAAATCACCCCTGAATGCAGACTGAGTGGCTTTAATTTTGTTTGAGAAAAAGGAAAGAAGAAAACAGTCTCACCAAATTCAAGTTTTTAAAGTTGCAGGTAAGCATTGCTCTTGTTGGTACTTCTGATTTATTTAAAATAAAAATAAAAAATATCTCCACAACGAGTGGTAAACAAAATCATAAATACTCCTCTACATTTTCATCCCTAATTTTATAGGCTTGGTTACTATTACTGGTAATACTTCTCATATTGATTGTTATGGCACTACTTTAGCTGCATCTGAAACATCACATGAACTCTGAAACATCACATGAACTGGGTATATATAATGGAACTATACACACACACACACACACTCACATACATGTATATACATGTAATATAACTATGCCATAGTTGTTATTATACTATTCCTACAAACACCATGAATTGAGGTCAAATGGGGAATGGGACAACAGAACAAGTAAGTTGCTGATAAAACTGCATTGAAATCAGAATTCGGCCTCAGTATCCAACCTTAGCAAGGGACTTGGGGCCCTTGGGAGAGAATTAGCATTTTCCCCTTCCCCCATTCTGGTATCTAGAAATTCTATTCCATTCTATGCATGAGAGAGCCATAGATATAAGTCTTGTTCCCCACTGCTCTTGCTTCCAGGATCCTAGATTCCTCTAAGATCACATTTTTAGAATGTAGTGCAGCTAACTCAGTGAGTGGTAGACTTCTATAGGGTAGTAAGTTAAGCAATTCCTCTTCAGAGAATGAACAGAGTTTCCTGGAGTCTAAGGAGAAATTAACCTTGTGACAAAGTCAATTGGAAAAAAAGAGTTTCTAAAATCAATGCTATTAAAATTTCTCTCCCTCCAAAATCTAACATAATAATAATAATCATAATAATCATAATATGTTCACAAAAACTGAAATGCAAAAATGTCACTAACTTTTCCCTTCTTTCTGCTTTAGCAGAAAATGTTAGAATTATTTAAATTCTGCCACTTTAATTGGGAAAACACACTCACTGGTCCTTTAAAATGGCGATTCAATTATTCTCTTGAGTTTACTTGAGCTAAAAAGAAATTCTCATATTGCCGAATACATTGAGGTTTACCTATAAATGATAACAGTAAGAAATGAAAATATTCATAAGAAAGATAATGGCTGAATAATCTTTCTGGTTCACTTTCATATAAGAGCAAAATAAAGCCTTTTTAAATAACTATGAAGACAAGTTGTAAGCCTTTAATGCAACTGTGGCTATGCTATTTTTTCTAATGCATCAACAGTTTTACTCACTGTATTTAACTTTGTATAAGAGTACATGTCATGGTATACATAGATGCATTTATATCTTGTCCCCACATCTAACCAGCCCCCAACCCCCTAAGAACTGGGTTACCAGGCTTAAAGCTTTCTAAGTACTTTCTGTTTCCATGTGAAACCAGGCATTAATCTAGAGGTGTATCTTGGCCTAAGATTTTTTTCTTCTTCTTCAGATGCTTGAAACAGATTGCACCAGGGCTTAATAGGCTGTTAAGTCTGCATTTAACATCCCTCTTCTATTTAACCCCCTCACCCACATGTGATTCCCAACTCTTGAATACCATTCATGCACTTTCTTCCTAGTTACAATCTTTATGTCCAATATGTTTTCATTAAGAAAAGATTCATGTTGAAGAAGCTTTAGAAACAGAAATCTATAAGTAAAGCTATTTTTACTAAAGAAACTTTAGGAAGATAAAAATGTCAGAAGAAGATTAAAAGTTGAAGATGAAAATAGGTAGCTTAAAAATTCTTATTTATATTTGACCCCTGAAGACCCTAGAACTATAGATGACAGTTAAAAGGGAGAAGGAGAAGGAATAATAAGATCACCAAGATTTGAAAAAATAAGCTGGAGCTTTTTATCTAAATTCTGTTCCTCTGAATTCAGAGGAGTAAGCATAGTCTTGTTCCGTCCTGTAACAGAAAGCATGTAAGTTGTCACTTTCCAAAAGTGACATTAGAAAAGAAAGAAAATTTAACTGTGGTTTTAAAAATAACTTTAGCTCTGTAAATGCAGAACTGTAACCTCAACTGTTGAAGTAAATGCTAAGCACTTTGGAAAGATTGTCCCTCTGTGAGTCATAAGATGCATCATCAAGGCTATGGGCCATGGATGCTCCTGAAAAATGAGAGGCCATGTCAAAAAAAGGCATGTGTTTGAACATCTTTACTGAATAAAAAGGATGTATTTCTGTAGCAAGAAAGCTCACACCTTGCCTCCCTAACCAAATTTTACAGGAGAGATTTTTATGTGCACACCCTAGGAAATATTCCTACTTTGACTATTTCTGCAGAGGACACTGCTGTGTTCTCCAACGTGGCCAGCACAGATTATACCTTCTTCTAGAGTAGAGCACTATTGTCCACTCTTGGCTTTTAAATAAATGGAGTTAAATAAATCGGGGCCATTTTTTTTTTCAGTCTGTGTATGTTATCATTGTCCCAAATTATGAAACAAATGGACTAGTGTTGAGGTTGTACCTGCCCAATGGACAGCCTACCATGGGGGTTATTATTTCTTCTCCTCTTCCTTCTTTCCATATTCATATGCATTGTAAACTTTGGCAATAAATTGGCATTGACCTTGACATTTGAAAGTAATACATCTGTAGAAATTCCCGCATTTACAAATTCATCAAAAAAACAAAACACTCTTGGAAAACAAAACAAAATAATGCTACTCATTTATTACTGACTCACTCCAGCTCCTCAGAGTGTAATATTCATTTGTACTACAAATCTTAGGTTTATTTTCTCATGTAATTTTCAAAATGATCTTTTGGGGTTAATGTTTTTTATTATTACTACAGTTTTTAACTATTCCAAATTACTGTAAGGAGCAGAATTTAGGAGTGGTTTGCAAATAGCCAACAAAACATATTAAATCTGTGAATGCAGGTCTACTACATTCAGAAGAATAAGAGGAAATGGTATTAGAGTTAATTTCCCTTCCAACAAGTAACACCATCTGTTCCTGGTGCTTGCTACCTACCTTCCTTGGCCCTCTGTGCGGTGGATGCTGGTGTGCTCTGGGCACAGTACACCTCCCGGGTCTGGATCCCACCTCCACAAAGGGGTCCCGTCACATGCCAGTGGGGGTCCTGCTGCTCAAGGAGGAGAGAGACTTGGCATTCTTTCCATTCAGAGGTCTTCCAGGAATACCTGTTTGGTTTAATTTATTTAAAAGAAGAAGAAGAAATCAAGAAAATATAAAATTCTAAAGAAAACAAGTGATGACACCAAGTGTGCATGAAAATCACTCTTTCTAAGGCCAAATCTTTGCCTATGAATAAAAAAAAAAATCTACTAGCATTGCATACTAAATCTCTTTCATGTCCTAGAGAAAAAAATCACAGCAGCCATGTTAATAGCACAGGATAGAAGAAGTGAAGGAAGGAAATATAGCTAAATGGTGGAACTGTCTCAGTCTTGAAACTAAGAGAAGAAAGAATTAGATAAAAGTGTTGGAAACCAAATAAGCCTAATTTGCAGCAGCTGAACTTGTCATGGAATTTCATTTCATAAACTTCTAAGTGACTTTGTATGAAATTTGGCCTTTCTTTTTTAATTAATAGGAGGATGCTGTTTGAATGTGTGAAGTTGAGAATATATTAATTTTACTGGACTGAAATGAACTCCAACTTTTAAACTCTCTTGATAGAGCAAAGTATTTCTATCTGTTTGACCCTACTAGGACAAAGACATCCATATTAAAAATTAGTTAACAAAGTGCCGTTATATTTAATTGATGAGTGTTTTTTTACATATACAAATATGATGTTATTTAAACTGACTTAGGAATATGTCCTCCTGCTTTATAACAAGTTAAGATACATACTAATAGGCAAACACACACACACACACACATGCACACATATAAATAAAGGGTAAAAAACACAGTGGAGTTTATACACAACTTGCAGAAAATAAAACCACCATAACAATACTATCTTCAAACCTGGAGAGTTATTTCAGACAGAATTTCCTTTATAAATTATTACAGCATTCTTTCAACCCATAGCATTAATATAACCCTACAGCATTCACATAAATACCAACAGACTCATTAACTTTGGGAACAATAAACAAAAACTAAGAACATTCTCACATCTGCTGTCCCATTTCAGATTTCAGAAAAATAATTCTAAGCTTTGCAATTGTTTCAAAGAAACCAAAACAACAATAAAAATATGCATGTGTCACCAAGACTCTGGCTTCATAGAAACTAGAATAAAATTGAAATAAAGTAACAGATGTCAAAATCAGGAGTCAAATGTCTAAGAAACCTAACAGTCATCAAGTCCCCCATAATAAATGTCATCATTCTAAAAGGCTTGAAAGCTGAAATCTTAGTTTTGTGAAAAGCCCATTGTAGAAAAGGATTTGGACAATCCTTTGGCAGTTTGTTATAACACAAGTGTTCTCCCTCTGCCTCACTACTTCACTTTCATGTAGTTTTGCAAGGCTTGAAAATGAGAGGGCCGGGCAAGACTTTCTAGTGCAGAGTTCAAGTCCTGCTTGCACCGGGTGAATACAGACAATAACATGTTCCTAATTCTAGGACATGATAGACTGAGAAAAGTTCAGTTCTTCCCAGAAGTAGTCCTTCTCCAGAGCTTTCCTTAGCTTTCTCTCTTCACTCAGAAAGCACCATCACCCTATTCTCTACAGTCACTGAAGCACAAGGCTCGCTCTTCATCTGGATCTGAGGGCACAGGTGGCTCTGTATTCCAGAGCAAGACACAATGAAGCAGAGCTGTGTTGGGGTGGATAGCTACCAGGTTCTCATTTTAAACTCTCTGCCTCCTAAGGTTCCCTAAAAGAAGTGCTCTCTGGTTATTACGGAGGGGATGAGACACAGCAGCTGACTTTAAGGCTCCTATGATATACTGAATCAGATAGGCAAAACATGGGTAGTGTGGTATAAAGTAATAAGTATGCTTTACAGTCAAAATGATCCAGGCCTTACCACTTACTGGACATGTGACTTTGATCCAGGTTTGTTTTCTCATCTATTAAATGAAGATAATAATACAAATGTTGAACCTGGCATATAATAAATACTAATTCCCTTTCTTCTTATGTCCTTCTGCTTGTGTCTTTCACATCTTGCTGCCACAGAAAATGTACACACATATACATACACAATTCATATTTCAAAGAATTTTACTGATTTTATCAAAAGTCCCAATATTAGAGATCGAGGGATGGTATTGTATAACTTCCAGCAACCAAAATTCAGCAAAGATCATAAAAGAAACAAAGATGAGAATTATTTGCTGTTTAAAAGAAATAGCTCATGCTATATGAATTGCTTTTTCAATTAATTTATCATGAACCTATAAGAATTTGCAATGGAAGAATTTGGGAAGTCATGGAGAAAAATGAAAAAAAAAAGTTTAGTGACTATGGTTCTATATAAGGTAACAAAAACTCTGTTGGTAAGCTCATTAACCAAAAATACAAATTCCATTTACTAGCAAACAACAAATTCTCTAAAGAAATATAAGACATTTATCACTATCACTATTGTTAACCATCTCACAGAAAATACCAACCCAGAAAGTATCAGAGAAAGAAGCACACCAATAAAGGACTTCTATGCTCCTTTTTTAAAATGAGGATATTTTCAGTCTTTTCTCATCCTTTTATCTTTATTTTTTTCAAAAGAGCTATCTATGTTTAGTTGCAAATCACCCGGCAGCATGAAAACTGATGATCCTGAACTTCACCAACCTGAGAAAGCGTCTCTAGGATCTGACAGAATAAGAAATCAAAGGCGTTCGCTCAGTTAAACGTTACTCACTTTCTTCTTTAGAGGTTGTTACCATAATAGTCCTCCGGCCTCTGAACAACTTGGCTTTCTGACTGCCTGGGATATTCTCTTTAATGGCTAACTCCCTGTCAAAGACCAGGCCTTTTCCAGCCTCTCTCTCCCAACTCGGATGCCTTTCAACACATCCTCATTTTGTCTCTATGCTTAGAAGGAAAATATGAGGGTTCTCAAAGGCCATCCCTACCTCCTGTGAGGAAGCAGCACTTTGAGATCGTGTGGAAATGCCTCAAGTAGGGCAGATGGCCATGGAGTGAAAGAAATGAGCCAGTCCTCAATGCCCCTTACCATTCGTTTTTTTTCAAAGGGTCCAGCTGAACAAGAAAGAGGCATTCATTTATTTGGGCTACTAGGGTATCATGACATATCCCTCAAGTAATAACAACCAATATTTTCTGCAGGCTTATTCTGTGCTAGGCAGTGCACTAACAAATTTAGGTGTATTACTTCATTTAATCCTATCAACCCTATGAGGAAAATATTATTCTTCCTTTTATAAATAGAAGAATTGGCCTAAAGAATAAGCAATTCTTCCCTGAGGTCACATAATTAAGAGGAAGAAGAGGTTTCAAAGTAAATCAGTTTATCTGATTCTAAAGCACATCTACTTAATGACATGATACTCTGGTAGAATAAAACAGTGAATGGCAAACCAATGAAACTTAATCAGAGTATATAGAAAGTAATTTCAATAGATAATAGGCAGTTACCTGCCTAGTCCTTACAAAGACAAGCAAATGTTGGTCTTGGTCTAAGAAGTGTATTCTAGATTAAAGCAAAAAAAAAAAAATCCTGTTAGTGACAAAACTGAACAACAATATTTTATGCTACCAAAATATTTTTTCTTCCAGTCCTAAAAACATATACAGTTTGAGAATATTTTATAGCTAATCATTCTATAATTAGAGCACTGGGGGTCAAATTTTAGCCCTTTCGGGTATAATTGCAAGTTAATAAGAGAAAAAATATATAAGCCAAATAAAAGAATATCTAATTGTAAAAACTAAAATTGCCAGTAAAAGTTACAGCAGACAACTTTTTGAAAAAAAAAAAAAAGCCTTTTCGTCCTTAAAATCAAATTTCCTACATTTTTCCCTGGTGATTCCTAATCTTAGTTAAGCTTGTCATCATCCATGCACATAAAAACAATTCCAATGTCCCCACTATTAGTAAGAGAGCACACTGTTAGCCACTCCGGAACCCAAAACCTCTGATAAGTAGAGTGCTGGTAACTCAAACACTGAATGCACAGGGAAAACAATTTGTACAGGGATATTTTAGTTAACATAAAGGTGCATATATGAGAGACTGAAGACAGGAAAGAGTTGAAAAATAAAGTAGGCCTGCCCAAATAGTAAATGAATCAGTTACTCAACCATGTGTTTATTTATCCTTTTTTCAATAAGTAATTTCTGAGCTCTACTTATGTGCCAGGCACAATTTCAGACAATAGAAATGCATAGCAGTGAGTAAAACATAGTCCCTGACCTTGAGAAGGTTGCCTTCCAGTGGGGCAGACAGAGAGAAATTCATCATTACATAATACAGCATCAGATAACACAGGGAAGAGAGACAAAGATAGCTATTTTGGTGCCATAATCAGGGAAGTCCTCAGGACCCTGAATAAAATGAAAGAGTGAGTACAAGAATAAGTGGGCAAAGAGTGTTCTAGGCAGAGAAAAGAGCATGTTCAAAGGTCCCAGGGATGGAAAGGGCTTGGTACTTTCTAAGAAAGCATAGAAGCCATTGTGGTTGGGACAGGTAGGTCAAGGCAAGTCAAAAGGTGTGTAAGGTGGGCAGGGGCAGATATAAGAAAGGAGGAGAGGCCAGGGGCCATGCTATCAAGAGCTTGTAGGCTAGAATAAAAACCATATTATTCTAAATGTGGTAGAAAATTAAGAGAATGTTTTGAGAACAGTAATGATGTGATTTCAATTTTAAAGGACTACTTTGGCTACTCAGTGAATAGACTATGGGGTAGTGGAAGGAGACAAGTTTGGAAGCCTTTACCAATACAGAGGAGAAGACAGTGGCTTCAACTGGGGCAGTCATAGTCAATGTGGTAAGAAATGATTAGATTCTGCATATACTGTGAAGGTGGAGACAACTTTCTAATGGATTAGATGTGAACAGGAGAGAAAATGATGAGTGAAAGATGCTTTCAAATTGTTTTTGCCCTGATTATTAGCAGCACAATTTCTTGGCACTGAATTCTTAGGTGAGACAGCTCAGGAAAAGGGACAAAAACCTAAACATTAGGTAAATTATGTATATTAGAACTCTGAAATTCAGTTTTTCCTCATTTATTGCCTAGAATCTGCTTTCTCAATATTTCTCCCATGCTTAAATCTCACCTCTCAATTTCTTCATATGTTCCCCATAACTTAAGTCTACTCTTAGAAAATGGTCAACAAATGTATCCATATGATACATTAAAATTAATATTAAATATGTTACCATCCTAAAGAGGTTTATGCGGCTTAAAAGAAGAAACCAAGATTAAGTCAAAGAAATGAATCTTTTAACAGTGGAAGTACATATTTCCATCAAGAGAAAATTCTGGATTAGAAAAACCTACTCGAGGCTCTGAAATTCAAGCACCCAGGTTGCCTGCTTGTTTTCTGGATGGTGATGCTGTCCAAGCAAAGGAATTGCATAATCAAATTATTGCCCAAATTGAAGTTGGGAGAGCAGGAGTAAAGAACCAGTTCATTGTTGTAAAGCGATGAATAGCAACATCCTAAATTAGCAAAGCCAAAATTAGAAAAGTAGAAACATTTAGCAACTATTTTTAAAATACCCCATCCTACTAAATGTGACATAAAGTGATTCTCATAGCAACAGGATGGAAGGACCATTAGAGTTTTATAGCAATCTCTGCCCTTTAGAATGCATGCTTTTCATAAGGCTTAGAATTGCTTACACACTGTGGATTTCTTTCTGCCTTCTTCTAAGACTTAAAGCAAAGCAACATGGGGTAGAATCTTAAGTAATTTAATGATGACAGATTGAAAGAATAATTGCATTAGTTAATGGTCGTGTTTTGACTAAGCACATATAGATTTGCAAACACACTTGGAATTGAAACACTGGTGCAAGGTATTCAGATTAAATGTGTGGTTAAAAATCAGTGTACTGCAGCATGACTAATTTATGATAATGTCTGTTGTCCTTTTAAAGTTGTAAATGCATTTAGAAAAGAATTAACTTGTCATTTTTTTGCTGAACAGACGACCAAAATAAAGAGAACCAATCAAGCTTTATACATTTTATGCTCTAGTAATTTTTTATTGAATAGAGTGGGACTATTGATTATGGAAAGCTACTCTGAAGTACAAAGCTCTTTGCTCTTCAGCAGATGGCTTTGCTAGCCAAACTGCACTTATGTATTATTAATAGACTTCTATCACTATGCACAGCACTTAGCAGTACGTTAACTTTCTTACACTAACAGGGGAACAAATCTTCTATCCAGGAGGACTTAAAGTGGCACAATGGGGACTAATGAAACAATATGCACCAGTGAAAGATGGACTCAGAAAAAAAGTATCAGTATCCTGTTGAAACAATATACAAACTCTGAAATGGTTGTTTCCTTTCTAAATCAGATTCTCCTGAGGGTTCCAGTTCATGCCTTTTTTTACTCCTCAAGTGCTACAGAAAAGCTGTTTAATTAAAGTAATAAAAATTATTAAAGAATTCATTAATTTGATGACCATTTATTGAGCTCCTATTATGTACAGGATGTTAGGTGCTATGATAAATGGGAGAAGATACAAGAGATGTGGTAGATGATATACATGCTGCTCTGTTCTGGAAGCCAAATTTTACAAATTTAGATTATAAACTCATTCTTCACCCTTTTTGAAGCTATTCTTATAATTAATGACAACAGAAATTTCTTATCCAGAAAACCAGATGCATCTTTAGCAGAAACAAGGCAGCCAAAGGAGATCATATCACCTCAAGTTCTGTGTGCCTGTCCCTTCTCTGCATAGGTGTCTTTATTTAATCTCTTTGATGTTGCCAATTTCAGCTGGCTTTTTTTTAATCCTACACATACTTATAAATAAGTATAAACATGGACTAAAGTATCTTGTGCATAATCTTGTTCTGAAACTGCCCTACATTTGAGTATGCATGCATGCATCCATCCATCCATTCTTCCACCCACCCACTGTTTACTGATCATTTACTATAAGCCAGGTACTTTTATAGGTGTTATCCATTCTAAGATAAAGAAAAAATATAAACAAACAAAAAAGTCACATCTGTATGTATAGGATGATGTGTGAGAGATTATTACCTACTAAACACCTTAGAAGACATGGTTACCATGATCTGGATGCTCTAGTTTTTATAGAATATATTACACCAGATTCTTGAGATGAATAAACTAAGAGAATACAAATGGAAAGTTATCAGTTTCATGAATTCTCCAGCAATTAGCATAGTTTCAGGCCAAAATAGGTGTTGAACAAACATCTCTTTATGACATATCAACCCAAGTACTCACTCTGTCCCAGAAGGCAAAGGAAGCCAAAGACTAAACCAAGCTTTTACTTCATCATTATTTTATCTGGTCCTTTCCTTGGCTTTGTTATTTATCTAAAAAGATCCATCAACTTATGCCCAGAGTTTTCTCAAGAAAAAAATAATTTTATCTAGAACATCTAAAATTGAGTTCAGTGCTTTAAGGAGATGCTAAGGAGAAGTAGGCTGATTACAGGCAGTTGTTTTATAAGGAAATCAAAGTGGACACCTACAGGACACCTAGGTAGATCTCTCTGTATGAGTCTGCACAGATAAACTTTTTGTGAAGAACCTCTAGACTACCTGCAATTAGGATAAATTTACACATACCAGAGACGAGGAAAGATGGATAATCAGGGCCCATTTATTCAGTGCCAGACCGAGTACTGAAAGTACGTTTCACAAATTGGCTTTTCTGTGTAATGATACCACACAGTCTATGTAATGCCATCGGTCATGCAGCTTCTGCCTTGAGACCTTCTTAAGCATTTTACTCTACATTGGTCACTGTCACCTTTTAATAAGGTCTTATAGTCAATTTTAAACCCTAAATGATGATTTAATAGCCATTTTTGCATGAAAACCACTGCCTCCTGATGAGATAGCAGAAGTTGCTAGTAGGTCGTCTGAACTGTCACTTCCAAGAAAGATACCCACAGTTGATGGTTTTCAACATTCTTCTGTGTTACAGTATCTTCAGCCAGAATGGGCTCTCTACTTAAGCACAAAGGATCGGGAGTTATAGCTGCTCCAGCATCGAGTCTTAGTTCTCTAACATTAGGCATTTAAGATATTATAGTCCCTGTGTCCTCTGTCTTTCTTTATGCTATCTAATAAATAGGACCACCTTATCACTTATGATATTATAATGCTTTCTACCTTTTTTTTAAGGTGAGATATAGAATATGCTATTTTAGGTGTTAATTAGGACATAGGAAAGGATCCAAATACCAAGGTATCTTATTTTTCAAAAAGTTTTGAGGCAAAGAATAACCTCATGCCCAAGGTCATAAAGCCTAAGGATAGGAGATAAACACACCATGGGAAAAGGTGGCAAGTGACAAGCAGATTTATTTCCTCTCTCATTTCTGTCCCATCCCATAATATATAATATAGGTGATCAGCATTATGCAGGGGGCACACAATTATGAGTAGACTACAATGCTGAAAGAAGGGGTTTCTTGGCTACATTTGTCTTAGTCAAAATAGCATACTTTTGACACAAGTTTATGGTTGTATAGAAAGCTAATTCCCTGGTCGTGCTAAACTTTCCAAAGTTAGAGAAATGCAGACCAGTCTCTATCTCCTTTCAAGTTAACTTAACTTAGTTGCCCCAAAGCAACTTCCAAAATGTTCTGGGCCCAGAGAATGCTTGTGGAATGGCCTCCTCTGGGCCACAATTCCTTTCACAGAATCATGTCTTATGGACTGGCATTCATAGTGTATAGAGCTAACATCCTGGTCTATGGGCTGGCTGGTGAAAAGAGTAGACCCAAAGCTATGCAACTAAAGAACTTTTTGAACAATATTAATATACAGGAACTAGAGTCCTTTCCAGCTCTACCTGCTTCTTGGAATGTTTATTCCCTATTTACCTAACTGGCCAATTTCCTCACTTCCTTCAAACTTTTTCCCCACAAATCCTGCTTGTTCAAATGAAGCTTCTCTAATGACCCTGTTTAAGCTGTACCCAGAGTTTCACCCCCATCATCCTAGGCTAAAATGTTTACCCTGCTTAAACATTTTACTTTTTCCACAGCTCATACAAAAAAAATATAATTAATTTTATTTATTACATTATTTAATATATTTTCATTGAAATTTAAGCCCCATGAAGAGAACTCTATTTTATTCTTTGAAGTATCCCAAACATTTAACACAGTGCTTACACATAACAAAAGTTCATTGTATATTTACTGAATGAATGAACATGTCTCCCATAGCAAAGGTGTATATATGGGTAAAAGCCAAACCACATTCCAAAAATTTTTTTTAAAAAACACTGTAAAAAGTCACAGAAATGTACATTTTCCTGTTGCGGAGAGATATGATGAATACAACTCCTTGATGCATATGAATTGCTCGTGGATTCTAGGAAAGGAGAAATGAGCATTTTTGTCCCTTAATAGATTTTTGTTTCCATTTTCTTTGTTCACAATGAATTTTAATCATCGATGTCAAACTAGAACAAAAGTTAATACACAGCTTTTATGCTTTCCTGTGGTAGAGGTTACAGTTCAGATTTAAGACAAATAAGAATGCCAGTCAATGTTAATTTTATTATTTATGCATTCTCTTTTCCACAACCAAGTGAAATCATTAATTAACACATCATTCTCCTTAGCAAACACTGGTTGGTATTCAGTGAATCTTCCAAGACTCTTATTTCCTGCAGATTCACTGTTTGAAAAGTTATTTTTTAAAAAAGTCAAGCTTAGTAACATCATCAAACAGCAGAACTAGAGGGCCAGATTCATCTCTAATAAAATGTTTCAGCCTCTATTTTCAGATGTTAAGGTTCATTCAAAATTAATATCAATAAAGAAATTCATCTTTGGTACACTGTAAATAATTGCTATTACACATAATTTTATTGGAAAAAAATTCTACATATGAATAAATGTATACATGTGTATATATACATCCTTATCTTGGTATGTGTCTTCACTGTGACTATCATGAGAGTCAGTGTGATTTAATAAAAGGAACATCACCTTTGGAGCCAAGCAGAACTCAATCTGAATCTGAACACATGAAATTTATGCACCCTTTACTGCCAAAAGTGTCACTTTGAATGATAAACTCTATATTATTCTAAATAATATTTATAAAATCTCTGATATAGTTATTGGCCATTTATAGGTCCTCAATAAAATGTTGTCATTATTTAACAAATATAGATGCAATTCAGCTTTCTCAGTCTCATCAAGGCACCATGCTGACTTCCAAGAGAATTGTCATAATTACTAAAAAGAAGAAGAAAAAGGTGGTAGAATGTCTATAAATCAACCAACTGTTCAAAATATCTGGAAAAAGTCACTAGCCATTCCACAGAAGGAATGAAAAAAAAAAAAAAGTCGCCAAAGTCAAGGTCATTATTAAACCCAAATTCTATTCCTAGCAGCTTAACATTGAAAACCTTTCTGAATTTTGCCTCCATAGGGGAAAAAAGACTTCCAAATTACCCAGAATTAGTAAGTTTGTAGCCCATTAAATTACTACAGTATCTTATACAAGGAAAAGAGGGATTCTCTTTCTGCAGGAAATGAGTACACCTGCAAATACAACAATACAGGTTACTATTCTTGTAGTGTCTCCTATGTGCTGAGCACTGGTACTGACATTTTGCATACCCAATCTATAGCTTTTCAACCTACAACACAGGCAGTGTAATTAGACATATTTTATCGAAATAGGGAATGTCTTAGTAAAATTGTTTAGCTTGTCCAAGGAAACACAGGTAATTAGAGATGGCGATGCAATTTTAATCCAATCCCAGATTTTATACTATTTCCAATCCTGTGCTTTCCCCCAAAATTAGTGTTTCTGTCCCAAGGAGCTCTGGGACAGAAATGCCACAGGGTGGCAATTAGTATGGAGACAGAACTGCATTAGAAATGGGGTGCCGCCATTCTTAGCTATGTAGCCTCAGGGATTACTTAACCTCTCCAAGCAGCAATGTCCTCACTTTAAAAATAAGAATGCTATAAATGGTTTCTCAGGTTCTTAAAAGCATTAGATATGGCATGTCAGGTAATGAGCATTTATTATGTGCCAGGTATAGAAGGAGTAAGTACTGCTGGTAGATGCATAAACTGACACTAGAATTAAGTTACTTGTTGCCAAAATCACATGATTAGAAACTCAGAGAAATAAGATTAGAGCCCAGAGAATCAGTACCAAAGCCTATACTTTTAACCCACTATGCTATACTGCCCGGTGTAGAACTCTGCACTGAGTAAAGACAACAAATACGAGTCATGGCTGCTGTTGCTAACATCCCTATATCATATCAAATGAGGCTACGTATCACACTAAACACTCATGCCACAGAACTCACAGTACCTGGGACATGGCTGCAACGGTTCTCCTTCGACAATGCAGGTCTCTTTCTCCAGGAGTTCAGGGCACTCCTTTCCACCTCCAATAGTAATGTGCTTCACATTCCGGCTCCTGCTCCTAAATCCTGGTGACAGACTCCCTGACCGACATGTCTTGGAGCAGGGACTCCAGGAGGACCACTCGGTGGTCTCGCAGTCTTTCGGCATGATGCAGGACTGCACGGTCAAAGGGAAGGAGTCTTGCATGCAAAGGCTAAAGGAACACAAACAGAAACCAGAAAGCCATGGATTAAATAGATGCAAACAACATTGTAAAGTGACTACAATTAAAACAAAAAAATTCAAATGTAGTTTAAGCATTCAACTTTGAAGATTTAAAAAAAATGTTGGAGGTGTCATAATATAATATTGGAGAATAGGCATTTTAAAAATATACATTCTACTTATCTGCAACTGTGATCCTGTTTCACTTTAGCAAGACACATATGGAAGGTGAGCATACCTTATACTTATTATGGACGTTCTTCTAGTGTGCTTCACCTACGATACAGATTACGGTTGCCATGAGTTTTTCTATATTATTATCTCCATTTATAGATGAGAAAACCTTGGGGTTTTTTTAGCTTTAGGAAGGCTAAGTCATTTGTCTAAGATCCAAAGAAGATAAATATAAGCCTTAGAGCATTCATCTATCCATTCTTTTAAATCTTGGGTTATGAAAAAAATAAACAAAGGTGATAATGTTTCCCTACACTGTTAGGCTCTAAGCATCAATTTCCTCATCTGTAAAATTTGGGTACTATCGAATACTAATAAGCTAATGGGGAAACAAATAAAGAAATAAGAAGATAAAATTATGTGATAATGTGATGAACGCAACATAAAAGTGTTTATGATAAGGACAAATACCGATGAGGCAACGATAGACCACCTGGGAAGGCAGGGGTGGAGGTGGGGGTTCTAAGAGAGCAGGGCATCTGATCTGGGAATCAGCAATATGGTAGAGCTGAACATACTGTTTCATAAGAACCAATGGTTAAATTTTCAGGAATTTTGCCAGCCAGTTGCTTTAATGTTAAGTCACTGAAAATTGGCCATGGTGAGAATATTTATACTATAGACATTAGCAAATGCTACAAATCAAGGCCCTGACCCCTGACCATCAGGACTGGTATTTAAATCTTTACAAGTACACCAGTGGGAAAAAGTAAAAGCCAATTAGTCAATTGTCATAAATTTTTCAACTTACAAAGCATAAAGTGCAAAAAGGAAAGTGGATAGATATTAGGCTATATATCAAACAGCTGCAAAAAGCAGCTGCTTTTTAAAAGCAGCTCTGGAAAGGCTTCATATTGAGGGCTAAGGAATTTGGATATAGTTGAACATTAAATAATTTCAAGTGGAGGAAATTCAGTTAGACTCACAGAGGAAGACAATTCAAATAATTGGCTTTCTTTTCTTTTTTTTTTTTTACCTTCTTGGTGTTAGCCTTTCTCGTATTCAATCAAAGGTATTTATAAACTTTGGGAGAAGAAAAGGATAATTTTGACAGCAATATAAATCAAAGAAAGAGTTAATGTTCAAATATTGACTTCTAAAAATTGGGCCTGTGAAATCTTGTGGAATAATGGGCTATACACAAGATTTGGTTATGGTTCCTCTGCATGTGTCTAGAAAGAGATAAGTAGCAAAATGTTTCAAAGTTTCTGATTTGGGAAAATATGTATATAAGTGAGCCACTAATAGATAAATGAATTATAGGTGATGTGCAGTGAAAATAAAATATGCTCATACTTGGCCATATTGATGAGTAAATTACAATGAGATTTCCATATTGCTATCTTTCATGAGACCATGGAGAGTCAGTATGGCTTTCAAAACACACTGATATGATTCCTTGGACCAATATATTTTTTTAAGTCTATTCAGATCATATTATTCCCTTCAAAATGAAAAAGGCAATGCATACTTCATCACCATTATTCACTTCACTGTGACATTCACTTCATTGTGACATTCTAGGAGCCTGTGATCAAGACACACTAGGAAGAACCTCTGTTGAAAATGTCCCACCCAGTGCAGAATGTGCTATCACTGCGCAATGTGGAGGTACGAGGAGGACATCTCTTTCTGTTTTATGACACAATAGGAGTTTCTAGGTTTTGACTTTCAAAAATTTGTTATTGGCTAAGTTGTGTTCTCCCCTCCACCCAATTCACATGTTGAAGTCCTAACCCCCAGTACCTCAGAATTTGTCTATATTTGAAGACAGTCTTTAAAAAGATAGTTAAGTTAAAATGAGGTCACGAGAGTAGGTCTCAATCCAATATGACTAGTAAATATGACTTATGAAAAAAAGTTAGGACAGACACAGAGTAAAGACCACAAGTCAAGGAAAGAGGCCCACAAGAAACCAACCCTCCCAACACTTTATCTTGGACTTCTAGCCTCCGGAACTGTGAGAAAAGTAATTCCCATTATTTAAGCATTCAATCTGTGGTACTCTGTTAAGGCAGCCTGGCACACTAATACAGAAATTTAATACAGTTTTTAATTTGTGTATGTTTTCAGAAAGAGTTTAAATATATAAAATAATTTTTCTTCTTTTCTTAAAGAAGGTTCCACATTATGCACTTTTCTGTCTACAGTTGAAATGGTTGTTTCTTTCTACTTACCAGCTTTCATTCTCTGTTGCTCATCTTCTCTGAAATGAATTTCCCTATTCCACTAATAGAATGGAAAAAAAGACTCCTACAAGTACAAGCACTTCCATGGAGGTGCAGGGATTAATCAAGTGTTTTTGTGTTTTTGAAAGGGGCTCCTAATTCTTGGAATTAGAAAGGGCATAGGTTCCGTTGGCCACATATTTACTTATTTCTAATGTTATTTTCGCCAACCTTTCTCCCTGGTTAAAAATAATAATAATTATAAATGATAGGGCCTGGTCTAATCTGATCAGTGAGATTTCATTTTACCAGGATACTGGGATATTAAATGGTGAATTTTGCATCATAATACGTTAGCATGACCTTAGTCTCCTGGTTGCTTAGTTTCATTTTTGCAGGGAAAAAAAATAATAAGATGTAATCAACTCAACCCTCAGAGCTGTGGTGACTTTTACTGTAAGTAGAATTGCCTTATAAACTAAAGTTCATAACAATGATTCTTGTATATACCCAGAAATAGAAATCAATGTTTTTGGAGAAGGTGGTGTGACTTTTTAATAAAACAGACAAATACTGTTGACTTCTCTTTCTAAAAAAGAGATGATATGATAATTATATCTCCTTGACATTTATAGAGTAGATTGTCACTTATAAATTACTTTGCAAGTATTCAACTATAAAGGAAATCTTTAAAACTAAAAATTACTCTAGTAATTCTTACTTCCTCTGGGAATGTAACAAAACCTCCTTACTTACTTATAAAGTAAGGACAGAAACTCTTATAAGATAAAAATCACCCACAAAGTATCCTCACTTTATTAACACTTTAATTATCATTGCACAATAATATTAAATATGTCAAATATTCAGAAAAGAGTAATATAATAAATTCCTCCATTCTTTATTAGGAAAAGCAAACATTTGCTTCAGATAAAAAATTACAAATTTAAGTGAAATCCATTGTATTTTGCAATCCCAGTTCCATCTCTTTCCTAGACATAGCCACATGTCCTTAAATTGATTTGCACTGTTCTCTACCATGTTTTGATACTTTAACTAATTATGTATATGTTCATACATAGAAATGTAGCAGCCATTGTCTTGCATGTTTTTAAAATCTTTGCATAAATGTTGTTTTATTATACATATTACTCTGGAAATTGTTTTCCTCATTAAATATTATACTTTTTAGTTCTATACATGTTGATAAAAGAAGATAATGGGCACTCATTTTTATTAGTGATTCATATTCCAATGTATATTTATCCATTCTCCCATTTGTACGCAATTTGGTTGAATTTAATTTCTTGGAATTACACAGAATTATGTATTGAAACTCCTTTTTACATAAGTCTATTTGTTACATATGTGTGAGAGATTTTCTCCAGTACTTTTACTGGAATTGAGCCATAAATATTCATGGAATTGAATATATTAGATATTGTAAAATTTCTTCTTTCTTATATGTTCAAAAAAACTCTTGGTATTATCAGACTTAGTTGTTTCTAAAATGTTGAGGAAGTACATTTGTTTTTTCAAATTACCACTGAGCTTTATATCCTTCTTACATCTTTAGTAACTATAATTTCCTATCCTATGAACTGACCCTTCCTACTGCTTGTCTGTTATGCTTGTCTGACTAATAGCCTCCAAAGATGTTCACACCCTAATTCCTGAGAGCTGTAACTATGTTACCTTACATGCCAAAAGAAATTTGCAGATGTGACTGTTCGGGATTTTAAAAGATGGAGATTATCCTCGAATAGACAAGTAAACCCAAAGTAATTATAAGCATCCCTAATGAGAGAAGCAAAAGGGTCAGAGACAGAGAAGGACATGAAATAACTGAATCACAGATTGGAATAATATAAGGCCATAAGCCAAGAAATGTGGCAGCCTGTAGAAACTGGAAAATGCAAGGAACTTCCAAGGCAGGGGGACAGAAAAATGCCTCCATTTCAAGATTTCTTCACTTTTAGCCCTCTGACTTCCAGAACTGTAAAATAATATACATGTTGTTTTAAGCCCCTTAGTTTGTTCTGATGTGTTACAAAAATTAATGGGAAACTAATGTATTCAATTTTTTTTATTGTGCTGCCTTTTCTTCTTGAATTTAAAAAGTACCCTCACACGCATATATAGATGAGATGATAGATTCTATATAGTAACCAGTTCCTTATTTTATATGCTACAAATATCTTTCGTATTATTTTATTTTTAATTTTGTTTACAGGTACACATTTTGTGGTACACATTTTATTTTTTACTTTATTGTTCAGTCTTTCCCTTTATAGCCTGTGCTTTTTATGCCACGCTTAAGATTTTTTCCCTATCCCAATGCCATTAAGTTATACTCTCATATTTTTCTTCCAGAAAACTTCTATACTTTCTAATTTCATATATAGGGCATCAATTAATTTGAGACATATTTTCACATATGGTGTTTTATAAGACCTCCTATTTTGGGACCACCAACATTGTATACATTTGTCCTTTTTTATTTTTATTATTATGTATGCTTCTGCATACATAATAATAAATTATTATTTATTAATAAATCTTCCTAGGTGGTCCCCCACCCAAGTACTAATCAGGCCTGACCATGCTTAGCTTCCAATATTAGACATCAGCTTGTTCAGAGTGGCATGGCCATAGACCATGGACTGTAGCTCCACTGGGGCATGAACCCAGGACCTTCTGTATGTAAAGCTGACATGCTAACTACTACATTATGGAACAATATCCACATTTGTTCTTATTTAACCTACATAATTCTGATATTTTTCTTTACATTCAGTGATTTTTCTTTCAAAAAATTTTCCTCAAAATTATCTTTGAACTTTTTATTAATTTTTAATAATTTGCAACCAAATATTTAGTGTCTAAGATTTCTTTATTTTCTATGTATTCATTTTTAATAATATCCTATTTTATTTCATAAATGAAACATTTCACTTTAAGTCTTTGACAATATTAATAACTTCTTTTTTTTTCTTTTTACTTTAGTGATCCTTCGCTCTTAGGGATTAGAATGAGGTACCACAAGCATAGATTAGAAGTTCTTTGATTATAGGTGGGGCTCATCAAATAGTAAACATTACTATTGATTGATAATACAGGCTTCTGACCATTTTGTCTGAGACCCTCAAATGTTGGTCTCTGCTAGTCTTTACTCTTTAGCTCACCTTTTTTTTTTCCAGGATAGGAACCCTCTTATCTTCTGTGTCACATGTATACACCTGGCTATTAGCTTTAGGAAAGCTTATTGAAGAAAGAGAACTGTCAGGGCACTCTCATAAACTATGTATGGATTTTTATTTAACATGTATTTTCATAGGATGATGTTTCACATTTTACACTATGTTCTGTAGGTAAGAATAATTTTTAGGCGCATTGAATTTATTTCTCCTCAGAGTTATTTACTGCCTATAATTCTTAAAACTTCCAAGAATCTTGTATTAGTCAGGATAAAATAGGCTATATACTATGGTAACACATAAGCCCTAAGTCTCAATTGTTTAACAAAATAAGTGTTCGTTTTCCTTTTGCATACATTTTGATGCAGGTTATTCAGCTCTCCTGGAAGGCACTCCTCTACATAAAGACTTAAGAATATAGTTTGTATCTGTCTTATAAATTCACCATTTAGAATACATTGTTTCCAAGTACACCTTTAGAAAAGAAAGGTAAAGTAGGAAGGAGAATGGTCCAAAGTGATTTATGACTTTAGCCTAGTAGTGACTTACATTACAACTGTCCCCATTTCATTTGTCAGATCTCAGTCAAATGCCTCCATTATAACCACAAAGAAGAGTGTGAAATATATTTCCACGTGCTACAGAAGAGGCAAAAATTGATAAACCATGGTTCGTGTCTGCTACAGCTGTGCCCTATAAACTGTTTTGCTTCTTGCAGATCTTCCAACTGAAAGAGTGCTTTCAGCTTGTCCCACCTCTGCTAAATAAATTACCACTCTTCCATCTGTTTACCAGCTCTCAAAATCTGTTGACATTTCTTTTTAGTTGTTATATCCTTTCCTGTTATATCTGTCCTTGAGAGTTTATCCCTTTTTTATTTCTTTACTGTTGTTTAAGTGGGGTTTCAGAATACACCAGTAATAAACAGTTATGTTCATTTTGCCCTATTTAACCAGAAACCTGAAAAGTTATTTAAGAAAAAAATCTTTTCTAAAGTTATGTAATATTCCAATCTATAAATTATCAAATTCCTAAAGAGCTAACTCTACCCTACACTTGGAAAAAATACTAGCTAAGAATAATTTAAAATGTATGAGTAAAGTACTGAATTGTGAAAGTATTTTAATTTCTATTATTCTTATTTTAAATTATGTAATATTTGTTTATAGAATTTAATACTTTCAGCACATGCTTTACAGTTAAAAAGTTCTTCTATAGAAGTTAAAATGCAACTAACTAAGAAAATACTTTAGACACCTTAAAAAAACAGTGGGTCATCTGAAAGCACACTTTTTTTCAATTATTAACAAAAACATTGAAATTCATATGGTAGCATAATAAAAAAGGAAGATTTGCTTCTCGAGCTTACAAGTTGTAAGGAATAACCTGAAAAGGAAAAGAAATGTGTACACCATGGTTTAAGTGAAATACGTGGCTGCTTTAGAAACCAGACTAAAAAGTGAGCTGCCTGCTATAATATAAGAATCAGCAAGTAAAGACATTTGAATAAATAGAGATTTTTTTTTTAATGCCTGGAAGACAATTTTGAAAATGCAAGAAATAATTTAAAATTACTAAGAGAACATATTAAGAATTACTAAGAATTTTAGATGAAAGATTATGAATTTCCTTTTCTATAACCTCCTTGATTGGCCAAATTAATTTGAGGTAATTTATGTCTTGCTTGACAAATCAATATTTATGTTAGGTTAGAATTTATACCTAATGCAGGCCATTGATTGAGATTTTCAATGTCTTTCTTTCTAATTCAAAATAACATAAAACTGAGCTATTAAGTTATCTCTTAATTTCTTTTAATCTATACTATGTTAAACATTTTACTTAATAAACCTAAAATCATGCACTAAAGCAAAAAAAAACAGCGATGTAAAATTATATTTTAAATATGTTGTTCAGGTGCTTCTGTAGGATAAAGTTTTTATTCTATAGACATAAGATAAGCACATGGATATACTGAGATAGTAAATCCTTGAAAACAAATATCCTTGTGAGTGAAATTAATCAGAATGAAACGTTTTTAATATTGTGATCATTTCCTATTACTAGAAAACATTATTCAACAGAGATTTAAAATGCATTGCAATTCTCACAATAAAATGAATTTTATATTCTCAAAATTTCTTAGAGTACTAAGAATACTGTGTAGCTACATACTGTGAATGGTTAGAGATGAAAGCAATATCAACAACCATCTGAAGGTCTTAGCCATTACCCTCATTTTACAGAGAAATAAACTGATACCAAAAAAGTTATGTGATTTTCTAATGGCCATACAGGCAAAACATAGAATGGCCAAGACTAAAATTAAATTTCTCTACCTTTTAGGCCAAAATTCTGTTTGCAATTAATCAATATGAGAAATTTTATTACAGCTCAAATTTATAAGACGTGAAAGTTGCTTTGAGAAGAAAAAGGCTATCTTGACTTTCAGGTTTGAAAAACAACAGCAGTTGCCTGACTCAGAATTTCTCCTACCACTGCTACCTCCCAAAAATATCAACAAGATGAGCAAATAAAACCATACATTACCCTTCTATTCATCACTACTGGAGACAGAGAACATAAACACACACACATACTTCTTCAATTCATATGTAAGCAGAAAAAATCCTAAATGATTACCTATTGACCACCTATAGATGCAACTTAATGTATGTGGAGAGTAGAGAAGAGACATCCTAAGTTTTTCCATAAAAAAAGACTATGGAGAAGTAGAAGACTGAGATGAAATACAGTCAAATCATTTCCAGAGAAAAAAGCTCACCAATAACTTCAAAATACATAATTCAGGTCAGAATTTGGTAGTTCATAACACACACACAGAGAAGGGCCTTGAAAGTATGCAGGACTGGAAGTAGCAATCTTGGTACCCACCAGGTACCACAAAAATCTGATCCAGGATAATTAACCCAAGACACATACTAACAAAACTATTAGACTTTAAAGATTAAAAAAAATCAGGTTTTCAGACAAAAGGAGGAAAACATTTCCAAAGACCAAAAAATTAACCGGCAACTGACTTCTCAAAAAACAACACATAAATCAAAGCTGCAGTGGAGTAGCAATTTTCAAGAAAAGTAAAGAAAAATGTGTACCAAGAATGTGATAGCCTGCTAAGCTGTTCTTCAAATAGTATTTAATATGCCATATTCAGGAAATTCTGTAAATTGTGACTTTCCATAAAACCTATTGAAATTTGAGTTTGATCCAACCAAAGACAATTTGGAAATCTTTGGCAAAAGGGTCAAACTTAAGCATTTCATATATGTTAACAGTAAAACTAAGACTACAATGAAAATGAGATTATGGGTAGAAGAATAACATATAAACATTATATGTACTGACAAGTAGAAATTATCCACCTAAAAGATAAAAGGATAAGGGAGAAAAAATGGGAAAGTAGAATAAGATTATAGGTCATAAGTGGGAATCATTTAAAATTGATATAACACATAGTAATAAATTAGGTTAAAACCCTACAATGGATAATATTCCTTCTACTTAAGTGAACATAGAACATTAAAAAAGATTGATGACATATTAAAACACAAAAAAATTCATAGATTCTATAAAGTAGAAATATTATAAACAACAATCTCAGCTTACAATAATGCTAAAAAACAAAACAAACAAAACAAAACAAATAGTCCTGACCTAGAAATTAAAGTATCTTCCATCAAACAAATCTTGGGTAAAAGAATACAAAAAAAATTATAATGCTTTTTAAAATAAAATAATAAGAAGACTGCATGTTCAGAATCTATGAGATCTATTTAAAGCACTGATCAGAAAACTGATATGCCTAAACGTGTATGTCAATACAAATAAAGAAAACTAATTACATACTACCCAAAATAACCTATAAATTCACTGCAAACTTTACCATAAGTCCAGTGGCATTTTTCAGAGAAATAGAACAAATAATCCAAGTACTTGAATGGAACCACAAAATACCTCTATAGTTAAAGCAAGATTGAGAAAGAAAAAAAAGTTGGAGTTATCACACTCCCTGATTTCAAACTAGCAATCAAAATAGTGTGGTATTGATATAAAAATATACATGTGAATTAAAGGAATAGAATAAAGAACCCAGAAATAAATCCATGCATATATAGTGAATGTATTTATGACAAAGGATCAAAGAATATACAACAGGAAAAGGATAGTCTCTTCAATAAATGCTTTTTGCAAAAAAAGAATGAAACTAGACTATCATCGTATACCTTACAATAATAGATAGATTTGACAGAAAAACCAAAGCCAACAAAAGTAAAAGTAAACAAGTGAAGCTTTTGCACAGCAAGGAAATAGGCAACAGAATGCAAGGTTACCTACCAAATGAGAGAATATATTTCCAAATTATATATTCAAGAAAAGGTAATATACCTTCTTGAGGGGTTCATATTTATAAAACATAAAGGAACTCACGTATAACTCAATAGTAAAAAAAAAAATCCAGGAGGATATGAATAGATGTTTTTACAAAAAAGACATACAGATGGCCAACTAGTACATAAAAAGATGCTTAACATCACTAATCATAAGGAAAATGCAAATCAAAACCACATTGAAATATCACTTCACACTTACTAGAATGGCTATTATCAAAAAGACAAGAAATAACAAGTGTTGGTGAGGAAGTGAAGAAAAGGGAGCTCTCATGCATGCATTGTTAGTGGGAATGTAAAATGGTACATTTGCTATGGAAAACAGTATTTTTTGAATACACACACACACATATATAGAGATATATATCTATATATCTATATATATCTATATCTATATATATCTATATATCTATATATATGTATATAGATATCTCTCTATATATAGATATATAAATAAATATATAGAGAGATAGATAGATAGATAGATATAGATATAGATATGGATATAGATATGTATTCACACACACATATTCATTGTATTGTTATTTATAATAACCAAGACATGGAAACGACCTAAGTGTCCAGTGACTAATGGATAAAGACAATGTGATATATATACACATATATATGTATATGTGTGTTTGTGTGTATATGTGTATGTGTGTATATGTATACACACACACACACACACACACACACACACACACACACACACACACACACACAACCACCATATACAAGAACACAGTATCAATTGACCAAAGAGTCCAATGTAAAAAATAAAATAATGTACACTAAGAGAACAATGAGTACTCTTAAAATGGGTGTGTGAAAGGTCCTCTAAAATGACTAAAATTCCAAATTTTATACATATAATCACCATGTAAAAATTACATATATACATATATGTGTAGAAATTTTTAAGACATTTTTGCATAACAAAAATCACCATAAGTAAAGTCAAAACAGAAATTTCCAACTGAGAGGCAACATGAGAACACATATGACAGATGTAGAGTTAATATCACTAATTATAAAGATTTGAAAATGAGAGAAAAGACAGAACCTCCTATAAAAATACAGGCAATCAAAATCAACACATAATTTACAAAATAATCTATAAACATGTCTCCTAAAAACATTTCTCAAATTTCAGGTTGGCAAAAAATTCAAAAGCTTGACAGAACACGCTTTGTAAATTTTTTATGTGAATGCAAGATGGCATCACTCCCATGAAGGAGAATTTGGCAATATCTAACAAAATTTATATGCATTATCCTTTACCCAGAAATCACACTTCCAGGAATTTATCCTTATTATATACCAGCAATGACATCAAAATATGTGAGCAAAAGGTTACTCACTGAAGAATTATTTGTAATTGCAAAATATTGGAAACTACCTTCATGTCCAAGCATAGGAGTTTTTTCAAATAAGCTGTGGTATATAGAGTCAATGAAATATTATGCAACTACACACAAAAAAAGAGAAAGATCTTGAATAATTTACATAGAGCAATTTCCAGAAAATAACAAATGAAAAACAATGCAAAAGACATTATACAGTATGCTATTCTTTGTGTAAGAAAAAAGTAAAAATGAGAAAATATAAAAAAAAAAACATTATTACAGAAGGTAGAAGATTTGGAATGAGGGTATTTAGGAAGAAGTAACATTTTTCTGAATCTAACTGTATGTAAGTTTTGACTTTTAGAAACATGCTAATTTTTAATATATTTAAAAAAATAAATTAATAAACACAAGGAGAAAATAAAATACAAAACTGAAAGAAAACTGAAAAAAGAGAAAAGAAGAAAAACCCTTCATTTCCACCAACACAACAAAAGCAACAAAATATTTTCTAACACTTTCAAAAACAAATCAGGAAAAAAATGTTTTTGATTGGAATCTGCATTTGTTTATATATTTAGGAAGGATAGAAATCAAAATTTCTTTCCAATTATACTTTGATAGTAGAGATAAAAAACAAAGTAACAATAATATTTGAGCTTTAGCAGTAATTTTTTTTGTTTACAGTCTTAAATTTTATTATCCTTCAGGAACTCCTTTCAGGGGAAGTCACTACAGCAGCTTGAGAATTTAAGGTATGTTACACATGTACCAAATGATCACAGCTCTTAAAAGATTGCCCACATCAAATGTTTCTCTATATTAAAAGTAAAATCTATTCATCTAAATTTTATTTATCCTAACAATAAATATGAATCACTTTCCTTCTCATATAAACAGACTACCTAGTTTATAGCTCAGATTTCATAACACAGACCTACTTCTAATAAAAAATGAAATGAACTGAAAAAATCTGAACATAGAAGACTACTACATTTCATTATGGTAAGGTATTATAAAAATTCAATAACAGCATCACTGTTATCTGAGAAAGAATGGTGAACAAGTTGCAGAATAGCTATTTTAAAATGTAATGATGGAATCTTGAAGAGACTCCTGTCAAAAGAGAAAAAATAGGATATGAACTGAGACAATTAGAAACAAAAAACCTTTAAACCAAATAGACAAATCAATTATTAGGGAGCAGAGTGATACCAGGAATAATACAACTGCCTACCACATGTGAATATAACTGTGAAGGGAAAATTGCTTGAGGTGATTATCAAAAGTTATAGTCATCGATGGGAGAGCTAGTAAAGGTCATTAATTAAAGCTCTGTGGTGTCCTAGATTGATAATGTGACTTTCCAGCAAGGCACAAGTAGGAGCTTGCATTACAAGATTAAGAGATGGTCCTCCTATTCCAAATGTTATGACAACCAGCCATCATCAAAACAGAAAACAAAATGCCACTTGTCCCTACAGTCTCACAAAGTCCACCAAAAGAAAAATGATCTAAAGTTAGATATAACTACAGAGTAAAAGGAATCTATACTTTAGGACAATTTTTTCTGATTAAGAGAAACTTGAAAGTTCATCCTAGAAGTCAACAGATAGAAAAATAAATGTTTTCTTAAATGCATCAGATTTGCAGATTAAAAATATGTATTTTTTAAAGATGGATTTGAGCCTTTTTAGCAAAAATCTTAGTGGACTATGCCCACCCAGTATATCATGTTGGCTACAAATGAGACTTTACAAACAACATGATTTCACATCTGTCAAGGGTAAGGTTTCTGTTTACTGCAGTAAAAGGTAAAGAAATAAAAATGTCTTCACCATATTTTTCTAGTAACCTAATCACTTCATGATAGTATATGAGTAGTTTCCCAATGTTTTGATGACTCTGTGAAACAAACAGTATAGATTTCATGACACAATGTAAAAAAAAAAAAGTTATTTTAGTTCAGTATGCTGTCTAGAATTCAAAAGAGAACTGGTGACTTCTGGTTTCCATTTCAGCATTTAAGCAGTTTGGATGGTGTCACTGCAGTCCTCACAAGAAGAAGAAAGGCTGAAAAAAAATCAATGACACTTTTTAGATCCCATCAAAAATTGTGATCACCGAACAGAGGGCTACCCTCTAAATTGGAGACTAACAGGTGGATGCAGAGAATCACAAATTACTGGAGAAGTAGCCCTGGAGAAGAAACTGCTGCTGAAACTAATACTATAATAGGAAAACTTAAACTGTGATTGACAAATTGCTGCTAGTTCAGTATAGATAAGCTTTTTAGTTTAAAACTCCAACAGGATGTAGAGGGTTAGTACTGGTATAATTCCCATATTTTCATGACTATCACCTCTAGAAGTCTTACTAAGTTCTCACAGAGAAGAGAAAAACCTCCTCATGCTTCCAGCTGGGGAAAGGAAAAAGTAGCCATTTTTAAATGTACAGAGAATTCTTCTTAAAAAGACCTGCCCTCAAACTATTTTACCAAAACCTAACCAATTGGAATTTTACCATAGCCTAACTGAACTGAGAGAAAGAAAAAAAAAAATAAGTCCAGGCCCCTCTAGCCTTCCCATATTACCTAATTGGGAAGAAGAACTAAGTATTTGTGAAGGCCATACCCCAGGGGCACAGGTTCAATAAAAGTTTGAGATCTAATTATAGGGCTATAAAATGTTTCTCCTCTCCTCAACACTCAGCATACCATCAATATGGTCCCCCAAATAATAATAGGTAATTACAACTGAAAAAAAGTACATCTCACAGATCTTATTTGGGAAGAATTATCCAAAGGAGACACACAGACTATAAGAAAGAGGTAGGGAGGATTAAAAAAAAAAACAGAGGAATATTTAATATTTTAGCCTTTAATTATAAGCTGCAGCAAACACAGCCTAACCCCTAGCCAGATAAATACTAAACCTCATATTAAAGCCTATTTATCACAATATATCATGTATGGCTTTTAACAAAAGACTACAAGTCATACTAAAAGATAAAGCACTCAGTTTGAATGGACAGAGTAAGTGTCAGATTAAGACTAAGATATAGCAGAAATTTTGGTATTATTGCACTAGAAATATAAGACAACTGTGAATAATATGTCAAAAGCTCTAATGTAAAAAAGAGATAATATGCAAAAAAAGATGAGTATTATGAGTAGAAATATGGAAATTCTATAAAAGAATCAAAAGGAAATAGTAGAAATAAAAAATACTGAAACAGAAATAAAGAATGCCCTTTGATGAGCTCTTCAATAGACAGGAAAGAGCCAATATAAGAATCATTGAACTTGAAAAAATGTCATTAGAAGCTCCCCATACTGAAATCTAAAGGAAAAAAAATTACATAAAAGAATATCGAAGAACTGTAGGACAATTATAAATGGTGTAACATCTAAAGTAATAGGAATACCAGAAGGAAAGAAAAAAGACATGTTTAAAATAAATTAATGACAGACAACCAAAATTAATGACAGACAAGCAAACCACAGATCCAGAAAGCTCAAGGAACATCAAGCACAGGAAACATTGTGTGTGTGTGCATGCGTGTATGTGTGTGTGTGTGTACATGCATGTATATGTACATATACGCACACACACACATACACATAAACACATACACATGTATGCACACACACCTGGACATATCATATTCAAAGTGCAGAAAATCAAAGACAAAGAGAAAATTAAAAGAAGCTGGGAGAAAAGAATTGGCTGGGGTGAAAAATCATCTATAGAGGAGAAAGGATAAAAATTACATCAGATTTCTTTTCACAAATCACTTAAGCAAATAGAAAGGGGAGTGTTAAAATTAAAAAAAAAATTCACCAACCTAAATTCCAGTAAAGTTATATTTTAAATTTTTTTTAATTAAAAAAATTATCTTTTAAAAGTAGAGAAAGATTTTCTCAAACAAATATTAAGGGAATTTGTCACTAGTAGACCTGCCTTGTAAGGAATATTAAAAGAAGTTCTTCAGAGAGAAGAAAATAATATATACAGGTCAAAAGTTTGGCCCTATATAGAGAAGAACTGTTGAAAAAGGAATCAATAGGTACAATAAAATATTTTATTTTTTATTCATAATTTATCTAATACATAATAATTTGTTCAAAATTATAATAACAATGTATTCAGTGATTATAGGTTTTGAGTAAGTGAAACTAATTCCAGCAATGTTATAAAGGATGGGAAAATAAGACTGGGAATATTCTGCTATTAGTTACTTGCACTACATGCAAAGTGGTATAGTGTTATTTGAAAGTGTACTTGGATTAGTTGTAAATTTATATTGCAAACCCGAACGCAACCACTGGAAAAGGTTAAAAAAAAAAAAAGGAAGTATAACTGATATGCTAAAAGAGGAGACAAAATGACATAATATAAAATGTTCAATTTAAATAAAAAATATGAAAAAAATAGAAGTCAAGTGAAATAAAAAACACAGGCAACAAATGCAAAACAATAATAAATGTGATAGATATTAATTCAATTATATCAATAATCATTTTAAATGCCAATGATATAAATATATTAAGAAATTAGGACTGTCAGAATGGATAAATAAATAAGATCCAATTTTATGTTATCTACAAGAAACACTAAATATAAAGACACAGATAGATTAAAAAGTAAAAGATTAGAGAAAGATGTACCATGATAACAGTAATAAAAAAGAAAAATCTGGAGTAGTTATATTCATTCTAGCCAAAACAGATTTCAGGGCAAACAAATTTATCAGGAATAAAGAGAGGCATTACATAATAATAAAATAGTCAATTCTCCAAAAAGACATATGAATCCTTGATACGTATGTGCCTAATGACAGAACTGCAAAGAACAGATGAATTCACTATTATAGCTAGAGACCTCAACACTCCTCTGTTAGTATTGGACAGATCTAACAGACAGCAAATCAGTGAGAACATAGTTGAACTAAACAGCACCATTAATCAACTGGATATAACTGATATTTATAAAATATTTCATTGGATAATAGCAGAATACATATTCTTCTCAAGTTTGCACAGTATATTCAAGATAGACCACATTTTTTGGCCATGAAACATATCTTAACAAATCTAAAAGAAAAGAAATCACACAAAGTATGCTCTCAGGATGCAGTGGATTAAACTATAAATTGATAACAGAAAGATGGCTGGTGAACCCCAAAATACTTGGAGTTTAAACAACCCACTTTTAAATAATACCTGGGCCAAATAAAAAATCTTAAGAGAGTTAAACAATATTTTGAACTAAACCAAAATTAAAATCTGTGAGATGCAATAAGAGCAGTGCTAAGAGGGAAATTTGTGGCACTGATTTCACATATGAGAAAAGAATATCTAAAATCGATAACCTAATATTCCACCTTAGGAAACTAGAAAAAGGAGAGCAAACTAAATACAAAGTAAAAAAAAATGAAAATAATAAAAATTAGAGCTGAAATCTATAAAGCCTGAAACTTTATAACTCAGGTGAATAAACTAATTCTTTAAAAGACATGATCTGTTAAAAATCATACAAGGCAAAATCTATAATTTGAATAGATCTATATCTATTAAAGAAATATAATCAATAATCGATAACCTGTCAAAACATAAAGTACCAGGATCAGACCAGGATCAGATAGGTTCACTATTCTGTGAATTCTACCAAATAGTCAAGGGAAAAAATATGCCAGTTCATTACAATCTATTTCAGAAAAATCAAAGAAGAGGACATACTTCCTAATTTATTCTATGAAGCCAGCATTACCCTAATATAAAAACTGGACAAAGACATTACAAGAAAGAAAAACTAAGACCAATATCTTTTATGAACATGTAAAAATTATCAACAAAATAATTAGAAAATAATATCCAACAATATAAAAATAATATAAGCAAGTCTTCTTTATTCTATGTATTTAAAACTGGTTCAACATTCAAAAATCAATCAATGCAATCTATCATATCAACAAATTAAGAAGGAAAAATCACAAAATCTTATCTATACATGCAGAAAAAGCACCTGACAAAAACTAACACCTATGCAAGATAAAAATTCTCAGCAAATTTTGAATAGAGACTTCTTTGAATATATGAAGAACATATACAAAAAATACCTACAGTTAACATCATATTTAACTGTGAGAAATGAGTTTTCCTGATAAGATCAGGAACAACACAAGGATATCCTTTCTCACCACTCCCATATTCTACCACAGTGAAAGTCCTAGATAGTGCAATAAGACAGATAAGAAAATAAAAGGTATACAGATTGGAAAAGAAGAAGTAAACCTGTCTTTGTTTTCAAGTGATATACTTGTCCACATAGATGATCCCAAGGAATCAACAATAACAACAAAAATCTAAAATTAATAAGCAATAATAAAAGCATTGCAAGATAAAAAGTTTATACAAAAATCAATTGCTTTCTTGTAGACCAGCAATGAAAACTTAGATTTTGAAATTAAAAATACAATATATTTATATTAATTCTAAAAATATGTGAAATATTTAATTATCAATCTAACAAAATATGTACAAACAGAAAAAGTACAAAACTCTGATGATTCTAAAGTTTACATGAAAATTCAAAAGATCAGAACAGTTGACACAATACTAAAAAAAATAAAATTCAGAAGAGTGACACTTATCTAACCTCAAGACTTACTATAAAGTTTTAGTATTTAAGACAGTGTGTTTCTGGCAAAGAAACGATAAACAGATTGATGCAATAAAGCGCAGAAATAAATCCACACAAATATAGTCAACTGACCTTTGACAAAGGAACAAAGGCAATTCAATGGAGAATGGATAGTCCTTTTAACAAATGGTGATAGAACAACTGGACATTTACCTGTGAAATAATGAATGCAGACATAGACCTCTTATATTCCACAAAACTTAACTCAAAATGGATCATGGACCTAAATGTAAAATGGAAAACTACAAAACTCCTAGAAGATAACAGTGGAGGAAATCTAGTTGGCCTTTGGATCTGATGATTATTTGTTCTTTTAGTTTTAACACCAAAGAATGATCCATGATAAAAATATTAATAAATTGGACTTTATTAAGGTAAAAAATAATTTCTTTGTGAAAGACATAGGTAAGAGAATGTAAAGACAGGCCACAGACCAAAAGAATATATTTTCAAAACATATCTGATAAAGGACTGGGATCCAAAAAAACCTCTTTAAACCTCTTTAACAATAAAAAAAAAATCAATAAACAAACAAAAGATTTAAGCATACCCCTCACCAAAGAAGATACATAAATGGCAAATAAGCATTTGAAAAAATGACAAACATAGTATGTCATTAAGAAATGGCAAATTAAAATAAGATATCACTATACACCTATTAAAATGGCTAAAAACAAAATATTGAGAACAACAAATCTGGCCAGAATGTGAAGCATTTGGAACTATCATTTATTGCTACTGGGAATGAAAAATGATACAGCCAAATGGAAGACAGTTTGTCAATTTCTTAAAAAACTAAATATACACTTACCATAATATCCAGGAATTGCGGCCATTGATATTTACTCAAATGAACTGAAAACATATGTCCACATTAAAATCTGCACATCAATATTAATAGGAGCTTTATATACAATAGCCAAAACTTGGAAACAACCAAGATGACCTTCAATAGGTGAATGAATAAAATGTGGTACATCCATATAATGGAATAATATTCAGTGATAAAAAAACCTGAGCCATCGAGTCATGAACAGAAATGGAGGAACCTTAAATTCATATTGTTAAGTGAACAAAGCCAATTAGAAAAGGCTATCTACTGCACTGTTCCAACCATGTACCATTTTGAAAAAGGAAAACTATGGAGACAGTAAAAGATCATTGGTAACGGGGAGTTTGGGGAAAGGAAGGGTAAGATCAACAGGTGTAGTACGGGAGATTTTTAGGGCAGTGAAACTATTCTGTGTGATACAGTAATGGTGGATACATACCATTATATGCTGTTATACATTTATCCAAACCCACAGAACATACAAGACAAAGAGTGAACTCTAATGTACTATGGGCTATAGTAATGTATCAATATTGACTCATCCACTGTAACAAATGTACTATACTAATGCAAGATATGTTATGAAATTGTGCATGTGTGGGTGGGGAAGTGATGAGAAGATATATGGGAATTCTGTAATTTCTACTCAATTTTTCTATAAACCTAAAACTACTCTAAAAAAATAAAGTTTATTAATTAAAAAAAAAAAAAGAACATGGTAAAAACAAGCAAACCAAAAGTGAAAACATTCTATGCAATTATCCAATGTGGAATATGAATAAAACAATGTTTTTACAGAATTTCATGTACATAGTTAAACAATAACCACCCAAATCATCTACTTAAAATCTCGTGGGCTTTACAGAGGCAGGCAATAAAAGGCAGAAATATCACTCTTCAATAGACTTGCCAATTGTATATGGCATAAATCAGAATGAAACCTCAATCATAAAATATGCTCATTTGTGAAGCCAAATGAAAAAAAAATCATCACAATACTTTGTTCTTGAATAGTAGGAGTAATCTTTTGAGCCTTTGCTAGCCAGCTATGGATCTCAAGAAAACAGTAACTGATAATAATGATTAATTCTAAAGAAGAGTGTTTCATTGTTTGGTAATTTAAACTATTGAATACCATCTTAATTTTGAAGAAATTGGCAATGTATCATTGCTTTCATTTAAGACCTTCTGAGGGAAAATTAAACAAATATTACTTTCAACATATCTCTCTGAGCTTGTCATGCTGTTTTAAACTACATTTTAAAATAAAACACATAAATATTTTTGACACTTTATTGCTTTTAAAAGTTTAAATTTATTCCCTCTGTAGGTTCATAATTCTAATTATTGCTGTGCAAGTTAATATTTTTATCAGATCAATACAAAAAAGTCTTGAATTAAATTATTGATATTATTACTATAAAAAATCTATATCTCAGATGTAAAAAATACTTCTTAATCATAAAAACAAAATGCAACAAAACAACATAAGTTTAAAAAACAAACATTATGAAAAATAATATCTACAGCACTTACATCAAAAAAATTATAATGAAAGACAGTCTTTTATTACTATTGTAACAAAAGAATCTTTGTATTAATTGATTGATATTTGATAAAATGTATATTTTATATATATAACTTATCCTATATAGTTATACCACCAAATATGCTAGAATTCAGAGCATTGCCTGGTCTATTCTCTGAACTTTTTATAATTGAAATTGAAAGCTTCTCAAATACAACTTCTAAAACCCCAAATCCCAAACCTGATTACAATTTCTCCTTTGTAGAAAATCATAAAGAAACCTTAGGTGAATCAAAGATATAAATACGAAGCCCTCTTACCTTAACACAGCATTTTTTCCATCACTTCTCGTACACCAAACCTGTCGCGTTTGATAACCTATTTCTATGTCCCAGGGCTTGGAATGGTGATGTGGCTTGTAACTTTGATGTCTAAAGGTGACACGCTCCTTTGAATCAGAGCTAAAATCCAAAACAGTTCTTCCGCTTAAGTTGATTTCTTTAAGATGAGGCAGTCTACATTTACTCCATGGTCCAACTTTAAGACTGAAAGTATAATCCTCTTCCCCAAGAGGACAGGAAATGGGAGCATCACAAGCTCTTGATTCAGTCAGATTGGGACACTGTGAACCTCCGTAGAGAGGGGGAGCAATGGCCACACGAGTTCTGTGTTGTAATTGCTTTCCACAGCCCTTGCTACACTTGGACCATTGTGAGAACTCAGATACAACACAATCCCGGGGGCAAGGAATGAGGCAAGCTTGTTCTGTGGGGGGCTGAGGGGCAAAGTGTTCACATATTTCATTTACAACCATGGTTCTGTTCAACTTCTGAACACAGTGCACAGTCCGGTGCTGCAGTCCATGCTGAGCTGTCACGCAATCTGCAGTCCGAGCCTTGGCTTGGCCGAGGACAGAGGAAACAAGCACACAGTGGTGCCAGTCAGAAACCTCCCACTGGAAGAGGTCTCTGTGCCAGTCACAGACTCGGAAGCAGCTTCTTTCCTTTGGAGGTCTGTTGTTCTCATCGCAGTTAGACAGGTGACTTGTCCACCCTTCAAAGTGAAAACACCACAGTGCGCGAGTCTGGATTCCTCCCAGCCCACAGTCTCCTGTACACCTTCCCCAGGGGCCTATAGACAGAAAAACAAGGGTGTCAGTTACTCAGAGACTCCATGCTGCCATCCACACAAAAACAGGTCAATCTGCACACTTCACAATGCCGCCAGTGTGAAATTATGTATTTTGGTGGACAATATAGTGTTTAAGAATATGGACTTTCCATCAGTTTGTCTTTGTTGAAATCTCCATTTCACCTCTTACTGCAATGTAAACTTGAATGAATTACTTCTAAGCCTTAGTTTCCTTAACTACATAAGGGAGAAGATAATAAAAGCACTGATTTATAGAACATTTCCAAGAATCCATGACATAATGTGGTGCCAAATACAAAATACACATTTAATAAATGATTGGAATCACTATAATTATTATGTTTCACAGCCTATATATCTAACTCAATATTAATACTTTCTAGTTCAGGCAGTGTTTCATCTAAAAGAAAAGCCCTAAATCCAGGTTTTAATCAAGTAGGATTTATCAGGTTTCTGATCCTTTAGTTCATACCCTAAATAGCTCAGAAGAGAAATGTTATAAAAAAGTAACCTGCCAAAGTATTCTAGATATATTTTCATTTTCTAAATAATTGTCCTCAATTTTGGTTTTTGCTTGCATAGTGAGCACTATAAAAGAGAAAAAATTGAATTGTGTGTGTGTGGCAGGGGGAAAGTGAGGCTATAAAAGAAGTAACATTAAATTGCCTATGGAAATCCTGCCCCTACAATCCTTGAAATATACCTGTTTTGATTTCTGATAGTTGCTAACTCCAGTAAAGCTTCAAATATTAGCTTGTAATATGTCAAATCTTTAAATCAATGAGTTAGTTTTTGTGGGAAAGAGTTTAAGAAATGGACAGATAAAAGAGGTGCCAATTGATGTTTCTTTTTTTTTTTTTTTGCATCTAATCTATAGAGATACCAACCAGTTTGTTCAGAAGGCTGATCATATATCTTTTCATAAGGACTACAAAATAATCTCATTTGGTGTCAATAGGGGGAAAAAAAGTTTCTTCCCTTTCACTTTACTTAAATATGTAATATGAACCTAAAAAAAAAGTTTATCAGCTGAATCACATAATTTTTACCCCTGTACTAGGATTGTGATAATCATAAAGGCAATTAACTCCCTGAGAAACATTTTAATTTACACGAATAAGAGAAAGAACATACAGTTTTTTTCCTCTTTCTTCACATCTGATCAAATGCCCAAAATACAATTCGATTACTTCATGGAAAATATTTTCATGCACGTTCATTACATTTCTTGGAATGGTAAATGTGTACTCAGTCCTACATGCATTTAGGAAGAGACACATGCATCCCCAGAGAAATGGGTATTTCTGTTTGGGGCCACATGCTACAATGAGGGTCCTTTGCTTTCACAGGACAATGGTTTTAGGGTTCGAATGCATACAATTCTCCTAGTTCTTCTTCACAGCCCTGTTCTGGATATGTAAACCTCATATTCTAGACAATATCATTTTGAGCTGTTGTACCACTGATTTCTGTCATTTTGAGAGAGATATCAACATAGAAAATACTCTCTTCCTTAAGTATCTGCATACTAGAATCTCCTAGTCCTGAAAAGGACAGAGGAGTTTCATTGGAGTAAGTCAGCTTTTACTTACCAAAATGCCCATGAGTTTGCCACACAATTCACCAGCACTGCTCACATCCCAATAAACACACAGAGAAAATGGTGCTCTCAGCACAAACTGAATAAATCAACTGCCCTCAATTCTGGTGATGTCTTCCTACATCACCCACAATTTTGTGCTTTGTATATTGAGATATTCATTGTTACATGAAAGTTATCTGCAGATTCCATATGTTCAGGTGTTCTGGAGCAGTGCCAGTTTAAGTATGCCATCCCTTGTCCATCATGTCAAACTATTCATGCAAATTTTTATTATCAAAAAATAAAAATCACCATGGATACTCTGCAAAGGAATATTTTTTTTAAATATGATTACAGCAAAGTTTTAAAATCTAAAATCAGCCTTAAATGATATAAAATAGTCAATGGAAATTAATGGAAGCTTTTTGTAAAGCACTGGTATTTTAAAATAATGTCTTTCCATACAAATGGCCAACAAACATATAAAAGAATGATCAACATCACTAGCTATTACAGAAATACAAATCAAAACCACAAAGAGATACCATCTCATACCTATTAGAATGGCTATTATCAACAGGACAAGTAATAACAAGTGTCGGAGAGGATGTTTTGGAAAAGGAACCCTCATACACTGTTGGTAAGATTGTGAATTAGTACATTCACTATGGAAAACAGTATGCAGGTTCCTCAAAAAACTAAGAATTGATTCTAGTGATCTCTCTTACAACCACATTGAAATTACAACTAAACTATAGAATAGCCTAATTAAGAGTTACCTGAAGTCTAGCTAAACAGAAGTCCTACAACTGGAAACATGTAGAAGAGGCCACCTCAAAAATGGTAGAGGAGCAAAGACATAGAACAGGCTAGTCTCACATCCGTAGATAGTAGTTGAGATCCAGAGGGATATCTCAGCTGTGGAGGTCTCCCCTGGAGGAGCAAGAGGTCCCAGCCCCACACCAGCCTCACAATACAGGGTTTCTGTACTGAGAGAAGTCCTCACAACTTCTGGCTGTGAAAACCAGCAGAGATTATGGCTGAGTGAGATAGAGAGACACTGAAGACGTGGACATTTCATTTCAGGGGCCTGAGCATATATGAACTTACTCACTGAGAGACTTACTCACTCTGAGCTCCAGCATTGGGGCAGCAGATTGAAAGATGCCAAAAACATACAGGGAGGAACTGAACTGTCTGGCTACAGGACGAGGACTCAAGGGGCAGCTTTCTCCCAGATGGAAGTGCTGACAGAGGCCTCTGTTCCTTTGTTGGGCCCTCCCCTAGCTTGCAGATGCAGGTAAGTGCCATATCTGAATCTCCATCAAACTGACTAACACTGGTCACCCTGCCCTGGTAATTCTGAGGTCCTACCCCACCCAGTTTGTGGGCCCACTGAAGCTGCTAGTAGTGTCTTTTCCATACAAATGGCCTGCCTTGGCTCATGCTGAGGACTTTCTAAAATCTCTCAAAGGTTCACAAAACCTAAACAAGCAGTATCTAGCATCAGTATGCCCTATACCTCTTGATAAGCAGCCCCAAGTCTGGAACTAGCAGCAGCTGGTCTCAGTTTGCAGCTTGGCCTCTCAAGGTACCTCCATGCACATTTCAGATTGCTTGGTAGCTCATTCCCGGTGACCTTGGAAGGATACAGGCTGTGGCTCAACTTGGCCTATGGTAGGGTCCATCCCAGAAGGCCTCAGCTGGCATGCCCAGTGGCTGGCTTTGGTCTGAGCTGGAGAACAACCAGGGCCATATCTAAGAATGACACACCTAAAAAGCAGACTGGGCAGGGACCAGAACTATACTAAAGTGAATCCTGCCTCATAGTATCAGCCCCTGTACAATAGCTTCTTCAGTGTAGTCACCAGCCAGTCCTCATAAGCAATCAGCCCAAGGGTCAATCTCTCTAATTAACATGCAAATAGCAACCAAGGCTCAAATATAACAGGAGGGCACACACAACCCTGGAACCAAGGAACACACTTGGAGCACCTGGCTCAGGTATTCAGGCAGACTATACCACTGGAACCCATAGCACACCTATTACATAAGGCCACTCTACTAAGACCTGGTGACATGGTAGCCCTATCAAATATATAGAAACAAACACAAAGAGGCAGCCAAAATGAGGAGACAAAGAAATAAGTCTCAAATGAAAGAACAAAGCTTCAGAAAAAGAACTCAATAAAATGGAGACAAACAATCTACCAGATACAGAGTTCAAAACACTGGTTTTAAGGATGCTGAATAAACTCAGGGGAAGAGCAAATGAATTCAGTGAGAAACTACAGGACAGAAGGGATTGGCAAAAAATATTCAAAGTGATGAAAGCAAGGATTTACAACCAAGATTACATTTAGAATTGAAGAACAGATAAAGAGCTTTCCAGATAAGAAAAAGCTAAAAGAGTTCATCACCACCAAGCCAGTATTATAGAAAATGTTGGAAGGACTTCTTTAAGAAGAAGAAAAAAGAAAAAAGAATAAAAGATAAAAAATATTAATAATAAAATGGCAACAACTACATATCTATCAATAATTACTTTGAGTACAAATCGATTAGGTACATTAATAAAAAGAGGGTGGCTGAATGGATAAGAAAACAAGATACTTAATAATGCTGTTTATATGAGACTTCAGATTGAAAGACACATGTAAACTGAATGTAAAGGGATAAAAAAATATATTCATGAAAATGGAAACAAACAAAGCTGAGGTAGCAATATTTATACCAGACAAAATGGACTTTAAAACAAAGGTTATAGCAAGAGACAAAGAAAGACTCAGTTATCCTACTTCTGGTTATTTATCTAAAGAAGCCCAAACACTACTTCTAAGGAATAAGAAATCATTATATTCATTTCAGCATTATTTACAATAGTCAAGATATGGAGGTTACCTGGGTGTCCATCAAGGAATGAATAAATAAAGAAGAGTTAGTACATATGTAAAATGGAATATTACTCAGCCATAAAAAAGAATAAAATGTCATCTGCAACAATATAGATGGACCTAGAGGATATTGTGCTGAATGGAGTCAGACAGAGAAAAACAAATGCCATATGATTTCACTTCCATGCAGAATCTTTTTAAAAATCAAAATAAACAACAAAAAAATAGAAACAACCCCATAGATTCAGAAGACATTTTGATGTTGTCAGCTGAGAGGGGGTTTGAGAGTGGTTGAAAAAGGGAAAGGGATTAAGAAGTACAAATTAGTAGTTAAAAAATAGTTATGAAGATGTAAAGTAAAGCATAAGAAATTTTACCAGGTGGCTATTAAATCATTCATAATTATAAATCGGCCATAGATTTATGCTATCCTACAATTCAAGAAAAATCAAGGTTTTTTGTTTTTGTCTTTGTTTTGTTTTAACAGAGAGCCAGTTTATTTACAGGATTAGTGATTTGCCAAGTGCCTTTCTATTTCTTACAACAGTCCCATGAGGTGGGGCTAGTGAGCAGATTTTTTTAATTACAGAAAATGAAACCCAGAGAATTTAAAAAGCACACACATGGTTAACACAGCCAGTACATGGCAGACAAAATTGGGACTCCAGATCTGCGTGACTCTGAGTTTGGGCTCTTGCCCTGAATTTGAAGTCTTTTTCTAGGTCCACATTAGTGTGTGTGATCCTAAAATCACAAGGCAGACCTGTTTCATAGCTTAGCTCTCATCACTCCTATTTGTTAGGTAATATTCCTTTGGATATGACCAGAACACATGATCAAAATGGTATATAAGCAATGATTTCCCCACTCCTAGCCCTAGAAACTTAGGAGAGCAATTCTTGCACGGTAAGATACACGCATATTTATAAACATTAGTCAGTATATTTAGGAAGGCACAGTCAAGAGAGTATGGTTTTCCTCATGTTAAAGCAAACTTTGAAGACAACTAAAAAACATGTAAATAACAAACAAATATAAAGTGAATTGTGTACACTTGGAATAAATGAAAAGCAAACTGCAAACAAGACATTTGAGATAGAAGCAAGACCTCTCAGCAATTGACCTATAACAATTTTCATTTTTCAGGCAAGGAGAGAAAAATGTGTTCCATGATTTATTCAGTTTGGCTATGAACTTTAAACACACACTAGTGAAAATAACACAGCTCTGAGGGATTTTGCCATTTCAAAAAAAAAAACATGCATATTAAAGTGAAATATGACCTACAGTTTAAGATAACTTACTTCCCTGTCCAAGTTCAGAAATAGAGGAACACATTAAAATTTTGAGTGCCTGTATGAAAAGACTATCACCCTTAAAATTTGTCATATCTATAAAATATATGATTATATTCAGAATATATATCTGAGATAAATAATCTAAAGAAACATAAAAACTCATGTTAAATATTAATCATTTTATATTAATTAAAAACAGATCTCAAGTAATACAAATCAAACAAAATTTAGAACAATGGAAGGATTAAAAGCTCAATTATGGACATAATATTTTAAACAAAAACTCATACTGTGTTACATTTTTAGAAAACATGTCAATATTATAATAGAAATAGTAATCCTGTACTTTTTTACCTAGATCAACATTATGTGAAGACATCATCCATCTGAAACTTACTACTCTTTTTGTAAGATAAACAGTTACTCTGGAATAAAAGTGCTATGTATTTTTAAGACATGTCAGTTTTAATTAATGGGTTAAAATTCTGGTTTAAAAGTAAATTCTTTGGGCTGGAAGGGTAGCACTGATGAATTCATACATCACATTCACATTTAAGACTGTGATTTCTCTTTTTTTCTGCCTGTGTTTTTTGCGAAGTGCAAAAATCTGAATGCTCTAATATACTATTGCCCTAGAAGCAGAAAATTGTTGGCAAATTTTATTCTCTTAATTAAGTTACCCTTAACTAGATTAGTTCAGACAAAAGTATCAACCAATCTAAATCATCACATTTAAGACAGTCTGCAGGATGCCAGAATGTTAGGTCAGACATTCACTAAGATGCCTGCAAAATAAAATAATTCTAGAGGACAGAGAGAATAAACACACTCTCCAAAGCTTTTACAAAGTACTCGCCACTGTTGGAGGCAGCAATTCTGATCTAATATCATTCATCTATGGGAAGAGATGTTTGTTTTATGATTCATTTTTTTTCAACCACAGCTTTTATTACCCTGACATTGTTTTATTTTTAACTTGGGGTTGAGAAATGACATAAGTGTCAATGCAGAGCTTTAGTATCTTAAACAAATTATTTGTAGATCAGTAACACATTACTGCGCTCATAAACCTCAGAATTACAAAATGTGACATCAAACACTGGCTTACCTATGAGATGCCTCACCTCCAAGAAATAGCTGTAAACTTATAAAGTAATTTTTACTTCTCAAAAAGCTTTGCATCAATCATGAAATAATTAAAGTAATATCTCCATTTACATAGTGGACAATTATCTAAGAAATCACATTATCTAAGAAATAGTATTATCTAAAAGACTGCACTTTCTAAAATATATCAAAGAACCCAAGGAATTAGAAAAGTGTCATCTGAGTATTCATTCATTAAAATAACAATTATTCATTACTTGATACTTGAAAAGTAGTATATTAGATGCTAAGAATATAAAAATGAATGAAACATTAAATAACTCTCAAAATCTGTGTACCAAATGTAATGCCAATTTGTTCATGAAGAGGGTATTTGGTCTTTCATGTCTATCTATGCTTATTTTATACACAGTACTAACAATGTGTTGACCTCACTAGATCTAAAGCAGCAAATCTGAAGTCAGGAAAAAGCACAAGAGGGATGTATGCTGACAGAAGTCCAAAGAGATGATAGTTTCCAAGACTACATTTCTAAATCTACTCTAATTAATAACTTTCACTAGCAGATGATACATAAAGTTATCGGATACTTTCTAAACTCTCAGAGAAAACCTGTTCATTAGTTACAGCCATTAGTGAGTTATGTATCAGATATCAACAGAAACACAACAGAAAATGTATCAACATAAAAAATATTAAATTATAAAGAATTTAAACCCTAGTATATTTCATTTAAGAACTTCATTGCATTTTTACAGGAACCAAAAATAATCCTTTGTTAATATTAAAACTATTTCCAAAACACATGTTTGCAATCTGAAGGATATGTGTTCCAATAATTCTCTTTATAAAAAATTAACAGCAACAGTTAAGAGCTTCCAAATATAACTTCCTTTTCATAGGTATAAAGATTTACTTTTGCAGAGAGTTCATGATTCCATGCAAGATCACCACAGAGTATTTGGACTGCATACTTATACTCCAGGTAAGCACAAGCACTGTTGCTAACATCCCAAGCTTGTTCTATGATTGTGTTTTTGTTTGATACCGAACATCATGTCTATTTCATCTTTGTGGACAGATGCTTCTGACTAATAAAGTGTCTCTGTTACTTACCATTTATGGCTACAAATTATTAGTTGCCAGTGGCAAGAACATCCATTAAAAGTAGTTTGACAGCAAACAGATTAGAAATATATCTGAACAACTCATCAGCTAATACAAATTCTACAAACAGAAAACCACCCTTTAAAAATTGTTTACCAACATTTTTAGTTTCAGTTCTACTTTCTAAATATTCTAAAGCCTAAAAGAGAATTTCAAACCTCATATATGTCACTGAATTCTGACACAGAGTGGATCTTTTTGGATAACTAAATCCTATATCCTGCTAACCACCTAGAATGTGAGAATGGAAAGAGAATTTTACAGCCCCCAGTTTTTGGAGGAGAATATGTAGCACTGGCAAGTTCAATTTCTTGTCCAAGGTCCCACAGTGATTTGGAACAGAAGTTGGACTTTCCAGACACCCAATCCAGTGATCTTTACACTATATCACACTAGCTTCACTTAAAACAGCTCTAAGACTGCAAGAGACTATCTTCCCAACACCATATGTATATTATTGATATCTGTCTGCTTTGCTAAATGAGACCATCAAAGTATGAAGTCAAAAAATTTGGTCAAGGTGAATAGCTTAGTAGCTCTGGAACTGCAATGTCTCTACAATTCTACTGACTACAAGCCTTTTCCACAACTGCAGTACAACTATTTTTAGCAGTGCTATCCCTTCAGCAAATGAAGCCTTGCAAGCCCAGTACGTAAAATATATTTGTAAGGGATTCTGTTTTGAATGTGGAGGGTGTGAGGACCCAGCGTACTGCCTCTCCTCTGCCACCTACAGCTCCTCCTCCCAGCTCTAGGGCCTCGGGGTGCTGCCCTGAAACTTCTGGGGCTCTGATACCTGTCAAGGGATATTTATGGGGTGCTCTCATGCCATAAATATAGCTCTACTCAACTTTGACTTTACTTACAGTAAGTGCTTCAATTAAGCCCTCTAGATTCCCTAGAGAACTGAAAGAAATAATTTACTCAGCTGTTTTGTACAGTTAAGTGGAAAAGGCAATGAAGAGAAAGTCAGAAACAGAGTAAAGCTGAGTCTCATATAATGTTCTTCTGAAGGACTTTCTCCTTAGCTAATTGACCACTGAGGCAGTGAACACACTTCAGGAGGGCCAGAAATCTGTTTTCTTTATCTTTCACTAAAGCAACCCTCCCCAACAGGTACTAGGGAGGCTGAACTTTTTAAACTGTCCCTGCCCCCCAAAAGAGAATAAAGTGCTAATTCCACAGTGAATACAATATTTGTTGGGCTTGATAATAAAGACCTGGTATATTATTAAATATTAGAGGTTCACTTGAAAGGCAGCAATGTTGGGACTGTGCACATTAGCCTTAAAAATACATAGAGCAAAAGAGAGGGATGGCATCCACATTGCTTGCCACTAAAACAACTCAAGAACTAATTATGTCTAGGATAAAAACTGCACTAGAACATACTTGAGATAATATTTTTTCATAGTAACTTTTCATTTTCTAATGATTACATGAAGTATTCTGCTTTTCAACATTATCTTCTCTCTTTCTAGTAGCAGATATTCATAATGGACTATGAGAGAGGACAAAATATAAGCTGTATTTTGGTAGACAGAACATCTAGTCCACCTAATTTATTTTTCAAATAAATTATTACTCCTGTTTTGAAACAGCAATTTTAAGACTGTTTGAGACACTACTCATCATCTGAAAAATAATTTCCACATTACTATATATATATGAAAAAAAATGGAGGAAGAGCAGTATCATGACTTAATCACAATTTTTTTTTTCTAGGTAGAAACAACTAGAAACACCTATTTACCCTATATAATTTAATGAGCACTCTGAAGACTCTGTTTACAAATATCAAATCCAATCAATGCCCATTCGCTTTATATCCCAAACATTATTCCAATCTGTTCATGCTTCTTCATCCTGTCACCAGCCTTGTCCAAATCACCTTTTCTTGCATGAATGAGAAGCATAGTAGCTTCTTGTCTGGCCTAGAATCTACTACCCCATCTACTCCACCCATGACATCAATCCTTTCTCCACTTTGCCAACATATATCTTTTAATAATTCCACTGTGGGTGCAGTGTGACATCTGTACATCATTCTCCTTCTTAAAGCTCACTGGCATCTTCCAATTCAGATTCTCATTGTGACATACAAGTTCTTATCCTCTTTGGCCCCAGCCAACCCCCGTAGGTTCCTGATCACCTGGGCCATCACATCCACTTACTGAGCCTCAGTCATATTGGTCATCTTTCTGTTCCTGCAGTGCTTCACACTCCTTCATACCTGAGTAGCAACATGTTCTGTCCCTTACACCAAATCACATGCTCCACCGCTTAGAGCCCGTATTAATTCCTACTCACTCTTCAAATTTTAAGTCACTTCTTTAGGGAACTCTTCCCTATGCTCTGAAAGTAACTTGCTCTTACACAAAGCATTCATCACTCTTGCAATTACAAATCCAGTTGTATAATCCATGGGTTAAGTCTTATTCCTCCCACCTGATTCTAAGCTCAGATGGCAGAAACACGTCAGTCCCACTCACCATTCTATTCCCATCACTAACCCAGTGCATGGTTCATGGCAAGCAGCCGCTCAGTACTGTATGTCATGGAAGCTGGAACAAACAGCACTGTAAGAAGCAGAACCATGTAGGATATAATTAGGAGTAATGTCCCCCACCCCCGAGAAACTCATCACACCAATGGTTGATAGTTTTGCTTAAAAGAAAAAAAGTTAAAGAAAAATGTATCCTCTGTAATTCCTCACTTATGCTTAAAGAAAGGAACCTATAATATAATGCCTAATAGAATACTTAAATGCTGGTTTTTCACAACTCCATTTATAACATTCATTATTCTTTGTTGCATCTTTGGGCCCCTTATTGCCAGGCTCCATAAAGTCCATGCATTCATGGATGGAGTGTTCAGTCTTCTTTTGTTTGAATGTTAATGTACTGAAATACCCAAGTCTACAAAAATACGTTGATCTCAGATATAACTCTAATCTGAATGTTCTAATTGATCTGGCAACTTAACTCAACATGATGCTATTATCTTTTTTTTGCCCCAAAGGACTTAAATAAATGAGAATTAAATATCAGATCTCAGCTTACCACTTACAACCTAAAAAGTGGTGAGACATGGAATTATCATGGTGGTCACTGGTTCATTATAGTAACAGCAAAAACAGTGCGGCAGACACTCTGCTCAACCATCATGTCATGTAATCCTCAAAGCAGCCTTGCAAAGTAGACCAACTGTAAGAAGAATGTCCAGATGCCTTAAGTTCCTTGCATATTATCAGGAAAATTGGCAGAAGACATTTAAAAAAGTATGACTATGGTCTCTTTAGAGTTTGTTGACATGATTACATTTTCAGACATCCAGGAAGACACTGAAAAAGAGAAGAACCTGAAAGGTGTGCATTAAGGCTGGAAACTTAGACCACTCCTCACCTGGGAAGGAAGCACCAGAAGCAGAGAGAAACTGGAGCATAGTGAGAAATCTGCTAGGATGTAGGCTCCCAGCTACAACCTAAAGGACTGTGCACACAAAATACCTTCATGCTCACACCCTTGTGGAGCTTTGAGTGGTACTGTTTTGTAAAGGGTGGAGTTTGAGTCAGAAACACAGGACCCACCTTCATGTGGGATTAATGGAATGGGAAAATCATATTTAAGAAACATGTCTTATTTACAAAAACATAGAGATTTATTAGAAGAAAGGGACTAAAGACATTTTTAAATGCACATAACCCAACAAGTCTTTGGCTTCTGTGCTGCCAGAAGTCTAATCTATTATGAAGATTCTGTTAGACATTTCCCAGGGAGAAATCCTCTTCCCCTGGCACATACTTTCTAGCTCAAAACAAAAAGCTTCCTCCCTTGGCACTTCTGCCTGGAGCAAAACTGATAAGAATAGAGATGTTGGTG
>PVKZ01002234.1:0-249845 GCA_004027375.1 Macroglossus sobrinus | reverse complement strand
TGATTTTAGACTTCATTTGTTCTTCCCTTTCTAGTTTTTAAGATGAAGCATTAGGTTATTTGTGCTTGTCCTTGCTTTTTTGAGATAAGCCTGTAACGATATGAACTCTTCTCTTATTACCACTTTTGCGGTGTCCCAGAAGTTTTTGTATGTTGTCCTATTACCATCATTTGTTTCTATGTATCTCTTGATCTCTCTTATTTCTTCTCTGACCTCATTATTCTTCAGTAGCATGTTGTTTAATCTCCATGTATTTGTGGTTCTTCCTGCTTTCTTTTTACAGTTGATCTCCAGCTTCAAAGCATTATGATGAGAGAATATGATTGGTATGACTTCAACCCTCTTATATTTGTTGAGGCTATCTCTGTGTCCCAGGATGTGGTCAATCCTTGAGAATGTTCCATGTGCACTGTGGTAGCTTTTATTTGTAGATCCCTCACTGAGACATGCTTGTGTGCCGATTGGGTGTTTTTTGTTGAGTTTTAGATGTTCAGTTTATTGTTGTTTCAAGAGGAGACATTAGGGACATCTCTCACTCCACGTTTCTCTGAATTATTCACTTTAAACGAATGAATATGGTAATAGAACTGTATCTCAAAGCTGTTATAAAAAATTTTTAGAACTAATGCTAAGTATATAGAAAACTAAGCATAAAAAATAATTAACATGAAATAATGTAATAATTATATGAAAAAATGTTATGTATGAAATAAACATTTTACTGCAACTTAAGTCTGTTAGCAGTGAAGATCTATAAATATAACTTTACTGGGAAAGTGGAAGTATGTATGTGGCATGTATTTGTGCACGTATGTTGGAGGGTGAGAAAGGATGTGGAAAGAAATCCTTATCCTCCATGGTGGGCAATGATAGATAATGAATAAAATTTTTAAATGAAAAAGTAACTATGGAAGCATATTTTTAAGAAGGAGGTGTATTCCAAAATAACCAGCTAAAAGAATAAGAAGTTGTTTCTTATGGAGTGGTAGAAATGGGGAGAGGATTGTTTGGGGGGCTGCTATTTTATGTTATAACTTTATAGAATTCATTTGATTCTTTAAGCTAGGGATGGGCTTACTTTAATTTTAAGAAATGCTAAAGAAATTTAAAAGTTTAAGGAACTATAAAAAAAATTGGGAAGATACACAGCAGAGTAGTAAATGTTGTTTTATATGATAATCTTCCACAGCAAAAAATGACAGCTTTTAAAATACTACAAAAATCCCTGACATTAGGTACTGATATACACTTAAAAATAGTTAAAATAGAAAATTTTATATTACGCATATTTTATCACAACTTGAATAATTTTTTAAATAAATTAAAAACTCTGGGAAGTAAGGTCAAGTATATAGGAAAGGTTGATAGGGTAACAGGCATATAAAACTTTTCTAATATTATTCTGTATTACTCACAAAGTGAAAAGTACTACTCAATATGGTGTTGCTAACACTAATGGCTACTAACATTTACTGAGTTCTTTTAAATAACAGTCACATTTTTAGTACTTTTACATATACTAACATTTAATTCTCACATTATCCCTAATAAGGTAGATGCTGTAGTTTCTCCTATTTTACAGAAGAAACTAAAGTTAAATAATTTGCCCAAGATCACAGCTATAGAGCCTGAACTAGAACCAAGCTGTCTGACTCGAGTCCATATTTTTAAGCACTATATTACATTGCCTGTTAATTAACATTAAGAATTAGGTTTAGCAGAATAAAACTCAAAGTTCACTAAAATACGTAACAATTATTCTCTAACTTCACTGAGAAATAAATAGCAGTAGTTTTAAGTGGCAACCTAGAGGATACAGTCTCTAAAGTTGCTTGCAGACTAAATTCATAACTCATAAAAACCCAAGAAATTAGTTGCACTAAGCAGCACTTAAAAAAAATCTGACCAAAAGCCTTTAAGACAGACAAACGGAATTCAACTTTTATTTACTATACTTTCTATTTGATTAATCCAGGAGGGCATACAAATAATAACAACACTTTATCTTTAGATCTTCCATAAATAAGATGCTCTTCCATGGATCCTCAAGGTTAGCTCCATCCTCATCTTATATGATTTTATGCCAAAAGTCACCTTTCTTTGGGTATCTAAAATGTCACCCCCACACACACAATTTTAATACCCTCTTTCTTCCTAACTTCAGACCCTACTTCACCGCTCACTTTCTCCTTGGCACTTACCACTTTCTAAAATGCCATATACTTTTTGTTGATTGTCCCACTAGAATATAAGCTCAAAGAAGTACAAATTTTTTGTTTTGTTCATTGTATCCTCAGCACTTAACAGAAGTGCCTGATACACAGTAGCACTCAATAAATATTTGTTGAATAAAGTATAAATAAAAACAAACTTTAAAGTAAATTTTCTCCATATTTCTGAAGTTAATCTTGTTTTGATAATATGAAGAAGAACATATTGATGGTTTCCTTAGGCCCCAAATCCTTTTCTAAATGGCAAAGCATTACCTAAGAAGCTAAAATAGTCAGCTTACAATATTTTCAACTAATAGTCTCATTTACTAAGAAAATTTATTAATCAGAAAAATACATCAAACATGCTATGAAGTAAATTCCTTGTCTGAACAAAAATCAAACTATCAACTACTTATTAAAAGCATCATATAAAAAATCCTTGCAATAAAATTACATAAGCTATTAATAAAAGTTCCACAGCTTAAAGAAAAATTTTGGTTATAATTTCATAGGTGTGTATGTTTCATATTAAGATGGGAAGATATCTGGTGGTAGAGACAAACATAACAATGAATTTCTAAGTACCCTTTTGTAAAATTAGTTTCAGGTGTACAGCATAGTGGTTAGACATTTATGTAATTTATGAAGTAATCCCCCTAATTACTCTAGTACCCACCTGGCACTGTACATAGCCATTACATTATTGACTATATTACCTATGCTGTAAAGTACCCTTTTTTGACTAATAAAAAACTTACATATAGATATATAGATAGATAGATAGATAGATAGACAGATATAGATATATAGATATCTATATATATAGATTTATATACGTAAGTATATTTATATATCTTTGGAACATAATAGCATCTACTCATAAAATAAAACATAGAATCATACTGAATCTCAGGAACAGGAATCTTGCTTTACATCAAAATCACCTTGAGATGACCACGAGAGTCCCATGTCCCTCCCTAGAAGAACCTGATTCTATAAAGTGTGAGGATGGAGCCCGGAATCAACATTTTTAAAAGTTTCTAAACTCGATTCTAAAACAGTTTAACCACTCATCAGACGCTTAATATCCTCAAAGAATACTGCCCCTATGTGTCATCCAGCATGTGTCTGAGTATCCTCAGGTACAAAATTCCACCATCTCCCCAAATACTTTAATTCTTATGGAAAGCACTAAATTCTGATAACCCTTACTTGTGTTGAATCTGCCTTCCTTTACTTTTTCTCCTGCTTCTAATTTCTTAGTAATTGGGGATTAAACTGACAGATATTAGCATTCAATGCCAAAACTACTCAGCCACTGGAAACCACACAGGAAAGAAAAAAACCTAAATATCGTTTAGGAACTTGCTTCAATCTAATCTTTTTGAAAATCATATTAAATTTGTAACAAAAATCTTTAGATGTGAACATATTTGAGCCAAAAATCTACTTCTAGGAATTTATCCCCAAGATGCAACTAGATTGTGATTTGTAATATTTTGTGCCAAAGCTGGATGGTGGGTGCAATAAACTAAATATATATATCTTCCCAAAATTCATGTTGAAATTTTAACCCCAAATGTGACAGTATTAGGAGGCAGAGCATCTGGGAGGTAATTAGATCTCAAGGGTGGAATCCTCATGAATGAGATCTGTACCTCTCCAGAGAGCTCTCTTGCCCTCTTTCTACCATGTAAGAGGCATCCTGGAAGAGGGCCCTCACAAGATCCTGACCATGCTGGCATACTTATCTTGGACTTCCAGCCTCTAGAACCTTGAGAAAAAAATCTATTGTTTAGAAGTTACTCAGTCTATAATACTTCGTTACAGGCCATCAAATAAACCAAGCAGAGGTTCATAAGCATCAGTGGAAGAACTGCAAGCAGACACTGTAGCAGTAGAAAAGCCAAAGATAGGGATCCCAGGCAGTTGGGGGGGGGGGCACACAGAGAGGTGTGGGAATATTGCATAAGTATAGAAGAGAGTGGTGGTACACAAGGTGTTGCAGGGCAGAGAGAGTGCCAAAACACCGCCTGAAAACTGAGATGCTTTTGCCAGTAGAGGAGCACCAGCCAGAACTGGGCACAGAGATCCAGTGGTTATATTTATATTCATTACATTAATCTCTTCATTTCTAAATCTCAAATATTTCATTTCAAAAAAATTAAGAATTTTAAAATGAAAAGTTCTGCAACACTGGAGAGAAAGCTGAAACAAATGTCCACCAACAGACCATGAATAAATTATAGCATATATATTACAAAGCAATTGAAAATTATAGAGTATACATGCTCATTTTTTCATGAAAAGACAGTTACAACATATTAGGAAAAAAAAATTAAAAAACAGTTTCTGTAACATGATCCCAATTTAAACATCTAGAAGGATGAAAAAGGAAACATTACTCCGAGAAATGAGATCATGAGTAATGATTTTCTATTTGCTTATCTGTGTTTTCTAATTTTTATAGTGAACATGTACCATAATTAAATACAGTTACTTAAAAGCCAGTATTGTGACATCATGGATGACAGCAGAGTTGGAAGCTCCAGGAATCTGTCCTTCCACTTAAACAACCAATTGAGCTGGCAGAAACTGTCTCAAGTAAGCTTCCAGGAGAGAACAGCATTATTCAAAATAGCCAAAAGTTGGAAACAACCCAAGCTCCATCAATAGATGAAAGGATAAATAAAATGTGATATATATAATGTAATAATATACAGCCATAAAAAAGGACTGAGATTCTGATACATGCTACAACACAGATAAACCTTAGAAGTTTACTAAGTGAAATAAGCCAGACACAAAAGGCCAAATATCACTTACATGAAGTATGTAGAATAAGTAAATTCATACAGACAGAAAGTAGAATACAGATTACCAGGGCAGGGGGAATTGAAGAGTAATTATTCAATAATTACAGAGTTTCACTTTGGGATGATGAAAAAGTTCAGGAAATAGACAGTGGTGGTTACACAACATTGTAAATGTTCTTAATGTCAATGAATTATACACTTCAAAATGGTAAAAACCATAAACGTTACATATATATAACCACAATTTAAAAAGCTATAATGTCATCAAATGTATTTTGAAAAGTGACCAATGTAGTTTAATCTTTTATTACTCACAATCTTCCATTATTTAGACATTCTAATTGGAAGTGAATTGTTGAGCTTGTTAGAAACTGCCACAAATTTCAAATTAGTAGAATTCGAAATAATGAGGATTTGCTGTACTATGCAACTATAACTTTTGGTAATCATTAGAGCCATTTTCTATATTATACTTTGAGAGAAAAAAAATCTCATTTTGTTCTCATGCACACAAGTGTGATATGAAAACTACCCTGCTATTATTTCAATCACTTTTCCTCCAAAAATCTGAATACTGTTGCTATGTATTTATCAAAACTTATAGAACTAGACACATAAAAAATTAACTTTAATGCATATAAATTATATTTCTATAGACTTGAATACTAAACTAGAATTTAAAGTTCAACCAAATGGTATGAAATAATTTGTTAGTGATTATACACTGACTCAATGAAATGAACATAAAAAAACTTGAGTTATTATAGCTAGTGCTCTAACAAATTCTCCTTTTAACTGAGCTAGCCATTTCTTTCCCTAGATCTGAATGTCTTTATTTGAAAAATTAAATAATCACCAAGTTCTCTTCTGACACCAAAAACACTGGTTCTTGGATACTTCTATCTTCTAGTTAGCTAAACATTAACTAACCTTTAAAATCCCAGAATCTTTTTAATTAAAAAACCAAAAATGTAATAAAACTTCATTTTTTCATATTCTTAACGTTGATCCTGGCAGAGAGCAATTGTAGATAAAAACACAGGACATATGGCTGAATGGGTGTAGGCCCTAGCAATAGCCTATATATAGTAGCTTCTTTTAAAAGCCGACAATAAACTGCTTTTTGCTTATTTAGCTCATTCAATCTCAGAAATAGGTACAGTTATATAAGTGCCCAGAAAATATAACAAAGCCATTCTACATTTTTTTAACAAGAACTTTTTAAAATTTTACCTTTTTCAGCTTTACTGAGTATAATTAAAAATATAAAACTAAGATTATTAAGTCTGCAATTTTTTTTTACTTTTCAAATTTAAAAAGAGCAGTATTCACTTTCTTGGTATATACTCTGTTAAGTTTTAGCATGTACATGTTTTCTTGTAACCACCACCATAAATAGAATACAAAACAATTCCAACACCCCCAAAGAATCCCTCACATTGTCCTTTTGTAATCAAACCCTCCCTCCACTCCTAACCCCCAGCAACCACTGATCTGTTCTTCTCTGTGCCTATAGTTTTGTATTTTTCAGAATGTCATGTGAAAGGATATAGTGAATCTTCCACCCTTGTTGCTATTTTCCAAAAATTTTTTGGCTATTCTAGTTCCTTTACCTCTCCATATATAATTTTTAAAAACCAAAGCCATAGTAGCCATCTCCTGCATGGCTTCCTTGCCCTCCAGAAAATTAGCATTTTTACTGTTGTGCTCTATCTTGTCAAAACCAGTTCAAAATATCTTCTCTAAATACATTATGTAGATGCTCATAACTTTTTATCCAATATATCCAGTACCAGAAACTTATGTGAAAAGTGTACAAATAAAGATATAAAAATGTGTTCAACATAACATTGGTTAGAAAGCAAAGTAATTCTCCAGGTCCAACAAAAGGGAAAAAATTATATAATCAGAAGATGGAAATATCTTCAAAATGTTTTTAAAAATGAATACACAGTAATTCAATTTTTTAGATGAAATACAGCACATTGCAGAAGAAAATATATTAAAAACATTATTCCTGGATAGTATCATTGCAATTGACTTTTTTCTTCATAATTTCAGGAACTTTTAAAACTTCCTACAATGAACATGTATTAATGACTTATAATTGAGGATAAACATTTTATTTTATAAAAAATGTCATTACCACTTACACAGTAAAATACAGGTTCCTCTGTATCAGCATGTATATTATTAGTATCAAGTTTATTCACAGGATATAAATAATACACATGATGGAGTTTTAGAAGAGTTTACTCTAAACCCTACAATTTCTTCTACTGTCATGACAGTAACACCACACTTTTCTCTATGCTTGTCTTCAGTTTTAACTTTGGACAGAATTCTAAGCACAAACTAGTATTTTAAATTACATCATTAATAAATAACACATAAGGAAAAGATGTTTGCACCATGCAATACATCTGAAAAATGACTAACTTCCTTTATTCAAGCAGCCTTTATCTTATTTAAAAAACAAAAAACGAAACAAAAACCTTAAATGGACAAGAGACAGGTATAGATAACTTGCATAAATATTACAAATGGCTAATGACAGTAAAGATAAATTTCATTCACAATTTTAAAAACCTAAAAGGCTAATTTATCAGTACTGCAAGTTTTATAGTTTGTCAATAGCCATTTACAGTACATAATGGAATATAAATTAATATTTTGAAGGGTAATTATACAGTAAAATTTAAATAACATGTCCTTTAACCAAGGAAATCCACTCACAAAAGTATTAAAAGATATGTAAAAAAGTCCCTTTCAACTTTGCTTACACGTAAAAAATTGAAAACAATTATTCTCAGTAGAGATATAAAGTATATCCTTAACTGGACTACTACACAACAATTAAATATTGATAATGGAAAGATCTCCAAGATAAACTCTTGTTTTTTTAAAAAAAAAAACAAGATCAAGAATTATAATCACATTTATGGTTTAAAAATGCAGATGTTTGTATATGCATAGAATACTTCTGGAAGGTTATGTATTAAACAGTTAATTTTCAGGGGTCAGAAACAATTTCATATGCTTGAACTGTTTTTCTAGACTAGTTTAAAATAAAAATAATAAATGAATGCCCTTAATAAATGTTCTTCATTACATCTTCAATGTTATAAAATTTAAATTCCTGTATAACAACTGCATGATATATGAACTCCATCATGGACTTAGTATTTTTCTCCACCAAATCTACTAACCTGAGTTTAAATAGCTCCATGCTGAAGCTGAGATATAACCAGGTCTTGCACGGGAAAGTTTAAGAATTAAAGCAGAGAAGAAAGAATGCATAAAAAATAAGTAGCTAACTAACTAGGTTTAGGGCTAGAACTTTCCATAATTACTTTATAACAAATATCTGGTAACCTCTAGTGTTAAAAATATAGTAACTTTCCATTATTTTTAGTACTATAATAATATCCTTTCGTTTGTAAAAAAAAATGTAATTATGACCAGTCCAATTGTGAATTCCTTAAAACTGAAGGCAGCAGTGAGCAGGTAAATAATTCACAACCACCAACAAATACAATTTTTTTAAAAGAGAATAAACAAGTATTAGTGAAACTGTGAAGAAATTAGAACCCTCATACACTGCTATTGGGAATGTAAAATGGTGCAGCTACTTTGGAGAATAGTCTGGCAGTTCCTCAAATGTTATCATATGATCCAGTAATTCTATTCCTAGGTACTCAAAAAAAATTAAATTAAAATGTCCACACAGTATTATTTATAATAGCCAAATAGTAGAAAACTCAATGTCCAGCAATGATGAATGGATAAATAAAATTGTCCATATATACCATGGCACACTATTTAACAAAAAAAGAACTGAAGTACTGATACATGCCACAAATTATATGCCACAAATTATATGAACCCTGAAAACACACTAAATGAAAGAGTCCAGTCACAGAAGAGCATGTATAATATCATGTCATTTATGTGAAATGTAAACCTATACACTTACAGAATAGGCAAATCTATAGTCACAGATAGTAGAATGATTGCCTAGGGCTTAGGGAGTAACGGGGAGTGACTCTTAAGCATAGAGTTTCTTTTTGGATAATAAAAATGTTCTAAAATTAAAGCTGTTATTAAAAAAAAGGAAAATTGATAGATTAAGAAAGTCTTAATAGGCAAACCAACTTTTTTATAATTTTTTTAAATTTTCAATTATAGTTGGCAATGCTATATTAGTTTCAGGTATACAAGGCAGTGATTAGATATCTATATAAATCACAAAGTGATCACTCCAATAAATCTAGTGCCCCCCTAACACCATACAGTTATTACGATATTGGCTATATTCCTTATGCTACACTTTCTATCTCCATGACTACCAATTTGTACTTCTTAAATCCCACCCCACTTTTTGCCGACATCCTAAACCCCTCTTCCATTTGGTGACCCTCAAAATATTCTCTTTATGAGTTTGTTTTTGATCTTTAGATTCCACATACACATGCAATCACATGGCATTTGTCTCCCTCTTACTCCACTCAGCACACTACTCTCTAGGTCCATGCTGCCATATCATTCATTCCCCATCCCCTTACTTTTAGTCTGTGTGTATCTTTTAATCTGAAGTCTTGTAGGCAGTGTATGTAAGTGAACCTTATTTTTTTTGTTGTTTTTACACCTACAGCTCCTGGTCTTCCTAGGTAGTTTCCCATCCAAGTACTAACCAAGCATGACCCTGCTTACCTTCTGAGATCAGACGAGATCGGGTGTGTTCAGGGTAGCATGGCCGTAGACCTGAACCTCATTTTTGATCCTGATTCAAACTAACTTAAAAGTATATCTATGAGACAACTGAGGAAATCTGAACACTGGACGTTAAATAATGTTAAGGAATTTGTTTATTATGCAAGTATAAGACTAGTATGATTATGTTTTAAAAGAGTCCTTATCTTTTAGGAACACCAGTATGTAAGGACGAAAGAATATGCTGTCTGGGGTCTACTTTAAAACAATTTGATTGGGGGAAGCAGGGATAGAAGGGGAAGCATCCAAGTTTTCAAGAAGTCGTTCATAGTAAACTGAATCGTAAAATATAAGCTGAAATTCAATGGACTAAAGAGAGCAGGAGAAAAATTGGAAAAAGCATTCCAGACAGATAATAGCTGTTGGCAATGGCACTGTCAAAGATTACCTATCAGGCAAGAACAGGAAATACAGTTGGAAAAGCAAGAAAGAACCAGATCATGAAGGGCCTTCGATGTCACACAAAGCAATTTTTACTTAATTTTGTGAAAGATGAGCTGCTAGGTTTTTTTTTTGGTGGGGACAGGTCAGTTTAGAACTTTAGAAAGGTTACTATGGTTACATCATAAACAAGAGAAGCATAAGAGTAAAGAGGTTACTGTCACAGTTCAAGTGAGTGACAACTGAGTGAACTTATACGGTGGCAGTAGGAATGATGAGGGGCTAAATAACAGAGACATGAACTAATAAAAAGAATGTGGAAATAGGGAAGCAGAAATCATCTGAACTGATTTCCAGCTTCCAGGCTTGTGAATTGGTAGACAGTGTCCAATATCCGGAGAGCGAATAAAAAAGCAGCTTATGGGAAAAGATGGAGTCTAGTTTAGCATTTAAATCTTTATTGTAAATGGGACATACTGGTAGAATTGTCTAATAAGCAGGCCAAAACTCAAGAGGTCTAATTAGAGACTGCAGACTTAAAAGTCTTCAAGACATATATGGTGACTGGAATAATAACCCAGGAAAGCTCGTTTGTAACAATTCATACCAAAGAAATTTAAGCTATTTTAAAAGTTCCCTCCCTACTCTACCTTGGTAAGAATTGCTTAATTTGTTCAAGGTATATACATAAACAGAATGGGCAAGATATAGTTAATCTTATATTTAGGAGACTTTATACATGGAGTAGGGGGAATAAAAATATGTATTTGGCTAAACATTCTTTAACAAAATACATGTATGAAAAGTATTATCCAAATACGAGTAAAGCTATAAAAATGTACTTTCCTAACTATTCAGTTTCTGTTAAAGTATCAAAATCCTCTGCACTATAAGAAATTCTGCACTTCTAAAATGCTCTTCTAGTCTGCTTTTAAAAGATCTAATGTCTTTTGATATTCAAAAAAGGTTAAAAAGAATTGGGCTTAACTGTTTTTGTTTTATTAATTAGATTTGCAATCTTCATCATGGGACTACAGAAGTCAAGGTTGTTACAGCCAGCAGATTTTGCTAATGCCTCTCATTACCACTGTTCCAAAATTCTTAAACTCTCTTAAGTTTTATAATATTTAAATTACAAGAGGAGCGCTATACAAAGGTACTAATTTGCTTTTTACTACATAACCAAGATTTCAATCAATTAATTTTTAGCTAAACCTTCAGTCACCAAGAAAATTAGATCTGAGGCAACCAGGCAACTACAGATAAAATGTCACTGATTAAAAAAACTCAAATAAAATACAATTCCATCCCCAAAAAGAAACCACAGCTAGAGGAACTGAACAGTCCAAATATTTATTTAGCCACTAGTGTACCACCTAGTTCCAGACTAGGGGTTGAATCACTTAAGGTCTACGGAAAAATTCAGTTATCAGAATTGCTTGAAATTACATGCAGAATTTGGAGGGAGGGGGCTGCCATTCTCAAAAGATGTGACGCTCCCCCCACCCAAAAAAAGATTTTAAGTATTACTCTCTTAGGTCCTATACCAAATGCTAAGGAAATTTAAAGACCCAGTGGAATTTCTTAAAAGAGCTCATAATCTAAGAGTTAGTTTAGATTCACAGACTATGATTCATCACAACAGAAAAATTTTAGGTTAGAAATAAGTGATTTCCTCAATACTTACATGTCACTTTTCCAGTTTTACCACTTACTTTTTTTTAATTCAAGAAACCTCTCTTTACATAACTTATTCCAAAATTTACCAATAAAAAATTACTTCAGAAAAAAGTTATATAAGAAAGGTGAAGACATCAACTCAAAACACAGGAAGCGCTCTCCCCATTTAAAGCTCTAACACAAGCTTCCTTAAATCTTTAAATTCTACTGAATTCCTGTATCTTCAGTATGACTTTTCTTTCCTTATTGAAGGAATTGTTATTTTTGTTTACAATAAGTTTTAAAATATAATTAACAAATTCCAAAAAATTTAGGTAAGAACCTTGAGAATATTGTTGTTATACGTTTTTTAAAACATTAGCATTGATGGTTTTTCTACAGGGGTTAGTCCTTAATAGCTTATATATATCATTATTCCTATTCCTATTTAGCTAATGGGGGAAACAGCAGTTAAGTGATAAGACAAAGATGGGCCCTTTCGAGTAATAAATTTTTTTTTTTAACCCAACTACCAGAACTCAAATGAGCTTTGCCTGCCTCAGAACGATGGCTATACATCCCCTCCAACACTACAACACCACTGCTCAAAACAATTTAAGATTCCTTTTTTGAGAATTGTCTTCAGAGCCTACTGTACAATTTCTTAATGTCTTTATTAGTGGATGATCTTTACTTCTGTAATGTGAACTTGGTTTTGTTTAACATCCAAAAATGATTCTCAGATTTAACTTGGTGAATAAGATAAATAATCTAAGACAATTTTTTTTAGTCAAAAATAACTGAATATAAAGTATTACACTAACTTTACCTGTGCCTCTGCCAAATATTTCAAGTTTCAAATCATATGAATATTCTTTTTAATTTTATTAAATTTATCGGGGTGACACTGGTTAATAAAATTATATAGGTGGATATTCTTTTGAATAATAAAACTTTTTGTTTTGCCTTATTACATGTATCAGGTATGGTTATAGGTAAACTTAAAAATGTTTCTATAAAAGATCACTATTTCTGTAAAAGATCACTACATATTGCCCAAGGTTTTGTAACTTTGCCAATTCTTATATTATCACGAATGGAGCCATGGCTATTTTCAACAAGGTAGTAATCATGCAAGTTTTACAATTTGAATTACTATGTACACTAAGTGTGCCACACGATCCAAATTATTTCCTGGGATTTATCCCTCAAATTAAGTATCAGCTGTCCATGCAGCAAATACTGCAAAGGAGGTAAATAAAGAATTATGAGTCTATGGCCATATCAGCCTGAACAAGCTCGATCCCATCTTATCTCGGAAACTAAGCAGGATTGGGCCTGGTTAGTACTTGGATGGGAGACCACCTAGGAAGACCAGGTGCTGTAGGCGTAAAAATAAAAAAATAAGGGACTGTAAGCTGAAAAGGTCCTTGCAATCTGTGAGGTCAACCAAGGGTTGCCTCACCTAAAAAAAAATATTAAAAAAACAACAATAAAAAAGAATTATGAAATTCAGAATTCCAAATACAGACTAGATAAAACTATATAGTACTGATCTAAAGATGCTGGAATAGAGGTGAAGAATACCACTTAACATAATCAACTGTTAAAACAACAAAGTTTTGAACTGCTCAAGTTTCCTATGGTGCTTAAATATACTTGGAAAAGTATTAAGGCATTATTACTTTAAAAGCGTTAACCAATTTGTACTAAAATATAATTCCATCATTCTCCTACCCCCTGCACCATCACTTCAGATGTGTTTTATAATTTCTAATCCTAAAATTGGTTTTCTTAAATTTATATTTATCAATAGTAGCACCAGCCCACGCTCCCCACTTAAACTAACAAAAGTCACTATTAAAGGAATTTAGCAATTTAAAAAATCCTTCTATGATTTATCATTCTCTAATTCAAATAGTCCAAGAACAAAAAAATCCAATTTTTCCAGTGAATTTAAAAGATACAAACTGAAGTTATTATAGCCATCTCTTCCCATAATTTAGAAGGAGCAGATGATTACTTTTATGAACTTTAAATTTAAATTTAAAACAGTTCTTTATAAAATGCTCCACAGGGACAGGAACACCAACATCACTGTATTCCACCTCCACATCTTATCCCATTGGGTCGTCTGGGGCAATAACATATGAAGCTGTCACCTATGATAACAATGCCTCTTATGCAATCCTTCCTAAAGGATCTACCTCAGGCTCTTCTTGAGGTGTCATTCTTTTCAGAAATATGTCCATGGTGGATTTTTTTTTTTCCATCATAGACTTCCTTGTAAGCAGATAATGTACCATGAATAGTTAACCTTTCAGTGTTCGGGTCCATGTTTTTCCAACTTTTTAGGGGGCTTGTTGAGGTCTGTAAAAGCTTCTGCTAAACCCTTTCCTGTGAGTTTTCCTGTGGGTTCCTCTTTTTCTTCTGCATCTTCCCTTTCTCTTGCCTCTTCTGTAGCTACAGTGTTCCTGTTCCAGTTCCAACAACTCATTAGTCAATTCCTCAGGAACCACCTCCAGGAGGCTCCTCAATGTCATCTTCATCCACACCCAGGTTAAAGGTTCTGCCATCTCAACACAGAGTTGATTCTTGCAACCTTCTCATGCTTGGTAAATCCTTTGAAGTCATAGATAAAACCTCTTGAGTGTCTTCTTCCAGATGCCATTCATACACTCCTTGGTGACATCACCCAAGCCCAAGCAAGGCTCTTGGATGGTCATAGATGTTGTAATCCTTCCAGAATTGCGTGTCTTTCTCAGTTGTAGCAATAGCCTGGACAGAGGTTGTCCTCAGGTAGGCCTTAAAAGCTGCTATAAGTCTTTGATCCATTGTTTGGATCAAAGAGGTGTTGTTTAAAGGGAGAAGCCACATTGATATTCAGATGAAGATCACCAATAAAAAGGATGTCTGGGAGCATCAACAATAAGCAAAATCTTAAAAGGTATGTTATTCTCCAAACAGTACTACTCCATTTTGCTGGCAAAGCAATCCAGGAGGGCATCTTGGAAAAGGAGCTTGGTCATCCATGACTTATTAATGACAATGTGTGCTTACTGATATGCTTGAAGGGTCTGGGATTCTCACCCTGCCATATCTAAAAGGGTTTAAATTTATAGCCTGCAACTCTGCCTCCAAGAAAAATGCTGTCCTATCCTTAAAAGCCTTAAAACCTGGCACTGAGCTGGCCTCCTTAATGGATGAAAGTTCCTTCACACACCTGTTTCCTGAATAAGGTCTCATCCACATTGAATATTTGCTATAGCAAATAATTTTGCTCCACAATCAGCACATCTACAGTGTCCAACAGAATTCTGACTCACCACTCACTTTTTCATTATGTAATGAAAAACAATTCTTGAATGGTTTAAACCACCCAGAGCTAGCAGTAAATTCAACATCGTAGTTGGGTCCAGCCTTTTAACTTTATAAAATTTTTGCTTTGGCTGCCATCATCATAGTGCTGAGAGGGATATGCTTCTGTGTCTGGTCTTCAATCCAGATCATTAGAAGTTTCTCCGTATCTAATACACAGACCCTTCTCGAATTTTTATTAATCTCATTGCCTTCAATGAAACATATTCCTTAAGGCTTCCATCACTTTGTTCTTCAAGACCGTAGCTATGGCGAAATGGGATGTATCTGACTGATAAGCAATAACCATCACTGATTTTCTACCTTTATAGTCCTCAATCACTCTTAATTTCATTTCCACGTCAATCACTCAACATGGTCTCTTAAAGATACATTAGCAGTGTTAACTTTGTACTCTTAGGAGCCATGATGACAAAAAAACACATGGTTAAAATCAAACATAAGTAGAATGATACAATCAAGAGAAGTGTTAAACAAGCTTTTGAGGCTGCTGCAGGCACAATACGGCATACTGTTTTACTGCAAACTTTTTTTATAAGTAGAAAGAGTACATTCTAAAACAATAAAAAGTACAGTATAATAAATATATAAACCAGTAAGTCATTTATCATCATTATCAAGTATTATGTACTGTACATAATTGTATGTGCTATACTTTTGTACAACTGGTAGCGCAGGTTTACAACAGCACCACCACAAACCTAAGTTTTGTGTTGCACTATAACATTATGACTTCACTAGACAATAGGAATTTTTCAGCTCCATTATAATCTTATGGAATCACTATTGTATATGTGGTCTACTGTTGACCGAAACATAGTTCCGCATGACTGTACAGCAGGTCTTTGAATAATATTTCATTCAATGTTATTTTGCTCTAACACTGATGAGATGCCATAGGAATTTAACTCTTTTTATATCAATTAGCCTATGGTAAAAATGTCATTTCGCTTCAAGTCACAGAACCTATTGAAGACACTGTGAAGATTTACTGTATATGAGAATAATAATAACCACACCTCACAGGACGATTATATGACATTCTATGCAAACTTTGTGTCACATAGTAAACACTCAACAATGTTAGCTACTAATGCCTTCGTTATTAAGGATAGTAGTGTGTATCTGCAATTTGATATGGCATTCGAAGTTTTAGCATGTTTTAAGTGCTCATTCTACTTACCTTGCTAACAGGTACATAGGAACTTGATTTATTATTTGTGTTATAACAAAAGCATTTTTATATTTGTTATTAAAACAAATTATACACAGGTGTGTAAAATGATTATTCACTTTCTATCTTACATATTCCAAAACCTGAATTTTCCAATTCTCATATGGAAGAATATTTCCCTAATTTCAAACTTTGGCAATCTGATCTAAAATTATTAATCATCCTATTTACTTCAGAATCAACTTATTTAAAGGTCCACAAATTCTGAATAACAATTCCTCGCTGAATAAAGCTGAGATAAATTAGTTCTGTATTGACAGAACACAATCAAAGGGGTTCACTCTTACTTGGACATCTATGTATTATATGTGAAACAGTCCAAAAGAAGTTTAGAAACATAAAATTAAACCTTTAAAATATTATCGTCAGCAAGATGGAGTTCTGGAGTCCTAATCTCTGAATTTATAACACTTCCTCACTGTTACTTTCTCACAACAAGATGAGCAGAGGTGGACGTTTCTTTGATGCCTTTCACCTGTCTCAAACAGACTAAGACCACTAACACTGAATTGCAAAAATGGAACAGAATATTTTATCATAATAGATTATGTTAACAAATGCTCTAACTGGGCTTAAATTTAATAACTCTGATTTTAATTACCATTTACAATTGCATCAATAATACCTACACCTCACATTTCCATATTTTTAAGTCTACACAAAGAATTTTTTGAGATCGTTCATAATAGCTCTAAGGTTATCAACGTCCTTATACTTTTCCCTACTATCTATAATGTAGTGACTCTTCCTATAGTGCTTTGCCTTTGGTGAGTGCTCAATAAATAGTCTGCTAATATAAATCTCTGAAAAAATAAATCAACATGATGCAAAGAAAATATTAAGGCCTAAATTCTTTCTTTGTTCAAGAAGAAATAATCCTTATTTTATCAAATTTAAGAGACTGATGCTGGCATTTGAAAAAAAATATATATGGGATTTAAATGTTCTCTCACAATTAGAATCCATTAAGTCTTACAATTGACACTGGTGAAAGTCTTTTCAGGCACCTGTTTCTAGGTGCCTGAAAATAATATGGAAGTTTCATGCATATGGAGTATTTGCACTAGTGACAACTATAAAACTTCATAGATTCTGAGACACAGCTCAATTTCAGAGAGGTTAAAAACTAGATAAATATGCTTCTTGGAATCAATATGGTAAAAACATATTCTATAAAATACTGAGATGCTATATTTTCAGGGTAGGGGGACACTAAAACTACTTTTAGTGCCCTAAACCACTGGACATTAACTATGTTTCCATTTACAATGTTGCCTTAGTTCACCCAGCACTCAAGGCAGCTTCAGCTTCTGGAAAAGACTATAGCTAAAAGCTCTAAGAGGTATTCTCAAAGTAACAGAGGAAAAATTAAAAAATAAATTTTTAACTGACTGACTCATCATACAATTGTTTTTAAAAAATAGCATTACACTTATAATTTTAAAGTTGTTTTTAGTTGCCTATCAAATTCCACAAAACAATAAGTCTAAACTTGTCATTTAACCCTCTGAAACTATATACTAACTAGTTTATGTGTCTATTTTTTTCCAGAGAAAATGTATTAATTTCTCAAAAAGATCGATATAGCAAAAAGACTAAGAATCACTTTCTTAAAACAATTCTTCCAACTACATATTAAGAATATTAAGTCATAAAATAGAGTACACTATAATATGAAGGACATTGCGCAGCACAAAAGTTAAGTTTTGTGGGGGTATTTTTGCGGGGGTGTGGGAGGAGAGATAATTATTTCTAAAACGAAAATATATATTCTTTATTTTTAAAGACTATTATTAAGGAGTTTCTTTAACATAAACTGAAGTGTTAAATCTGATAAAGAAGCTCCTACTAAGGAAAACTTTGCGTATATAACAAATACTTTCTAAATAATCAGTTTGGTCTATGTCCATGCTACCCTGAACAAGCCCAATCCCATCTCATCTCGGAAACTAAGCAGGGTCAGGCCTGGTTAATAGCTGGATGAGAGACCACCTAGGAAGACCCGGTGCTGTAGGAGTAAAATTTTTTTAAAAAGAGATTGTAAACTGACAAGTTCCTTGCAATCTGTAAGGTCAGCCAAGGGTTGCTTCACCTTAAAAAAAAAATAAAATAAAATAAAAATTTTATTTATGGAGTTTCTAAAAATGGAACATAATACCTAATATTTTATTCCCTCAGATTACTGAATGAAATCAAAACTACAAAAAGGTAACTGCTATACTTACACTTTCTGTATCATTTAAAATTTTATGTTATGCATATCATAAAAGAGCCACTCTCACTTTCTGATCTCTAGACTCATGCTATCTTGCTTTTAGATAATTAATGCAGGAGTTGCAAGGAGGTTCTATAGCAAAGCAGCTACATTAAGTTAATATCATTACCAATAGTTATGTGAAAAGACAGTTCTTTTTAAAAGAATGGGGGTGAACTTGTTAAAAGTCATTATTAGCTACTGATTCGATCAATAATTCATTCCTCTCATACCATTATAAAATTCCAACCTGCTCCACAGTTTTAATATTCTTGGTGTTCTAAGACAGCTGTCTCCAACCTTTTTGGCACCAAAGACTGGTGCTCCTATGAGAATCTAAACCCTGATGATGTGAGGAGGAGCTGAAGCGGTGATGTTAGCTCTGGGGAGCGCTGCAAATACAGATGAAGCTTCTTAGCTTGCTAGCCTCCTGCAGTGCAGTCTGGTTCCTAAAAAGCCACAGACCAGTACCGGTTTGCAGCCCAGGGACAGGGGACCCATATTCTAAGCCATCTCCTACTTTTTGTTTTATAATGACTGACCCTTAGAAGAAAAATTCAGAGCAGCAAAGAAATTCACTTGGTATGTCAATAAGATCAAGAAACTGGACAAAAAGATAGCAAGGCCACAAAAAGATTTTACAATAAACAAAAAAATAAACACAAGAAACTATCTTTGCCCATTATACATACATAATACTCCTCAAAGCTAAGAATCACATGGATTCAAGATATTTTTTAAGAAACAAAAGCAGGATGAATCAGAAAATATGGGATATATAGGTCTCACAAGTCTCTACAACAGACATCACAGTTAAACCAGACTGAAGGCAACTATTTCAGGGTAAAAGGATTAGAAGCCTATTTATTAATAGGTAAAAGTTTAAAAAGTTACATTATGAAAAATTTTTAAAAGTTGCACTGCCTTCAGGAACTATTATGCAAAATAAAGAGTTTAACCAGAAAATAAATTATACTAAACGTTGAAGGACTACGACTTGATAAGGGAAAACAGTGGTAGAAAGTTGTGCCAACTTTTAACTGCAGCTGTAGCAGGACACACTAAAAGCCTTGTTTTAAGACAAAAGCAGTGAAATAAAACACAATGGTTTTAAACCTATCACCAGTGTTAACTGCTCAGGACCATAAATTTGCTCATTTCCAATTAAGGATTTTGGAGGCCAAACAATAAAGGGAAAATTAAATTGAACATAAGTCTCACACAAGACTAAAACATAAAATCAGAACTTTTATACATTTTAAATGTCACAATTAAAGGTAAAAACACTCAAAGATAAAAGAAACAACACAACAAAACTGGCGATTAAACCATTCTTTTGAATAGGACTGAAATTAATAAGCACTTAATATAAATGAGTGTATGCTAAAGGGAATCCTCTTTACATACTACCTATTCCAAACTGAGGTCATCCACACTTCTTTCAGTTACTTAAGCAAAAACATAACAAACCGAAAACACAGTTTAAAAAAAAAAAAAACGCCACTGGAGTGATATTATTCTAACTAGTATCCATTTACCTGGACTATCAATTGTTCCAAATATTATTTTGGAAATTAAACTTTACTCCACTAAATTTAGACAGTAAATTTTGCTAAATAATGCTTTGCTAGAAGTTATAACATAAATTTCATTTTGTGCAACTAATTTTTCCAGTATCTAAAAATATTTATAATTGACGAGAAGGTTCCTAAACTAATAACTTGTATGTTTACTTAGTGATTTTTAAATATCTGCATCTGAAAAGTACTGCGTATGGTGTCCACAAAAATAAGGCATCCTACTATCAATTCTTTACATTATCTACAAACCTGACCCAATTCCAAACCTGAACAGGCTTCTACCTTTAGAAAGATAGAAAACAAAAATTGGGTAGTCCTAAAAATAAACATCGTAACTCCATGACTTAAGATACTCATTTAAACCTTTTGCCAAGATAGCCCCTCCCTTCAAAACAAACTACTCACTGCTCTATTTGACTTAACTTTGGAAATAACAAAAATTAAATGGATTCCTAAGCACTAAATTCTCTGTCTCTGCACCATTTAAAACATTCAACGATCAACATGTGATTCGTCCCTTCAAAAATGGTAAAAGATAAAATAGAAAAAAATTTTTAAAACCTTAATATCTCCAAATTATTCTACCATGGGATTAAAAAAACCCACCAGACTGAAAAATAACCACTATTCTAAAGTCATGGGAAACAATGGAAACACTATCTATGGTCCCTGTCTACGGAGCCGTCCTACTCAGTGAAACCATTTCACCTCAAATGATACTTTTAATCTGTGAGACCACTCCATTTGCTAGTTAGCCACCTGAGCAAAGGGTTTCAATTTCGTCTCACTAAAGTGGGAAACTATCAATCTCCCTGCATAACAAGTTCCACCCTCTGGCTATTTCTACATAAACAGCAGCAGCAACAACAACAAAGCTAGTAAAGTTGGTGGCAGGGTGAGGACAAAGGGCATTTTGAAACACCACAGAAGTAAATAGAGAATGAGGACAGAAAGAGGGCTTAAAGTTCCCTCAAATGGAAAAGGCTAGAAAATGCAGGTATCCTTGTTTACCGCCCCTAGGTTCCTATTCTTCATTACTGCCACTGGAATGCAAAGTTGGAACTACTACTCCGCCAGAAACCCATCAAATCCTCAAAATGTCAGGTCACCAGGCAGCCTATGGAATGACAGGCTACTACCCCTCCCCCACTCCCCCAAAAAAGAAAGGTCCAATCCAATAAGTGCAGGTCACTCTGCCCTCTGGGGCAGTTCCAGCCTGCGCAGGGATGGTTCTGATGGGAGAAGGAGAGGGGAAAGACAGACCACCTTTCCTCCCATACATCCTCAGCTGAAGAAACAAAACAAAGACAGCCACCCTCCTCCCCTGGTCGCCACTACCCTAGCCAGAGAGACTTTCCTATTTCCCGGTGCAGTCTGGCCTCCCGCCCCCGCCCCTATGACAAAGAAAAGACACTCGGTGAGCAAGGCCTTCCTGCCTCCCCGGGTGGGGGAAGGGGGCTGCCGAGGTGAGGAGGCCCCTCCGCTAACCCGCGCTCACACTCTTGGCCCCGAAACAGCCGAGCGCGTCGGAGAGCAAAGGCCTCCGCCAAAGGAGCCAATTCTGGGGCTGGAGGGGATACCTTGAAGTAGCCGCCTTCGTAGAGGGTGTTGGGGGGTCCGAAGATGGCAACCTCCCAGTTGTAGAGGTCGGACTCATCCACCAGGGTGATCCGGAAGCCCTCCACCGGTTCCTCCTGCAGGGATTTCAGCTCCAGCATCAGGGCCTTCTGAGAGCTGGTCATCTGCTGCTGGGCCATCGCGGCGGCGGCGGCGGCGGCAGCGCCGGCCGGGGCCCCAGTCCTCACGCACCGGCCGGGCCGGACCAGGCCCCTCCCCTCCGCTCGCCCTCGGGCCGGGCCGCACCGGGCCCCTGTCTTTACACACCCGGCGGACCGGACCAGGCCCCAGACGGCCCGTGGGCCGGACCACGTCCTCTTCACACACGACACAGGCCGGGCCTTCTCCCCACACTCGGGCCAGGTGGGGGGAGGGGTTGAGGGAGTTAAGGAAATTCGTTCCCGGCCCCGGGCCTCCCCCCCCCGGAGGGGGCCTCAACTTGGGGGGGGGGAGAAAAGGTGGAAGCGGAGGAAGGCGGCGGAGGTCCGGCGATGGTGAGGGGAGGGGGCCGGGCCGGCCCGGGAGCGCCGCGCTCGCTTGCCCTCTCGTTCTCTCAGGGGCCGCCGGGGCCGGAGGGCACGCGGGGCCGAAAGGCGGGGGGAGCACGGCGAGCGGGGGTCTTGCGGCGGCGGCGGCGGCTGCGCGGGGGGAGGGGCGACGGCGGAGGAGGAGGAGGAGAAGAGAGAGAGCGCCTCGCGCCGCGGGAGCGAAGGAGCAGAGAAGAAGGAGGGAGGAAGAGAAGGAGGAGGGGCGCGCGCCGGGAGGGGGGCGGCTCTCGGTGGCTGGCGGCCCGACGCGCTTGCGCGCGCCCCTCCCTCCCCCGCCCTCGTCGTCGTCCTCCTCCTCCTCCCACTTCCCCGCCTCCTCTCCACCGCCCAGCGCGGTGGCGGCGCTTTGTGACGCCGATGCGTGTACCCCACCCTTAAAGGGCCAAGCGGTTGTGGAAGCCTAGGGTGGCCTCAGGGAATGCCCTTGGCCCCAAAATGACGGTTATGCAGCTTGACGCCCTGGTTCCCAAGGTGGGCCATGGAAGGGACCCTTGATCCTAGAGCCATCAGCTCCCTCCTTCCCCTATGTGTATCAATAGTCCTCCTCAGCCATCCTCCCAAGAGCCGTGGTACTCTGCAGGCGCCTTCCCGCGACACACAGCACGTTGTCCCTGCACTGGGTAGGTTTTTGACAAGGATGTGCTGAGACTGCGGGCCATATCGGTGGACACAGGCGTCCCGACAACTTTGCTGCAGTTTCAGCCCTCACGCCAGTGTGTCTTTGGAGGGCAGTGTGTCACCCATTTGGGGGCGTGGGGACCAGTTTCCATCCAAAAATGGGGAAGGCAGGCCAGTTTCTACTTCCCTTCTTAACTACAAAGAGGAAGCTGTGGGAAATAGAGAAATAACAATACGGACTGAACCTGGGTTCCTGGCCCTTCTCTCTGTGATTTGAGACAAGTGCTCTGGCTATCCTTTGGTTTACTCATTTGTAAAATGAAGTACTGTTGGTGAACTTTGACCCCGTTATAGATTCTTTTAGCTTGAAGGTCCAACCTGGAATCGAGGGACTTTTAAGATAATCATATAGAAGTAAGATGTGGAGACAGCCTTCAGTCCTCATAATTTAGGTAGACTACCCCTTTCTTTCAGAATGGCATGTCCTATAATAACTGCCTAAACGTTTCCTAGAAAATCCAAGATACTGTAAAAGTTTCACTCACTTAAAATTTTAGGATCAAAAAGATCCTTGTTTCCAACCCTGCCTCCACCATTTGTATATTATTTCTTCCTTCTTCATAAGCTTTTGTAAAATAAGTTAAATTATACCTATCATAAGCAGTTATAAAGATTAAATTATATCGTCTATATACAAGGTTTGACACTGGCACATGGTAAATTATCCATTAATAGGAACTTTAAAGGAAGAAAAAATAATTTAAAGGCAAAGTTGTATTCTGGATACAACCTCCTCCATAATGTAATAGACTTTTTTTCACAATAGTTTTAGGCTTCTACAAAAATTGAGAAGATAGTACAGAGAGTTCCCATATTTTCCCGTAGGCTCCCATTTCCCCCAATTATTAGTATAGTACATATATTACAATTAATGAACCAATATTTATATATTACTAACTGAAGTCTTTATTCACATTTCCTTAGTTTCCTTTTTCTGTTCTAGGATCCTATCCTGGACACCTCAGTATTTTTAATTTTCAGGTTTTGTTAGATTCTTCTTGATTCTGACAGTTTCTCAGACTTTCCTTGTTTTTGATGACTTTGAAAGTTTTGAAGAGTTCTAGTCAAGTATGTTGTATAATGTTCCTCAAGTAGAATTTGAAATGTTTTTCTCATGATTAGAGCAGGGTTACAGGGTTGGGGAGAGAAGATTACAGGGGTAAAATAACATTTTCATCACATCATATCAAGGGCACATAATATCAACATGACATCAGTGTTGATATTGACCTCAATCACCTGGCTGAGGTAGTGCTTCAGGTTTCTCCACTGTAAAGTTACTCTTTATCTCCTTTCTATACTGTATTCATCAGAAGGAAGTCTGCACAATCCACGCTGAAGGAACCCTTTTATTGTTGTTTTCTCAGAAATGAGGTCTCAGTATTTTAAAGAAGTCATTCCCTAGCTCCCAATTCTATAGGTCTTGAGGCCATACTCCACTAGACTTAGAGCTCACTTCAGAGGAGGAGTGTTTCAGTCAATGTAGCCCTTGCTCCAAAAATAATGGTATATGACTGATTCTGACTTCCTCTCCAGCACTCAATTTAGGGACAAGAAGATTGCTGACCTGGAAACATGAGAGATGATGTTGACACCTTTAATAACAAGGCTGTGAGTAGACAAATGGACAGAAAATTCATCTTCAAAGCATTTCACCCACATAAACTCATCAGAGCCCCACCCTGCCCCAGAAGTTGGTAGATCTTTAGCTTAACCCACTGGAACATACACCTGGCACTCAGACCAGAAGTTGCTCCCTGGGCTCAAATCAACTCACAAACTCATACTAAATATCAACAGTGGCCATGGCCCTATGCTGGGTGGCTAATTAAACATATACCTGTCTGGGAGGCTGACAGCCAAGTATGTTAATGAGTTGTGTGCTTAAGGTCCTTCATTCTTAGGTCAGAGGAACTAGAATACCACAGAACTTGTCTCATGCCTTTTTATCTTAGCAGGTAAGATATTGTTTATTAGTAGTTTACAACTGTGTCTTCTTCATCCGTTGATCCTCAGTGATGGCACACTGTCTGACATAAAGTAGACACCAAGTAGTTGTTCTCATGAGCTGGCCTAAGGGCAGGAAGACAATCAGTAACAAAACAACAGCCATCACAAATTGAACCACCCCCTCCACTTCCATGTCTAATAGGAGCTCTCAGACACATAGTAGGTGCTCAAGATTATAAAGTCCATAAGGACAACAGGTCTTATTCATAAGCATACACAAGCTACTACAATGTTTGGCAAATAGTACGTACTCAAAATATATTTGTCAAAAGAATGAATGTCAGAAACAGCTTCCTAGAGCTTTCTCATATTGTTTCATTGACTTGATAGATTAGTGCCCTCTGGTGGTAGAGAAAACAGGAAATTTCTTCTTGGTCTCTATGGCATCACCTGGTACTCTACAACCAGAGCTCTTCTGAAGAATCAGTTACCTTTCTTGCAAAGAGTAAAGATATGGAAATCTTGGCAAAATAAATGAGAGGGAGGGGGGTCTTTGCTTTACAAAGACCTTATAGAATTACTTTTTTTAAAGTAACCAACATTCTGCATACATTAACTCATGTTAAGTATTGAATAGTGCTCTTAAGGAGCCACGATCTTCTTTAACATTTGCTGTGCATCAATATGTAACAGGCTCTTTATACATAGTATTTCATTTAATCTTTACAAAAATCCATGACATGGTGATTACTAGAATACCTATTTTGCTGATAATAATAAACTTAGAGAGGTTAAGAAAGTCACCCAATATCACTCAGTGAGTAAATGGCAGAACCTGGAGTTGAACCTTGGTCATCCCACTTTAGTGTGGCGGCTCTCAACCATCATACTATAATATTCCCAGTCTAGTGTGCCCACAGCAATGTATGCATATCATATCACCCCAATTTTATACTGCAATTATTTGTTTACATCTTTCTCCCAGCCTCCAAGGTGCTCTTAAGAAATAGACATTCATTCATTCAACAAATGTTTAAGTACCTGCTATGTGACAGGCCCTGTGCCAAATGCCAAGAATATAGTAGTGAATTAGATAGAAATGATGGGTCTTCCCCATCATTTCTAGAGCTTACATTCTAGTGGTTGAGACAGAAGCAGACAAAAACAAGTAATTTGTAGACAAATAATACCATTTCAAGTTTTGGTGAATACTAATGAAGGCAATTAAAGGGGACCTAAGACTGAAAATGTTGAGGTAGCTGCAGTTTTAGATGAAGGCAAGGCAGGAGCAGAAGAAATCTCTGGGAGTTTATATTTAAATTAATAGAAGGACCAGCCTGTGAAATCTTAAGGACTAGAGCATTATTCTAGGTCTCTGGCTTGTGATCATCATGTCCTATTTATCTCTTTATCCTTGACACTGAACACAGGGCTTGACATATCTTGTTATCCAATGTGGAATACATGGTTGACTTCTCTCTCAATTCTTTCTTCCTCAGACATCAGTGGTGCTACTTCCTCCTTTCAGGCAATTCAAACTCAATTCATATTTCAAGTCTTAGCAAAGCCCCATCTCCTCCAAGAAATCTTCCTCAACAATCAAAACATTCTTCAGCCATAAAGAAGAAGGAAATCCTGCATTTGTGACAACATAGATGAATACTGAGGGCATTGTACTAAGTGCAATAAGTCAGATAAAGAAAAATACAAATACTGTTTAATCTCACTTATTTGTGGAATCTCAAAAAGCCAAATTCATAGAAATAGAAAGTAGACTGATAGTTGCCAGGGGCTGGAGAGAGGGGCAAATTAGATGACATTGGTTAAAGGGTACATACTTCTGAGGATCTAATGCACAGCATGGTGACTATACTTGATATTACATACTTGAAAGTTACTGGGTAGATTTTTCTTCTTTGGTTCTGTTTTTTTGACCTCAGAGCACACTTTGGATGCAATTAAAAAAAAAAAACACGATGTGAACCAAAACTGGATCCAGGATGGGTCCGTAGAAAAATTTCCCCAGCTAACATGAATTTAAACAAAATGCCAGAAGAAAAAATGAGGCAATCTAGTGCTGAGTCCAGGGATAGCCAGTTGGCAGAAGAGCAGTCAGTGAAAGGGTAACTGTGGATGCAAACTGCACTGCCATGGGTGTCAGGATTAGTTTTCCATCAACAAGCTCCTGCTCAAGTGTTGACTCTTGCCCATCCCATTTCTGCATGTGAATAGTTGCCCCCATCCAGTGTCACAATGGACTTGACTTTCCTGCCTTCTGTGTTGTCTCATTGAACTCCACCCCCAGCTTGAAGCTGACCTCCATATTCTTGAAGGTGCTGTGTTTTTATGATGACAGTATCCTCATTTATTTTTATAATTGTGGTAGGCTTGGTCATGTTGGTCACCTGCCTGGTAGCAAAATCCACACCATGTAGTCATGTAGTCATCGAAATTCTTGCTTTCTACTAGTTTCTAGGTGCCCGCAAAGGCATCCACCATGGTGAAGCTGGGCTAGGCTGCCTGCCTGCTGTAGCTTCCACCTGCTGCCTTTTCTCTGACCTCAAGAGTAGATCTTAAATGTTATCACCACCACCACTACCACCACCACCACCCACAACAACAACAAATGGTTATTATGTAGGATGAAGGATGTGTTAAATGTGTTAACTAACTTTACTGTCGTAATCATTTTGCAATATATATGTGTAACAAATCACATTGTACACCTTAAACCTAAACAATGCTATATGTCAATTATATCTCAATAAAGAAACACATCCTGAGCAAAGAGGGCAGCAAGTTCAAAGACCCAGAACAAGAATTCACAATAGTCAAAAACTCTAAATAGTTTAAAAAGGCTGGACATAAAATTTAACAGAAACAATGGTAAGAGACAAGGCCGGAAGGTTGACAGTTATATTCATTCATTCATTCATTCATTCAGTAAACATTTATTGAGTATTTACAGTGTGCAAGGCACAGGCTATGTATATCTGGTTCTAGTTTCCATGGATTCAGTCAAGGGCAAATTGATGGATAACTGATAAACAATCAAAAGTAGTTTTTTTAAAAAGTGCTAAAAGGGAAATAAATGGGAGTGACTGGATAAGGGAAAACATTTCAGATTTGGTGGTCAGTGAAGGCTTAACTAAAGAGGTGATATTTATTCTGAGAGCTGAAGGATAAAAAGGAAAATGGTAAACAAAAAGCATTCCAGGCAGAGCTGAAGGATGAAAAGGAAAATGGTAAAAAAAAAAAAAAAAAAAAAAAAAAAAAAAAAAAAAAAAAAAAAAAAAAAAAAAAAAAAAAAAAAAAAAAAGCATTCCAGGCAGAGCATAAGGTTTGGCTCAAACCTCTGAACTTGATACAATCAAAGGCTGATGGTGCTAGAGCTAAGTGAGCAAGGGGTAGAGTTATTAAGAGAAAGGATGGGATAGAGAGGGATCATATTTATTGTGGTCTTGCAGAAATTTGTATTTTATCCTAAAAACAATTGTGTTGACCTTAAAAATAAAATAGTTAAAAAATAAATAAAAGTTTACCAGCAAAAATGGGAAAAACAAAGAATTGCAATCCAGAACAGGTATGCTATAGTAAAGGCCATAGACAAGCCCCACAAGCAAAGGAGTGGAGTGTTATTTTATGGAGAAAAAGGAGGAAGTTCGGAGGGACTATTTTTTAATAAAAATCCATTGGAGAAAAGTGAGAGTTCAAGGAGAAGATGATTTCTGTTTGGCTGAATTACTGAGATGATTGATTTCTGGTAGGAGATGCACTGTAGAATTTTCCTCTTCAGGCTTATAATTCATCATTCTTTTCTTTTGTCATTCTTCTGTTTGAATCTGTAATTGACAATTCTTCCAGTGGCATTTTGTGAGAGCTTCTCCTTCTGCTCTCCTGACTTCATTTTAATGAGGTTTCCCCTTATTAATTTTTATAGGAGCCAGTGAGGAATTTTTAAAAGGAGAGTGACATGATAAGATTTTAGTTTTGGAAAACTCATTCTGGAAACTATGTGTAAACAGATTGTAGAAGGACAAATCCACTTTTGTGAAAGTTCCTCTAAAAGCTATTGCATAAACTAATCTATGCTGTTAGAACTCAGGATAGTGGTTACTGTTGGGAAGGAGTAACCAGAAGGCAGCATGAGGAGTTTCTTTTCTAGGATCTGATTACATGAATGTTTGGTTTGTGAATATTAAAGCTGTACCCTATGTGATTTTTCTGTATGTATATTGTATTTCAATAGAAAAAATTAAAAAAAAACTATTAAATGAAACTTCTATAGTCTTAAAAAAGGTTGTTATAAAAAAAAAAAGAAAAGAGAGAGAGAGAGACCATGCTCAGGAAATGTTCCAGACTGGGAGAAAATAAACTTGACTAAATTGATGCATGATCCTGCATCAGGAAATAAAATGCTACTATGTAAAGGGTATTGGTGGGATAATTGGCAAAATATGAATATGGACTTTATATAATATTAAATCAAGGTAAAATTTTCTGAAATTTATAATGGGATTACGATTATATGTGCATTCATTATATTAGTATTGCAACGTTTCAGTAGATTTGGAAATTTTAAGCAGCTGGATAAAAGCCATTAAATAATCTAGGGACAAGATGATGTGACTTGGACTAAACTTGGGGTAAAGGCAGAGAAGCGTGAATACATTCAAGATATATTTTGGAGAGAGAACTTACAAGACTGGATAATTGCTAAGACGTGGTGGACAAACAGAGACATCACGGGTGTAAACAAACCTTTTCTAAAGGGCCCAAGTTAGCTCCGCCCTTCCCCTCTGAACCCAAATGAAAGAAGTCAGGAAAAGGAAGCGACTGCCAAGCTACCTGCAAGCTTCCGGCGTGGTGTCGCAAAAAGACCGTAAATCAAACCCTGTTTGGCCCCTCCCCACACAATGGGCGGTCTTGGAGAGTGACAGGAACCAATGGCGAGTAGCAGCTCGGGCGCTCACCCAGTGGCTCTGGAACTGGGCGGAGTCCTGCGGCACGAGGCTTGATGGCAGCAGGGTAGCGGTTCTCTGGTGCTGCTCTAACAAAATCTCTTGGGGTGCCCTAGCAGATCTTTTGGGGTGTGCAGCAGATCTCCTGAGGGGGCTCAGCTTCAGCGGAGGGGCTTCGGCAGTTCTGTCGCGGTGGTAAGAAATTGTGCCGCCGGCTTTAAACCCCAAGTGCTGGAGCGAGACCTGGACCGGGAGGGATGGGACCAGCGCCTGCGGGAACGCAGCTTCGCGGAGCTGCTGGGGAGCTGGAGGTGAGTGAGCTATCTAGGAGGAAGGGATGCTCAACGGGCCAGAGGTGGCAGAGGCTAACCGCTCACCAGCAAAGAGCATGAAGGCAGTCCCTTTTTAGGAGTTCCTTTCGCTCGCTGCTTTCAGCTTGGGGCATATGGTGGCGCTCCTGGAGTGGTCCAGTAAAGTGTGGGTCTGTGGATGGGGGCGGGGTCCAGAACTGGAAGGGAGAAGGAAGGTTTGGGATCCTGCAGACCAGAGTGTGAAGCCTGCTCACGGTATAAGCATATCAACTGTGGAATTTGGAGCTCACGGGACCTTTACGTGTCTTATTTTCTTCTAGGATTATTGTAAGGATTGGGTGACTTACTATGTTCTCCAGAGCCAGTAGGTTCTCGCTCTTCCCATCACTAATAGAGTATGAACGCATACAATCTATAGTCAGGGCTTGCCAGGGGAGGTGGGACCTGGCAAAATTTGAATAGAGCAAGAGTGGAGATGACCTAAATGAAATGACCCAGAACTAAGTCAGCAGAAGAGGAAGCTCCCTGATGCATGGTACCTGGAAATACAAGGAGTTTAGGCATTACTTAGGGCAGGGCTTAGTCAGCTATTACCCCTACTAACTCCAAGCAGAGCACCATGCTTGTGCTGTCCGTAACGATTAACTTGAGTTTTACACAATCTGACTCCCATTCAAAAGAGGAACCAGGAGCAGGCTTTTATCTACATCCTATCATGGTGATACTTCAGGCCATGGATTCTAGACACATGTGACCTTACACTGGCTTCTCCTTCTCACTGCCTGCAGGTGATGGAGTCAGCTCTGAAAGTCACAGGCAAGGAGGGAAAAAAGCAATCCTCAAAGAGCCATACAGTGGCTGGGTCTCCAGTGGAGGGCCTCCTGAAGCCAGTGAAGCTCAGCCAGGCAGAACTGTACAAGGAGCCTACCAGTGAGGAGCTGAATCGCCTTCGGGAAACCGAGAGCCTATTCCATTCCAGCTTGCTTCGTTTACAGGTACTGTTGGCTGGCTGGGGCTTAGATTAGAGGGGCAAGCCTGAGATCTGGAGGCTAAAGGACTCTCCCTCGCCCCATCTTACAGGTAGAGGAACTATTGAAGGAAGTGAGGCTGTCAGAGAAGAAGAAGGAGCGAATTGATGCTTTTCTACAGGAGGTCAACCAGCGGATCATGATGGTGCCCTCAACCCATGAGACAGAGGTTAGGATAGTGGTGTGGGTAATTGGAAAGCCTAGAAGAGGTCCTCAGTGGGGACATCTGAAACAGGGGCCTTGCTGTCTCTGAAGCTCATTCTCATTGCCAGGAGGCTCAGCTGAGAGTGTGGTCAATCACCTGCTTATTCTTTCGACAAACATTTATGCGCTTTGCAGTAGTTTTGTTGTCAGGGACGCATCAATGAACAAAGCAGCCTATGTTCTAGTGTTGGGGTTATAAGCAATAGATACTAAGCATGTCAGGTAAACCATATGGCAACATTAGAAGGTGCTAAGCCTTGTGAAAAGGGAAAAATAGGACAAGTTAATCGATTATGAGAATGTCAGAGGATGGGAATGGTTTGAAATTTTAAATAGGGTGGTTGAGGTAGGCCTTGTTGAAGTGACATTTGTGTGAAGGTTTGGGGGAAGTGAGGCAGCCCTTAGATAGCTAAGGGAGAAAGAGCATTCCAGGAAGGAGATACAACCAACACAAAGGCTCAAAGGCAGGGGTAGGTCTGGTGCATTCCTTGGAATGAATGAGGGGAAGATAAAAGGAGATAAACTCAGAAAGGTAATGGAGGTGTCATTTCATTTAGGTTGTTGTGTACCAAAACAAGGACTTTGGCTATTTCTCTGGGTGAAATGAGGGCCTACTGCATGGTTTATTTGGAGAGAAGTGATGTGACCTAATTTTAGTTTTAAAAAGGTTTACTCAGGCTGTTGTGTTGAAAGTAGAATGGAGGGGGACAAAGGTGAAATCAAGAAGACTATTTACGAACCTCTTATGCAGTGATCCACTGAAAAATGGTAATAGCTCAGGCTAAGGGAAGTAGAGAAGTGGTCAGAGTCTGGTTGACTTTTGAAGGTGAAATGGGTGCTCGCTTCATCAGCACACATACTGAAAGTGAAATGGGTGTTCTTAACAAATCAGTCAAAATAATTTAAATGTTTTTGGTTTGGGCAACTCGTATGGAATTGCCTTAATGGGGAAGACGTGTTTATAGGAAGTTCAGGAGTTTGGTTTTAAACATGTTGACCTGTTGAATTTGAGATTTATTAGACATCAAGGGGACATGTTTCCAAGGCAATCAAATCAATATCATTATCTCTGTCCCCACAGCTGACTGACCAGGCATGGCTCCCGGCTGGGGTTCGAGTCCCCCTCCACCAAGTGCCCTATACAGTGAAGGGCTGTTTCCGCTTCTTGCCCCCAGCCCAGGTCACTGTTGTAGGCAGCTACCTTCTAGGCACCTGCATCCGACCGGACATCAATGTGGATATAGCACTGACCATGCCCAGGGTAAGGTCCAGAGTTTGGAGGATGGAGAGGCCTGCTGCTGCACCACCTACAAATCCCTGGGTCATTCTCTCCCACCTGCCACTTGCCATTGGATTGAAATCTGAATTCTAAATCAAAAGAGCAGACTACCACAATCATCTTGAGATTGCTCCCTTAGACCTTTGTGAACTGGGTGTTGTGTTGCTAGCCCTGACTCAGGCACCCTGGCTAGCAGAGAATCCCTGGGGTTGCTAAACTGTGACTCTTACCTTGGCTTCATCTCTGCCCCCACCCTCTCCAACAGCAAGTACTTAAGTGCCCAGCTATTACTTTCTTCTCCTCACCCTCTCCAGGAGATCCTACAGGACAAGGATGGGCTGAACCAGCGCTACTTCCGCAAGCGTGCTCTCTACCTGGCCCACTTGGCTCATTACCTGGCTCAAGACCCCCTCTTTGGCAGTGTTCGCTTCTCCTACACCAATGGCTGCCACCTGAAACCCTCACTGCTGCTGCGGCCACATGGTGGGAGGAACACACTGGGCTGAGGGCATAGTATGGGTTGACAGATCCAGTGGTGGAAGGGCACAGGGGCCTTAAATCCAAGGTGAGAGGCTTGGGCCTCAAGTTTGAGAGAGATGGTATAGAGACCTCAAATTCTGAGGTGGGAGTGTGTGGGGCCCTCAAGTAGCTAGGGTGGTGATGCAGGGACCTTCTGTTTCCAGGGGGCTATAGGGTCTCAGCACCCCATTTCCCCCACCAGGGAAGGATGAGCACCTGGTCACTGTACATCTGCATCCATGCCCTCCACCTGACTTCTTCCGCCTATGCCGCTTGCTGCCCTCCAAGAATAATGTGCGCTCTGCCTGGTACCGAGGGCACAGTCCTCCAGGGGATGGTGAGCAGGCATTGGTGTCAAGGTGGAGCTGGATGGAAGGGTATTATGAGGACTTTTCTTATAGCTTTTCCTCTCCTCCCACAGGTAGTTCAGAGCCCCCTACCCCCCACTATAACACATGGATCCTGCAGGACACAGCCCTTGAGTCTCATGTGCAGCTGCTGTCAACCGTGCTGGGCTCAGCCTTGGGGCTGAAGGACGGTGTGGCACTTCTGAAGGTCTGGCTACGGCAGCGGGAACTGGATAAGGTGAGTTGGAAGTAGCCCAGCTTCCCTGCCTCACGGAGGGTAGACTGGCTCTGAGCTTAGGCCTCTTTCTCCATCTTTCTTTCAGGGCTTAGGAGGGTTTAGTGGGTTCCTTGTCTCCATGCTGGTTGCCTTCCTCGTGACCACACGCAAAATCCACACCACCATGAGCGGCTACCAGGTTCTGAGAAGTGTCCTGCAGTTTCTGGGTGAGTGGCTAGGTTCAAAAAGGCAAAGAGTTCCACTCATCCAGAGAATCCTCTCATCTTGTCAGGGATCATTTGGTTTCTTGCCATTAGACAGATGAACAAACTGAGTCCCAGAGGCATGCAGTTGCAGCCACCTGGGTGTGGGGAGAGTGTCATTAAGGCTGGGTCCCCAGGGAGGGGAATATTTTATGACACACCCACCTTCTCTGGTTCACTTCAGCCACCACAGATCTGACAGTCAACGGGATCAATTTATGTCTCAGCTCAGATCCCTCCTTGGTGAGTAGGGCAGGGCTGAGTCTAGGCAAGGACACCTGAAGGTAAGGCCCCAACCTTGACTGGCTTTTCTCTGCCCCTCTAAGCCTGCCCTGGCTGACTTCCACCAGACTTTCCCAGTTGTCTTCCTGGACTCCTCAGGCCATCTCAACCTCTGTGCTGATGTCACTGCCTCCACTTACCATCAGGTACCAAGGATCCACTACTGGTTCAGGGCTGTGGTTCCTCACCTGTTCCAGCCCAGACCTTGTCCCTTCTGCCAGCATTAGAACCTAAGAAACTTCTCTTCAAAGAGCTTAGATCAGGCATTTCTCTTGGTCTGAGCCCAGTGAAAGGAAGGGTACAGTGGTGGCAGTCTCACATCTGAGTCCCTGTGGCTCCAGGTGCAACACGAGGCACGGCTGTCTATGATGTTGCTGGATAGCAAAGCTGAGGATGGATTCCAGCTGCTGCTGATGACTCCCAAACCCATGATCCGGGCTTTTGACCACATCCTGCAGTAAGTTTAGGGGTGACAGGGTATGTCAGTGGATCCTGTTTCCCTGGGGCTACATTGATGGAGCGGAGGTCCTCAGGCAGGTGCTCAGATCTTCCTGGTTGTGGCGGATTGGGGGAGATACTTGAGGCCAGCAATACCTGATTATCCCTCTGTCCCTCTGTGCCCCACCCCTAGTCTCTGTCCACTGAGTCGTCTGCAGGCAGCATGTCACCGGCTGAAGCTATGGCCAGAGCTGCAGGATAATGGTGGGGATTATGTTTCAGCTGCCTTGGGCCCACTAACTACACTCCTGGAACAGGGCCTTGGGTCCCGGCTGCAACTGCTGGCTCACTCTAGGCCCCCAGTCTCAGAGGTGAGGTGGTTTGGGTCAGGGAGTTTGTGGGTATGAGGGAGATTTGATCCAGGGTCCGAGGAGATACAAAAGACACACCATCCCTCTAGCTAGAAGGTAGATTTTTAGATTAAGTTGGGGGAATCTTGGGCTGAGCTCAGCCTTTCTGTTCCCCTACAGTGGGCCATTAGTCAATATCCACCGAAGCACAGAGAATCTGGGACCCTGACACTGGGATTGCTTCTCCGGCCTGAGGGGCTGACCAGTGTCCTTGAACTGGGTCCAGAGGCTGATCAGCCTGAGGTGAGGAGCCCTGGGGTTAAGGGGTGATTTGGCCCTGTCTTGGGAAGCCCAGAATGTGCACTGGAAGGAGTGGTGTGAATTGTCCTCTTGCTACCTGGATTGAGGCCCATTAGGGAGATTCCTGACAGAGCCCTTCTTTGTTCCCATCACCCCTTTCCTCTCCTCAGGCTGCTGACTTCCGCCAGTTCTGGGGATCTCGCTCGGAGCTCCGACGTTTCCAGGATGGATCCATTCGAGAAGCTGTGGTCTGGGAGGCAGTCTCTATGTCCCAGAAGCGCCTTATTCCCCACCAGATTGTCACCCACCTCTTGGCAATGTAAGTGTTAGCATATGAATGCCAGGAGGCAACCTTGGGTTGCAGAGCCTTTTAGGAGGATCTGGCCCAGGCTTTTGGGATGAGCAGCTCACATCTAGCAGCTGACTCCTAGCCTCAAAGCCCACACTGTATCTGTACCCCTTTTATAGCCATGCTGACATCCCTGATACCTCTGTACACTATGTGGGGGGCCTCCTGGATGCACTGATCCAAGGCCTGAAAGAGGTAAGGACAGTGGTTCAGAGCTGTGGTTGATGGTAGGGATTGCAGAGTAGCCTGCGTGGTTGGATTGGGTAGTTGGTAGAGAGCCCTTACCTCAGTCAGGCTGCACTTTCTGGAGTGTCCAGCAGAGGGGGCTCTGGCTCTGCAGCAGTCAGAGCCCTGGCAGAATCCCAGGGGGTGGTTGGTTCTGCAGGACTTGGTCTCCTGACTGTCTTCTCCCTCTCAGACCTCCAGCACAGGTGAGGAGGCCCTGGCAGCTGTGGTGCGTTGCTACGATGACCTCAGCCGCTTGCTCTGGGGGCTGGAAGGTCTCCCATTGACTGTGTCTGCTGTGCAGGGAGCTCACCCAGTGCTGCGCTACACTGAGGTGAGGTTCAAAAGGGCAGAGAGCCCCACCTCTGCTCCATTCACCCAGTATTCTCCCTTCCAACTCTTGATTCTGGGTACTCCTACCCCTCGCTCCAATCCCAGACCCCTTCCTCAGTCTTTATTTCATAGGTGTTTCCACCAACTCCAGTCTGGCCAGCCTACTCCTTCCATGAACACCTGCGAGAGCGGGCCTCGCTGTTGCCCCGGCCTGACAAGCCCTGTCCAGCCTACGTGGAGCCCATGACTGGTGAGGGGGCTCTGGGATGGGGGCGAGAGGGACTGTCCCCACCCCAGACTGCAGTCTGAGACCTCTCACTTTTCTCCCCAGTGATATGTCACCTGGAGGGCAGTGGTCAGTGGCCACAGGATGCCGAGGCTATAAGGCGGGTCCGAGCTGCCTTCCAGCTGCGCCTGGCAGAGCTGCTGACACAACAGCATGGGCTACAGTGCCGGGCCACAGCCACACACACTGATGTCCTTAAGGTTGGGCTGGTGCAGGGCAGGGGTTTCCCTAGGGAGGGAGGAGACAAGGGGTGTCAGGGTGCTCCAGGCCAACATATACCTCCCACTCCATACCCTCTTCCAACAGGATGGGTTTGTGTTCCGGATTCGTGTGGCCTACCAGCGGGAGCCCCAGATCCTGAAGGAGATGCGGAGCCCTGAGGGAATGATCTCATTGAGGGACACGCCTGCCTCCTTCCACCTTGAGAAGGACACAAGACATTTACCCCTGCTCACCAGTGCCTTGCATGGGTATGGCCACTTGCACAGGCTCTTCTGTCTTTAGATGTTTTTCTGCCCCCATTCTGCTCTCCTGGCCACCTGTTTCTCTGGGAGGTCAGCTGGTTAATAAGGATATGAGTTCTGGAGTCAGGCAAGTTCTAGAATCCTGTCCCTACCATCTCACTGGCTAAATCCCTCTGGGCAGGATTCTCCCCTGGAACTTAATGTTTCTCATCTATAAAATGGGAATGATGCTAGGACAGAGGCCAGTGTTGGGTAAAGTTTGAATAAATAGTGGTGCTAGGGCTGAAACACTTTACTTGGGCCATGAGTGCCCAGGTCTTATTGCCACTACCACCTTCTCCCCCGCCTCGTAGACTCCAACAGCAGCACCCAGCCTTCTCAGGTGTGGCTCGGCTGGCCAAGCGGTGGGTACGCGCCCAGCTTCTGGGTGAGGAGTTCACTGACGAGAGCCTGGACCTAGTGGCTGCTGCCCTTTTCTTGCACCCTGAGCCCTTCACCCCTCCCAGGTAATTTCTTTTCTCTTTTCCTTAGCCAGTAAATTCTCCTGGGACTTTCATTCCCTCATGCTATTACCTTCAGTAGAAATGAGAGAAGCAATGACAGAGGAGTTCTAAGACATCCCTCCCAAGCATGCCAATGGGTCCAGGCTCCCTAGACTGTGTGGGAAGCCTGGGGAATGTGTGGCTGGACCCCACTTCTCTTACTCCTTGCCCTCAGTTCTCCCCAGGTGGGCTTCCTTCGGTTCCTTTTCCTGGTATCAACCTTTGATTGGAAGAACAACCCTCTTATTGTCAACCTCAACAATGAGCTCACTGGTAAGTGGTCGCACTGGGGTCAGAGGACTGGAAGAACTATGCTTTGTGGGTTGCAGTGTAGGGCAGGTAAGGGTTTTTCCTGTCAGTCTGTTAGGTTTTTTCTGTGCCTGTCCCTTCCCAGATAGCTACACTTGATCTTGACTGCCTTGGGGTGGGGAATTAATAGGAGGAAGAGGCCTGGATCAAGCCTTTAGTGAGTTCTGAGACTGTAGGAATGTGGTTTGCCCATGTGATGACCAGAAACAGAGTAGATTGGGCGTGGTAAGCAGGCCACCTGGGGAACTGTGAAGGGGAGAGGAGAATGGAAGGGAGACTGAACACGCGGTGAGAAGTTTTGTGGGGAACAGGGAAAGGTCCAGATTAGAATAGTTGCCCAGACCTCTTGGGGGGTGGAAGTGATGATTTCTGGTTGTAATATGAGGAGTTCCTGATCCCAGTAGCAAGGAAGGTGTCAGCTTTCTAATTCCCCAGGTGTGTGGGAACATAGGGTGGGAGGGGGCCAGGGGCAGGCCTCAGCTTGTATAGGCCCAGAAACCAGATGGATACCAGGGAGTGGAAAATTTTGCCTCTGGGCTGAGGCTGGGAGTTTAACTCCCTACCCAGTTGAGGCAAATGTGGTGTCCCTTTCATCACCTTTACCACCTGGGGGAGGGGTATTAGAAAATCCCTGTGATGGGTAGCTACTGGGTGTATAGGAGGAGGTCCTGGGGTAGTAAAGGGTATTTGGGGGAGAAGGGCAAGCTGAGCCAGCATCCCATCTTGTCTACAGTGGAGGAGCAAGTGGAGATTCGCAGTGGCTTCCTGGCAGCTCGGGTACAACTCCCTGTCATGGCTATCATTACCCCCCAGGATCACAAAAGCTCTATATGGACACAGGATGGACCCTCGCCCCAGGTTCAGTCCCATCTCTGCTCCCAAATGTGTAGTTTTCCCCCTCAAGGAAAAAGCAGGCCCATCGTGGGCTAAAATGTGTGGTCAGGTCTGACCTGTCTAATGTCTGTGTACCCCCAGATCCTACAACAGCTCGTCGTCCTAGCAGCTGAGGCCTTACTTGTCCTAGAAAAGCAGTTAATGGATCCCCAGGGGCCTGGGGACATCAGGGTAAGCCCCTGACCAAGACTGACTCCAGGGATTCTGGGGATTAGACCTGTGAACTGTGGAAGTCCAGGGCTCGAGCGGGCCTCATAGGATGCCCAGTCTCCTTGTTTGGTGAGACTGAATCCAGAGAAGGATGCTGCCCACAGTGCCTGGTAGTGGTGGAACCTGAGTAGAACCAGGGCCCCAGCTCCATTTATGCCTCATGCTTCCAGCTTGTACGCCTCCTGCTGGACCCCATGCTGGCACCAGCTGGGCCTTGGTGTTCCTGCCTTCAGATGAGCATTCGGACCCATAATGGGTGCTCACACAAGGGGAAGGGAGGAATCAAGGCGGGCATGTGGAGGGATTTGTGGTCCAGCTCCTAACTCCAAGTGGTGCTGCTGACCCTTCCTGTCTTTCCTCAGACAGTATTCCGGCCACCCTTGGACATATATGATGTGCTGATCCGCCTGTCTCCCCGCCACATACCCCGGCACCGCCAGGCTGTGGACTCACCGGCTGCCTCCTTCTGCCGTGGTCTACTCAGTGAGCCAGGGCCCTCGTCCCTAATGCCTGTGCTGGGCTATGATCCTCCTCAGCTCTATCTGGCACAGCTCAGGGTAGGTCCTAAAGGGCTGACTGACCCTGGGAAGGAGAAGCTGTGGCCTTGGAGGTGGCTCTCAAGTACCCATCTATAATCTTGTCTCTGTCCTGCCATTTTCTAGAAGGCCTTTGGGGAGCTGGCCCTTTTCTTCTATGACCAGCATGGTGGAGAGGTGATTGGTGTCCTCTGGAATCCCACCAGTTTCCAGCCTCAGCCCTTTAAGGTATACTGGTTGGTGACAGCCATCTGTTACGGAGTGTGCACATGTGGTTCCACATGGGCATGCACATCTGTATGTGGCCTGCTCCATGAGTGACCCTGTGTCGAGTGTGAAGTGTGTGTGTCTTGTTGTCTCTGGGTATTCCTTTGTGACACCTCATTTCTCTGATTCCCCCAGGCCTCCAACACAAAAGGGCATATGGTAGTGTCTCAAGGTGGGAAGTCTGTGATGGTGCCCAATATTGAAGCGATCCTAGAGGATTTTGCCATCCTGGGCGAAGGCCTGGTACAGGCTGTGGAGGCCCGAAGTGAGAGGTGGACTGTATAATCTCTAGCCCCAGGAGCAAACTGTAGATGGACAGTAGGACTTCAGACCTCTGGAACAAAATGTCAGTGGTGTGACCTCCACCCTCGTTGTATATGGACCCTTCATGGAGAGCCTGCTGGCCTGAACACACTGAATCATCCCCACAAAAAGCCTTGCCCCAATTTTCTGTCTGATGCCCCAGCTTTGGGGCAGGGGCCATGATGTCCTACACAGTTTCCTGGACCCTACTGAACTCCCAGAAGATGAGTTCACTTCTTAGTCATGTACAGTGCCATGAACCCTTCCTTCTGTTGTCTTAAACTCTGATTTAAAATTAAGTCACTTTATTTTTCCATTTTTTTGGCTTGTCACATAGTTTGTTTTTAATATTAAAAATTATTGGGGTGTTTTTCACATAGTTTTAACTTTGTCTCCTATATGTAAGCTCTTTTGGGTCAAGGAACATGTTTGAACGTAGATTTGTGGCACTTATATTAATGTGCTCTACTCAAGTAGGGTACTCTTATGTCCGGGAGGGGTACCTCGCTAAGGCAAGTGGAGGTGGAAAGGCCACCAGAAGACTTCAAGAAGAAGGCAATAAGTTTGTGATCTCTGTCTAGAATGGTTGGGGTAGTAATGGTGAAAAATAAAGCCTGAGAGGTAATTAATTGACATTTATCAAGTGCCTAATAAATTCTGGGTACTATTTTGCATATCTTGTATATGGGAATTTGATCATACAATCATACCAGCCCTATGAAGGACATACTTTTAATTATCTTAAATTTTTTGAATAAGGGAATAGGTTCTGCTGCTGGCAGAGTCCTGTTTGTGGAGGGAATTTAATGCCTGGCTATCAGGCTTCATCCTCAAGATGATAAGCCACATATGGGAACTCTGGTGTTCAATTTTGTCCTAATTCTGTTAGTCTTTATGAAACTATGCCAGTCCTTATCTGTCACTGTCATGAAAGAGCTAGGCCTAGGGTTGAAATTAACATAGCTAATACATTGATTGGCTGGGTGAGCTAGGTTTACATTTCCCTGTGCTGTTCACTCATGCAGGCCAAGCTTTATTTCCTGTGAAAGTCAGCTTCAGGCCTGCAGCTTCCAGCCCTTTTACAAACCCAGTTTTGGATTATCCTAGTGCAGGCAGAGGGCAGAATCTGCCTCTAGGCAAGACTGTAGCAGGTGGCTTGAAGAGGTACAGACACCAGTTCCACTCAGGAGAAATGAGCCCCAGCCCTGTTACCTCCCCATGTGGTCCTGGGCAAGTCACTTCACCTTGCTCAGCCTCATCACCTTTAAAATAGGCATGATGATGGCTTTGTCAGGTGCCCCATGTGGCAAGGGAAGAGGGTGAAGAACTCAAACTCAAGGAGCTGCATCATCCTTTCTGTGCGGCTTAGGGGATGGGGTGTGGGGAAAACAGGAAGCCTAGGCTCCAATTTCAGTCCCTTACGTTGTGCAGGAAAACAGGAAAACCTGTTTTCCTAAGATTTTCTTTGGGAAGTAGGTGAGGGAGGCTGGCATGATCTAAAGTGACTTTGCAGGAGGGGAATGGGGGATATGAGGCGCTGGAACCTTAGGGGAAGGGAAAGAGAAAAGCCTAGAAGGAACCCCAGTGTGAGCAAGGGTGTTCAGGGCGATGTAGATTATGAATCCTCATGGAGGCGTCTACCTCTGGGCCTTTGCATTTACCTTTACAGGTAGATGTGGATGGGCTGGGGATCTCTCTGACATATGGCATGATTTGTCTGCTCTGTATGTTGGGGGTTGGGGGTGGTGGAATGCATACATCTCTGTGCACTAGTTTGTGTAGGTTTTTACCTCCAGCTCTGTGTTGCTGTAAAGTAAATCTCTGTTTTTGAAGAGCAAGTCAGGAGGAAAAGCTTTCAGATAGGAGGCAGGAACTCTGGATTCCTTCTTGTGGCTTTAAATGGCTTTAAATAAGTTGCATTTAGTGAATTCTCAAATGGTCCTCCCTTCCGGCTGTGGTATCTGACAACTTCCTCTAAATCAGAATCCTTTTAAACTGAAAACCTTATTATTCCTCTGTCTGGCTCCTTACTTTGGAGAAAAAGAGCAAGACCTGGAAGCCTAGGGGTTCCTTGTAGCAGGTGACATTCAATGAAGTCCTAAGGGCAGCTCAGTCCCTGACCTATTAAATCAGATTAGGGCTAGTCTGAGCACCCCCCACCCATAAATATACATGTAACCCCCCAACATCCGGTTGCTTTGTGAATCAGAGATTAATAGTGAGCCATAAAGGGGAGGAGAAGCCTGGGGCACGTGAGTCACTCCTGCCCTCCTCAGGAAAAGCCAGCCTGCCTCCCCACCCCTACTGCAGAGAAAGATGGAGGAGAAACATCTTAGACTGCCCCAAGAAACTAAGGGGGACTGATACTTTCCAAACCAAGAGAAGACTTACTTAATTCTCCTGCTTCACTTTCTGGAAGGGGGATGGGGAGGATAAATTTTCTACTTTGCATGAAGCCCAGAGAGGTGTAGGAATTTTTCCAGGGTCACACAGGGAGTTGGGAGTGGAGCTACAGAGAATCTAGGTGTCCAGGCTCCAGGTCTTGCTTCTGAACCTGGGCTTTCCTGCAGCTAAGGGGTGGGGTAAGGAAGAATAAAGGAGCAGAGAGTCCTGAGCTCCAGATCTCTCTAATGGGGCAGGGAGGAGTGAAAAGCTTATTCCCCTTTCCTGTTCTGGGCTGCCTGCCAGCCTTGCCCCGCTCTGTGTGCCCAAGGCAGTTGAATGAAATTGTTACCAGCAAGACTCAGAGAAAGGGGGTCAAGGAAAGGGGTGGGAGCATGAACACACTGGTCCCCCTTACCTTGAGCCTGAATTGCCTCTGTTCCCGAGGCTGGGAGCTCCTCAAAAGCAGGACCCAGCTCTCCTCCATTCTCCTGGACTAGAAACCTCCACAGGACAGAGCTGGGGTCTCTTAAAGATCTAAAACACCAAGACTGGGTCCTGACTAAGGGGGTCAGGGAGCATGGAGATCCAGCCCCCGTTCTGCTTGATGATCAATAGTTTGGATGAAAAAGATAGATATGGCATCCTGGCCTTTCCCAGTCTATTTCCACAACACCCCCATCTTTAGCTTTCAACCAGTGGGGTCTCATTGGAGCCTAGTTACCACTGACCCCAGGTCTGGAGACCCTCAAGAGATCATTCTGAAGTCCGACTGCAAAATCTCCTGCTGCAGCCTGTCTTCTCTCCTGTGACTCCTCTTGCCTTGGGCAGGCAGCTGGTGGCTGCTCTGTAATTAGCATCCAGACTGGGCTGAAATGAGGGGAGAGTATACTGGGGCTCACACACAGCCATCACCTTTCTGGAATGCCAGATGCATAGCCTCCTTTTACTACTTGTCCCCCACCCCAACCCCTTGAGACCACAGGCCTCTCAGACAGCAGTCGTCCTGGGCCCTACCTCAGCTTTAGGTTCCTGTCTACCCAATTCTGCCCATCTCCAATTTCAATTTCTTGCCCATCTGCCCTGCCTACTCTGCCTCCTAAAGCGCAAATCAAAACCTTTCCTCCTTTCAGTCATTGCCTTGCATCTGGCCTCTTTCTGTCCTCTGTGGCCTCCTTCCAGTCTCTCCTCTTCTAACTCATCCTCCATTCAGCAGCTGGAGGGATTCTTCTAAATGGCAAATGGAGACTATATCACCCCCACTAATTAAAACCCTCAGGTCTCCCTACTGTTCTCAGCCGTGGAACATTTGTTCAGAACCTTGTTCAGAACCCTGATATAAAATGGTTAAAATGCTGTGGTTAGAGCAGGAAGTGGGGCCAAGGCTCTGCCTCTTGGTTTCCTTCTCCCTGCCTCCAGCTACAGCAATCCCTGTGAGAGCTTCCTTAGAGCCCTTGGGGCTTAAAGAATCACAGCTTGAATATTTCTGGCCCCTGGGTAGTAAGGTCCAGTCCCTAAGTATAGAACCCAAGGCCCTCCCCAGGCTACCTGTGTCACTTTCATCACATATCCAGCCAGCAGCTATTTGTACCAGGGCCTGGCCCAGCAGTCTCTAACCCACAAGACTCTCCACAAATCCCCAGCCAGATGTTTCTTCCTCCAAGAAACTCTTTGACTGCCTCAGCCCAAAGGATCCTCCATGCTACCTTCCTGGCCTCAGACAACAAGCAAATGCCAGGCCTTGGTTCAGGCCCCATAGGAAGCCTGTCAGCTTTCCTTCTTCACTGATCTCTGCTCCTGATTCCTCTGGAGCAACCCCATCTTCATTGCAAGGAGCTTTAGTGCTAGTGAGGAAGGAGATGAGAAATCAGAAAGCCCAGGGGCTCCAGGGACCTGTCCCTGAGGTGTGAACCAGAGCTCTCCAGACACCTGAGGCCTGTTCTCAGTGACAGCCTGGTCTGTGTCAGCTCCATGTCACTAATACCCTTTCCCCAAGCGGGCATGGGGTAGGCCCAAATGTCTAGCCAGTGTGTCTTCAGACTCCTCAACAGATACCCATCTCTCCTATCTATGGCTTTTATAAACACTGGACCCAGATCCACATCCAGGCCCAGACAAGGACACACAGGTATGCACACAGACTTCATTAGACACACACATGCACACACAGGCCCTCATGTATACACACATGTGTGGACCCCATGGCTACCCACATATACACACAGACCTCCATGGATACATGCACACACATAGCCAAAAATGCACATGGATGTTCACACATGAGGAAATGTGGCTCTGATTAAGGAAGCAGCTTCTGGAATGAACCTTCCTTCTGTGTTGATCATATAATGCAGTTTTTAAAGCCTGAAACATCCATAATCTTGTTTCGGAGGCCATGGGTTGAGAGAGGACTCCACCTGAAACCTCCAGTGGCTGATGAAGGCATTCAGACTCTGAAGGGTGGGGAAGAGAGCTGTTTAGGGTTACCTGACTGGTCAGTGGCCAACCCAGGCTTGAACTGAAATTCTGAGTCTGCCAGAGGGCTCTACCCACATCAGCCTGATCCTAGGACTCTGGGCCCTTCCTCAGCAAATGGTCTAGGCCTCGGTCTCATTTCTCTACCTCTTCTCTATGAGTCACTGCTGTCCTCAAAGGGTGCCAAGGGCAGCTCAGAGACACCAGAAAGTAAACCCAGAGTCCCCAGGATTTGAGTCAGAGGCAGATTTTCTCAAGGCCAAGCTGGACATCTGGCCAGAGGTACCTGAAGGGGCAGTTTGAGTTCACAGGCTCCCTACCATCTCATCTGTCTGGAGACAGGGAGTGACCATTGGTGCAGTAGGAGGAGCTACTTGCCTGCCCCCCAGTCTGGAGATGCTCATAATACAATGATTCATCTCAGTTCTCCACTCCCCATGCCTGTCTGGAGTCACCCCTCAACTCTTAAGGCTCAGAAGCAGGAATGGTATCCAGCATTCGCCTAAGAGTGGGGTACACTGTAGAAAGGGAGCTCAAGTTTGGAGAGACTGAGTGGGTTGCCATGCCCTGGCCCCCTATTCCCCTGTGTCTCAGCCTGGGCCTGTGGCTCCCTGCCTTCTCTGCCCTTTTCACCTCTCCTCCCCATTCCCATGGGGTTTGAATTCCAGCTCAACACTCAGTGGCTGAGTGAGACTTCCTTCCGAAGCTCAGTTTTGTCATCTGTGAAAAGGGGGACATACATCCACTTCTGGGAGTTATTTTGCATACAGGAGGAGGAAGTGCCTCCTAAACTTGAAAATGTCGGTGTCATAGATACAGAGACATACTGATGGTTGCCAGGTGAGAAGAGGTTTGAGGAGCTGGATGAAAAAGGCGAAGGGATTCAGAAGTATAAATCAGTAGTTACAAAATAGTTGCAGGGATGTAAAGTATAGCACAGGGAATATAGTCAATAATATTGTAGTAACTATGTATGGTGCCAGATGGGTACTAGGTTAATTGGGGGATCACTTCATAAATTATATAAATATCTAACCACTATGCTGAAACTAACATAAAATAATATTGAATGTCAACTATAATTGAATAAAATAAAGAAAAGAAAATGTCTATGTCTGTTTTGGTCTTCTCCTCCCCTCCCCTGCTCTAGTTCTCTGGAGGAGGTTAGGGAGTTCAGGGAGGCTGGAGTGGACTGTAGTATGATTCACTGTCTATGTCTACACTCTTCTCTACCCCATTTGCTGAACAGCAAAGCCCATGTCCACTTTTCTGGTTCAGACTACTTCCATTCAGGCAAAAGAGTTTGGGGGCAGGAAATGAAGGGTGTGCCACCTCCACTCCTCACAAGGCACCAGCCAGCCCCTCTGGTTCAGCAGGCTGGGACTTGCATCTGTCTTCAGCCCTTCCCTTTGCTGGGAACCCACTCCCCCAGCTCTGACCTCAAGGAGTCACGGCCTCCCACAGGGTGGATGGGCCTTACAGGCCCCTTCCTGAGCTCAGCCTCCCGCCCAGGTGAGACACAGACCTTGCTCAAGATGCCCTGCGAGGAGATGAAGCCTCCTCCTGGAGCTCCCAGGCAGGCTGGCTTCCAGCCTGCGCTCAGCCCTGGCTTTTCTTCCTAAAACACAAGAGGGAGCCGAGAAGGCTCTGGGTAAGCTGTGTGACTCAGAGTACGGGCCTCACCAAACTCACTCTCGATTCTGTGGAACCACTCTTCCTTCTGCCTTTTCCTCCAGTGGTGCCATTCACATTGATTACAATGAGAATGATGCCCCAAGTGTGAAGTTCTGCAATGAGGTCTTGCTTCTGCCCCCCAGCTAAGGTCAGCCTGGTGCTTCTGGACAAGCATCTCCAGGCCCTGACTCCTCTTAATCTCAGATGACACAAGGCAGGCTGATAAGAACAAGGAAACTTTGGAAAGCATTGCATTCTCCCCCTCCTCCAGATCTTTCAGGCCAACTAAACTACCCATACCTTCTCAGCTCCAACCCTAACCCATTCCAATGTGCATGTGTACATCCATGTATGAAGATATGTGTACACATTAGTTATAGATAGGAGTGAGTTTGATGGGAGGATAGGGGATCATGGTCTTGAAGATTGAGCCCTGATTTTGGGCTATAGAGCATTGAGAGCCAGCTCTTGCTCCACTTGCCAAGCTATGTGCCTTGACATGGAGCTGCACCCACTAGAAGGAGTCGAAAGATGTTCTATGGTGAGCTGTAGCCCCAAGGTTATAGGTAGGCACATAAATGCATGCACATATATGTGAGTAAATGTAGGTACACATGTGTTAATAAATGCTGCTTAATGTGAAGAATATACACAAATGCACAACTGTGCATATGACCTGTTCCCCCCATTGCAGCACATGTGAACACCTATGTGAGCTGAGTGCAAACATGTGTGTGTACAGGAGCCTTGTGTGTGCCTGCTGGTGGCAGAGCTGTCCCTGTTTTTCTCCCATGCTCTGGGTCCCAGGCCAGGCTCGACTTCTGGCAGGTCCAGGATGGGGCGGGGGTGAGGATGAGGTGCTGTGATCTGGGGTTCCCCACTTCCTTTTGGTGTTGAGGAGCCCCTTGCCAGTTCCCACCCTGTGCTGCTTTTGCAGCCCCACCTTGAGGAAGTGAGGAGCTGATAAGCACACCATGGGACAGGGAGAAGAGAGGGCAGCATGTTCCCTCATCCCCAGTCTGGGCTCTGGTACCAGGAATCTAGGGTTCCATCCTGAGTCACAGACTGGCAGTGGGGCTGCGGGCAGGCACTCGGTGATGGCTCTCTGATTCACCATGGGGCCTCCCAGCCCATGAGGGCCCAGAGGGTGGAGTGCATCTTGCTAGACCAAGGCCATGAAGGACACTGTTTGTGGGTTCCATGTGTGTGTGAGCCTATGGCCAGGCTCTCATGTAAATGGGACCCCATGAACATGTGAGCAGAGCTCAGTGCCTATAGGTGTCTTTAGGATGTATGTGGGTACATGTGGGTACATGTGTATGAATCTACCCAATGTTTGTTGCTAAACCCTATCTCTTTGGTTATAAGTCACTTCTGGAGTCCTCATTTCTGACAGCCATTCCTCAAGAGACAAATCCCTAGAGCCCTTAGCCCACCTGGATTAAGTCCATCTAGAAAATGTGGCTTCTTCAGTCTCCTCTGACAATGCTACCATAAGAGACTGTGGTGAGGGCATATTTGCTCCCGGTCTTGTGGGAGTTGGGCCCAGGCCACCAAACCTATGTCCTAATTATTGAATGTAGCACAGGGAGCAAGGTGGCCCTAAGAGCCCCCTTGGAGGGAGCTGATGTCCCCACAGTTTAGCCAGGTTAATGTCTTAAGGGAACAGACTCTCCCCTAGCAGGGGATCAGCCAGAGTGGGAGAGATGAGGGTTAAAAACAGCTGGGACTCACCCCGCTGGCAAGCATGTGGCATGTGGCATGTTAGGACAACTTTAGCTTAGCCTCTGAAGCCATGTGCAAAACTCATGCAGGTACACGTGTGACAATCTCACTTAACCCAGCTATGTTGGACAATCTCGTGCCCAGCCATGAGAAATGCTCAGCAAGTATGATCAGGCACATGGGACAGATGTCAGATATGGACATGACTATGGACAGAGCTGGTCAGGAAATGCAACATGTGACATGTACTCACAGCACAAGGAGTAAGGGCCCATGAACTCTGGCTGGAACTCAACACATGTGTTCTGTGTGTCCACCTGGATCTGGCCCACTAGAGGGTCTCTTCTCCCTTGGGGCCCACAGCCTCCACCCTCCAGCCCCCTGACTAAGGACATGCTGGGTCCAACCATCCTCCACCTCCTCTCACTTCCACAGCGAATCTCACTGTCATGGGCCAAAGAGGTCTCTCTGGCAACTCCATTCTCCCCAGCCAAGGTCCTCCACATGCCCATAACACACTAATGGCTTTCGGCCCCCTCAATCCCCTCTCAGCAGCCAAGACACCTCCTCCCCTAAGCGCCCTCCTGGGCAAACCCACCCCTAAGGCGCTTCATACCTCATGCTCCTCCACCTTCCTCATTAATTCCCCCTAACCCAGGGTCCCGCCAGCCTTCCCAGGCAAGGTGTTGGGGTGGCCGCCCACTCCAGCCGCCGGCCAAGGGCTAAGCGGGCTCTAAGCGGGGCCGAGCGGGCGGGGCAGCGGGGCGGGCGGGGCCCTTGCCTCCTGAGCTCCTATAAAGGGCGCCACCCGGTGCTCACCGCCGCTGCAGCTTTGCCCGCCGCCCTCCCGCCGTCCTCGCCGTCCCTCCCACCCGACAGCGCCGCCGCCTGCCCCGCCATGGGTCGACAGAAGGAGCTTGTGTCCCGCTGCGGGGAGATGCTCCACATCCGCTACCGGCTGCTTCGCCAGGCGCTGGCTGAGTGCCTGGGAACCCTCATCCTCGTGGTGAGTGGGGAGACCCAGAGAAGCCCTTCTGTCTCCAGCCCTTACATCCCTAATCCCTCTCTTCACTGGAGGGCTGTGCTTTTCAAGACAGCCCTGACCGCTCTCCTAGTTCTGACCCACCCGCCTCTTTGACCCTTTTCAAACTGCTCTTCCCCCATAGCTTTTGCCCCATCTATGACAGCTATCTCTCCCCAATGACAGCTCTGAACCTTTTTAACCTCTTGCCAGTTACCCAGCCCACAGGCTGAGGACAGTGGTCACCACTGCAGTCTGAGACCTTAAGTCCCTTCTCAAGGCTCCCACAGATCCCCATTTTCTGAGAGTCCTCCAGGGAGGCAGAGGCAAATGCGCTTCTCCTTATTAGGTTATTTGGGCCTTATGTCTGGTCCCTAATAAATAATTAAGCCTCAGAAAGTCCAAAAGTTCCTGTGACATGAGGACAGTTTGCTACAGGTGGGGGCAGAGGGCAGAGGCTGAACAGGGTGCAAATAGCAGAGTGAGAAGAAAGGAGGATCTTGAAGATAGGAGGCTGTGGAAGGCTGCCAAGGCTGCCTGGCCCCAGGCACAGAGCAAGTGGTGTCACTAAAGTCGCTCCCCTCCTGCTGAGCGATGCCCAGACCTTGTCATTTACCCAGGCAGATGTTGTCAGCAGTGAAGAAACACTCTGAGTTACTCTATGGGTTCTCTGAGTGGGAGACTTCCCCTGTTGGGGTTACTCCCCAGTCTCAGTTACTCTCTGGTTACTCTAGTTTCGTCCCTGGGTTGTTCCCAAGTGACTCTGTTTGCACTTCTTGGTTCTGGCAGATACACCAGTTATAGTTTCTATTTCCTGTCCCAGTTACTCTGATTTTTCAGCCTCTCATGTGGTTACACCTGTTTTCTTCCTGGGTTAATTCTGGGTTCAGTTGCTCCTTTGCAGTGGATGGATTACTCCTTTCCTGCCCCAGCCCCAACCTAGGTAATACAGATGCAACAGCCACCTGTGCATTTGGAAACCTAACTATAGGCCCACCCCAAATGGGTTGTGGTGGTGGAGAAGCCTCCATGGGGAGAGGAGGGCTAAGACTCACCTCCATCTTCCAGAAACGGAAGAGGGAAGCTGGTGGGGCACTTTATCCACAGCCCCTCACAAGACTAGTAGCCCTACCAGTCGTCTCCATCCCTTTTCTCCCCTGTTTCAAGAAGGGAAGAAGGGAGTATGGCAAATGCTTACCATCCTCCTGTCCCAGAGTCTTGTGTCCCCAACTCCTGATTTATGGTCCAGCCCTCTATTTGAGAGCAGCCAGGACAGGGAAAGCTGTTTTCCACATTCACAGAGTGGCTTCCCTGTCCTCTCCCCAAGTCTCAGTTTGCCTCCCCTTCAAAAGAGCAATCAGGCCTAGCACTGTACCCCAGGAAGGAGAGTTTCAAGCTCAGATGGGTGTGAGGCATCAGGTGTCAGTGAAAATCTCAAGAGCAACCTGAAGCGGAAGGGCCAGGCCTGGGAGTCCCCTGAATGGTGGGCGAGGGCTTGCCTGCATACCTCTGTGGGTTGGGAACTTAGAGCCTGCAGTGGCAGAAGCAGGGCTGGCTTTGGGGTGAGGGAAGTCCCTTTCTCTGAGGTATCTAGTAAGAGGAGGGCACAAGAGAGAAGGAAGGGGAAGAGGAAGATTAGCCCCAAGGACTGGCTCTGACAGCTTCTCCCTCCAAGGCTTCCTGGGATGGAGCCAGGTTTGGGCCTCAGGCAGGGAAGGAAGTGAGCCCAGGGCTTGCCAAGCCCAGCAGGATGCCCCAGACCCACGTGTTCCCCTTCATCCACGATTCCCCCTTCCCGGACATACTCATGATCTCTGATCTTTGCTCTCACCTGCCTGTACACCTTTGCCCTGCATCATTGCAGCTGGTTTCCCCACTATCTCTTGGTCTTTCTGAAAGATAATTAAAATGCCTAGCAACCCAGTATAACAGGACACTAACCCATCAGAATGGACAAAGGCCCTTAGCATGGGGTCTTGGAGACTGCCTCCTGGGTCAGCATCTGTGAAGAACATTTAGCTAGGGAGAGGCAATAAAACCTTTAGCTAGGGGGAAGTGGAAGAGGAGACCTGGGCAGGGGCTGGAACAGCTTTCGTGGTTACTCCAGGGGCTCAGGGCAACAACTCTTTACAACTGGTACAGGAACATTTTTATATGTGAATGAAGGGAATAGAGAAGCAGCACATTCTATCCTTGTAGGATATCAGGGACCTTAGTTCTTTTGAATCTCCTGATCCCTGGCAGAAAGCTTAAACCCAGTCTCCCCATTTTTGCTACTCTGGGGCCTAGACTGAAAAGAGCCACTCAGATCATTGTCTTCAGGACCTCCAAATCTGATTGAAAACCCTGGACCCCTGAGGGCAGAGAGGTCAGGCTGGATGGAAAGAGGAGGTTCTGGGACAGCGACAGGTCAAGGACGGTGAGGGTACTTAGAAAGGCTCTGGAAAGAGCTAGGGGCTCTGACATCCCAGATTCAGAAATGAATTCAACCTAACTTCTGGCCTCCTCCCTATTTCTTTGTCCCCCCTCCCACATCACTGCCACCACCACCACCCCCTGAGCTTGACTTTGGGGCAAAGAGGGATGCAACTGCAGGTGGGGGATGAATGAGAGCCTTCCTACCTCTATGGGCCAGGCCTGAAGGGTTAGGGGCAAAACAGCTGAGGTGAAAGCTGTTCCACTCAATCCCATTCCTGTTGAGATTTGACAAAAATTAGTGAAGATGGTTCAGCCATCTTCTGGGCTCCCGGTTGCAGACTCTGCTTCCAGCACCTTCCATAAGGCCCTGCTATGTTATAGTTGGGACATTGGGAGTGGGAGGGCATGTCTGCTTCTTCCCAGGCTGTGGTTGCAGCAGGAGGGATTTCAGTTGAATTCCAGGATGGGCCTCTGTGCTCCTGATGGAGATAGGGAGAGGTTGGCTTCATCTTTTCCTCTGGAGTGAGAGTTGCTGAGCCTCAGCTGGGCCTCACCCTCCTTACCTTGTTTTGTTTCCTGACACAGATGTTTGGCTGTGGCTCTGTGGCCCAGGTCGTGCTCAGCCGGGGCACCCATGGTGGTTTCCTTACCATTAACCTGGCCTTCGGCTTTGCTGTCACCCTAGGCATCCTCGTTGCTGGCCAGGTCTCTGGTAAGACCTTACCCCACACTCATTCATCACCCCTGAACAGCATTCTCACAAAGGGTTTCACTGGGGAATGGGATGGCAAGGTATTCCCAAGGGCAAGGTATAGCTGCAGCCTGAGTTCTGAGCTTTTGGAAGAGGAGAATGAACTTGATAGAATTTTTTGACTCTCACCTTGAAATCAGAGATTAGCAGAATTGGTCTGTTACATCAGGGGTCCCCAATCCCTGGGCCGTAGACCACTACTGGTCCAGTCCGTGGCCTGTTAGGCTACACAGTAGGCAAGTGAGTGAAGTTTCATCTGTATTTGCAGCTGCTCCCCAGCGCTAGCATCACCACCTCTGCTCCACCTCAGATCATCAGTCATTAGATTCTTATAGGAGCACCAGTCTCTGGTGCCGAAAAGGTTGGGGGACTGCTCTTAGTTACACAGTCTAACTCCCTATCTGGTACAAGAAACCCTTCTCTGCACCTGTGCTTCCCTAGGCCAGAGATAGGGAATATGAAGGTGGTGTGGAATCCTGGCCTCCCCACTGTGGCAGGCTATGGCTAATAGGTCCTATCTCCTCTCTGCCCAGGGGCCCACCTGAACCCTGCTGTGACCTTTGCCATGTGCTTCCTGGCACGTGAGCCATGGATCAAGCTGCCCATCTACACTTTGGCCCAGACGCTGGGAGCCTTCCTGGGTGCTGGGATCGTTTTTGGGCTGTATTATGGTAAGCGTTACCCTCCTCCACTCTCTTTCCTTCTTCTTGGGACCTGCTGGCACCAGGCCTTCCGATGACAGACATCTGGGGCCTGCCCAGGCCCCAGGCTCATGACTCACTCATTCACGCACAGGCTTAAGGTGGGGGGCATGAGGGGAAGGAAACAAGTTGGGCAACAATAGTGTCTCAGGCCCTCACCCCACCCACCCAACTGCCTTCAACTCCAGCATAATATAGCAGTGATTCAATTCACCCATGACCCCTGGGAGGGTGGGCCCAACCTGAGTTGGGCAACTGGACTCAGGCTTCTGCCCTCACCCACTTGGGGTCTAATCTGTCACCAGATGCAATCTTGGCCTTCGCCAACAACGAGCTTGTAGTCTCGGGTCCCAATGGCACAGCTGGCATCTTTGCCACCTATCCCTCCGGACACTTGGACATGGTCAATGGCTTCTTTGACCAGGTAAGGGTTGGGGACGTGTGAGGGGAACACAGGGAGGGGGACCAGATTGCCCTGGGTTGCTGATGGGCTGGCGGGGAGTCAGGACTCCTTATCTATAGCAGGGTTTCTCAATATATGGGGACACCTACCTCAGAATTAGGGTAGCAGGTACTTATATTTAACCAGCACCCTAGGGGATACTTGTGCCCTCAGAAATTCTAGCAACACTGCCCTAGAAAGCAAAATATAGGAGGTGACAAGACTCTAAGAGCTAGAGGAAAACCAGGGGCCAGAAGGAGGGACCAGAAGGTAGGGTAGGGGCTACTTTTCACCGTGTTCTCTCTACTTGTTAGTTCATTGGCACAGCTTCTCTCATTGTGTGTGTGCTGGCCATTGTGGACCCCTACAACAACCCTGTCCCCCGAGGCCTGGAGGCCTTCACCGTGGGCCTGGTGGTCTTGGTCATTGGCACTTCCATGGGCTTCAACTCAGGCTACGCCGTCAACCCTGCCCGAGACTTTGGCCCCCGTCTCTTCACCGCCATCGCAGGCTGGGGCTCGGAAGTCTTCACGTGAGTGCCGCTCCAACCCAGCCTGCCCCGGCTTGCCTCTTCTCTGCTTGTCCCACCCTCCCCTAAACACATATTCTGTCTCTCAGGACGGGCCGCCACTGGTGGTGGGTGCCCATCATCTCCCCGCTCCTGGGCTCCATCGCAGGAGTCTTCGTGTACCAGGTCATGATTGGCTGCCACCTGGAGCAGCCTCCACCCTCCACTGAACAAGAGAATGTGAAGCTGGCCCACGTGAAGCACAAGGAGCAAGTCTGAGTGGACGGGGGTCATCCCCCTTGCCCCTCTTCTTGGAGTATCCACTGACTGTGCAAGGGCTGCTCCCTAGAAGCCCCCTTCAGGATTCCCCTCCCAGGCTAAGAAACTCCTTGTTTGCCCCCACCCCACGGGACAGCCCCCTCCAGGATTTTCCTCCAAACCCCATCCAAATAGGACTTTAGGCCACTGCCCTTAAACTGTGGTGGGTCAGGGAGTAGGGCCAACATAACATTTTGTCTCTGAAAGGGAGGGAATGGGCAGTGCATGTGTGAGTGTGTGTGATGTGTGTATGTGTGTTTTCTCAGATATTCAGGGCAAAGGACCAAGTGGAAAGGATTCTGGCTGTGGGGGGAGCTGTGATGTGTTTACCTATGAATGAGGAAAGTGCCTGGGTCTGCTGGTTTCAGGGTCTCCATATGGAGGAGGGTCCAGATATGTGTGTGTCTGCCCTGTTTTCCAAGCAGGGGCTTAGGGGAGGCTTTGGGGGAGGTAGGGTGGGATATGGGTGGAGCTTGGAGGATGGGGCCACAGCCTAAATGTAGACCTCTGGCTATATGTTTCTGTCATAATATAGGCATGAGGGGATAGGGCGAAGTTCAGGTCATAAGTTTCATGTTTGCTCTTTTTTGTTTTTGTTTTTGTTTTTGTTTCTGTTTTTTAAAAATAATAGCAGATGTTATAGTTTTAGGAGTGGGGATTGGAGACCCTACTCTAACTAGGGTTTTCATTTCTTTAATCCTCCACTCAACACATGTACTCTTTTGCTTTTTATATATATATTAAAAAAATCAATAAAATATATGCCTAAAACTGACAGTTATGTACATATTTTTCTGCTTACTCTACTGTTTTTCTGAGGCCAGTTAAAGAGCTTCAGTGTGTCTGGTTACAAATACCCAGGGTGCCCAGCTGGTTATTTAACCTGGCCAGGGTTCCCTGGGAGACAGGGGGCAGTCACACAGACAGGTCACAGAGCCTCTGCATCTCAGCTTGAACTCAGTGGTCCCATACTTTTTCCCAAGCTTCCATCTTCCTGGGACCCTCAGCACAGTGAATGACATCTCCTTTCTGATCCCTGCACCCACCCATCACCCCAGGAAGACTTTCTCCTAGGGGAGAACTTTCTCCTAGGGGAGGACTGCTGCCCAAGAATAACAAGCTCCCTGTTGCTGGATGAGACCAATCAGACTAAGAACCTATATTGTCTTCTACAGCTTGCACCTGTTCAGGCGGCATCTCCTTCCCTCAGACCTTGGTCACAGCCCCCTTAGCAGCGCCCCCGCCTCTAGGCCTGTCCCAGTTAGTCCATACAGCAACCAGGGGGATCTTTCTGAAACTCCTGCTGAAAGTGGGCCTCTTTCTGCGGCTACCATCCAGAGACAATCCCAAACCCCCATTCTATATATTCAGGCCTTCCCAGACCTAGTCCCTGTCCCAAACCATCCCCTCACAATGCTCCATCCACCGTAGACTACTCTGTGTGCTCCTGTGCCTTCCTACGTTTGGACCTTTGCTCCAAAGTGCCCACTCACTAAAACCCTCCTGATCTTCTCTAATGCCTCCTCCTTTAGGAAGTCATCGTGTTCTTCCCCACTTTTCCACCATCTTCTATGGCCAGTCGTCGGAGCCCAGAGACTACAGCTGCATTTATTCCTATCTTTCCCTCTGCTTCAGTTCTTCAGTCTGAGGCACATCTGTGTCCTGTAAGGCTGGGGTTGGACTGACTCTTGTACTCTGACTGCCTAAGGAGGCAAGGGGCTCATGACACCCGAGCCCAGGAAACTGTGCCAGGAGATCATGTGCCCCTTCTCACCTCCTTCCTTACCCAATCTTCCTCAGATTTCACTGGGAATAAAAGGGAAGGCGGGCCCAACTCAAGCCCTCCTGCAGAGTTAACTCTATGGGAACCAGAGGATCTCTGAGTCCTACAGGAGAACTATGGCTTTTAGAGGTTAAACCAGCTCTTACTTCCTAGCCATTCCACAGATGAGGAGACCATGGCTCAGAGAGGGTGGGTGGCAAATGCAGGGTCACACAGCTAGGACTCTGGGGAAGTGGGAGTGGAAGAAGGCAGTTTCATCTCAGGTGTCTACCCATTCCTTGTTCCCAGCTCTCAAGAGGTGTGTATGGAATGTTGGAGGGAAGCATGTCAGAGGGAGTGTCCCCTTCCCAGGCCTTGGGAGATGAAAGGAAAACCTTAGGAGGGGAATGTCGCTTCAGAGTTTCATTCCAGCCACATAGGTCCCACCTTCAGTGCCCCACCCTGCTGTCCTTCCTAGCATGTCTCATGCCCTCCTGTCATCCATTCCTCTCAAATCCTGCAGTTGACCCTGGCCAGTTAGCCTAGGGGGTGGTGGGAGGCCTTCTGGTGCAGTGATTAAGTAAAAAAGTCAAACCTGGATTCCAGGACCAGCTTAGCCTTTCTCTAGCTATATGACCATAGAGTGGTCATTTCCTTTTCCTGAGCCTTAGTTTTTTTATCTGTGAATTGGGAGATATTGAGAGGAGGAGGTAATAAAAAATAATTCATGAAAAGTACTTAGCACAGTGACCAGTGGATGGTAAATAGTCAGTAAATATCACCTCATGAATTTTCCTGGGGAGGGTTAGTGGAGGTGGTGGAGAGATGCTGAAGACTGTTTTTTAAGGGTCATTAAATTCAACATCCTCTTCTGCCTCAGATTCCTTCTACTAATTCTGAATTTCCTGGGGGTTAAGAGGAGTGGAGGGATAGCTTGCCATTCCCTGACTAGAGGGGGCTTTGAGGTAGGATAGAAGAAAGGCACAAGAGGGGCCACACACCCGGGTGTGGAAGGCAGAGGAGCACGCAGCCAAGGGAATGTGTCAGATGGAGGGGCAGTCGTCATGAGAAAGAGTAAGGCCTGGCTGGGGCCAGGAGCAGTGAGGTGGGGCAGGGGCTGGTGGGGACCTGAGCCAAGTAGCAGTGAGTGACCCCTCCAGGGGCAGGAGGAAAGCTTCCTAGCCTCCCCACTCACTTCCAGGCAGGCTGTGCCTCTAATCAGCTGTTCAGGCTAATAGCAAGTTCTAGAAAAAAACCTCTTCATCTTCTTTTGGCAAAGTGGCTTAATCCATTTTCCAAGGTGGACTTGAGGGAAGATCACCCAGTAGAAGAGTAGATAAGCCCAACACCTCATCTTTGTGCCTTCTTCTTGAGCCGCGTACTTTCCAGTGACCACTTTGAAGGAGCCCATGTTTCCTTAAAGTTATGACTTGTTTAGATTGAAATCAGCCTCGCTGAAACCTGAGCTTGGTTCCTATTCCCTTGGCTGCTTCCGTGTGTGTGCACACGTGCAAGTGTGTCCTTCTTAGTGTTTTTGAGTATGCCTGTCTTTCTCTCAGTAGGTCTGGTTACATCTCTGTGGGTCTGTGCCTCTGGCCCACTATGTCTCTGTCTCCTTCTGTGTCTGTCACCACCTCCTCACTTTTTGTGTCTGGGTCTTTCTTTGTACTTCTAAGTGAACATCTTGTGAATCTCAGAGCCCATCTCCATGCATAACTAGGAGTGACTCTCCTGCCAGCCCAGCCCCACTTGTCTACCCCAGGGCATGCCTCCTTCTTAATTCCTGGTAATGAGCTCCCTCCTTGCTCTTTCCCCTTGATTTTGTTTGTTTGAAAACCTGGGTGGGGCACCCCCCCAGGCTTGAGAAAGCAGGGTGGAGTAGAGTTGGGTGGGGTGGGAAGGGGAGAGGAGGGACTACTCTACCCATTCAGAGACCCTGGCAGTCAGGGACACCCTTGATCCTCCAAGGAAGGGTCTGTGAAGGTGCTGGCCCTATACCTCCTCAGGAGGGAGCCCATCTTGGGGTGGAGGTCCTGAGCTGTGGACCAGGGAAGAGAGACTGAGGCACTGGGGCCTTCAGGGAGGGGCTCACTCAGAACATCTCGAGTCCATAGGGGCAAAAGAGTGGGTATGTCTGCCCAGCAGTTGGGGATGGCTTCCTCCAGGGCTCTGTGTCTCCATGCTGGGGCTTCGACCTTTGGTGCCATGTTCATTTGAGGTAAGGGTGGCAGTGGGAACAGAGGCTCTGTCTTGTCTGGGCACCTTGGCTGTCCGAGAGTGGCACCCACTTGCTCTTTGTGTAAAGGGGAAACTGAGGCTCAGAACCTCAGTCAGGGTGACAGAGCAGTGCAGCAGAGCCTGGACTATAGAATCCAGTCTTCTGTCCCCAAACTGGCTCCCCTAAACCCCTGTGTTTTCACACAGCACTTTGCAGCATCTCAGGGAACAGGGCTCTGGGTCCAGATCACCTACTTTCCACACCAGCCCTTCCCAGCCATGGGACCTTAGAGATAAGGAGTCTCCATTTCCTCCCTATCCAATCTCCAGCTTGCTCTGTGCCTGAGGAGGCTAATATCTATGGGCTGCATTGCCTGGGCCTCTTGCCCTCTGGCTTTCAACTGTGTTTAGCAAGTGGCACGGGAAGCTAGGAAATAGGGCAGGGAGGGTGGGTATGGTTGGGGGGAAAAAGGGTCAGGGTATTGATGCTTTTCCAGGACTTCCACTGAGTTCCAGTAACACTGCTCTCTCCTCTGGCCTCCTCTGGCTGAGAGGGAAGTGGCTGCCTACTGTTAGTTTCCCAGGCCATCCCTTGCTGGTCCCTGTGACTCTCTGCCTGCCCACCCCACCTCATAAATAGACCCTTCATAAACTCTCTTCAGTCAGTCTCAGGATATACTGTTTCTGCTGGATCCCTGACAGAGTCTACCTCTTTGCCCTTTAGTTTCTTCATCTGTAAAATGGGAATAATAACAGTACTTATTTTATTAGGTTGCACAAGGTAAAGATTAAATGAGATAACACATATAGAATGATGCCAGATGTAGCAGTAAGAGCTGTAGAAGATAAAATATGATTATTATGCTTCCTTGTGAGCTCCTGTGTAGGTTGAGAGTGGTCATGAATTAGGGGGTTAGAGGGAATCAGGGGAGAGAGTGAATCCCAGGGAGTTTGAAGGCAGAAGCACAATCCTAATCTGCGTTTCCTAATCTTATTTCACAGCCTTACCAGGAAGGCCTTCCTCAGGTTTCACTGTCATCCTACTTCAGCTCCTCAAGAATGGGGCAGAAACCAAGATAATTATGACGACTCTGGGAGCCTTTTCTAGCTTTCACCATCACACTGGGAGTTCCAATGTCTCTGTATGGCCAAAGCATAAGAGGCCTGGATAGCGGGGAAGCACTGATGGGGGAATCTTATGGAACAGACGAGATTGCTGAAAGTGAGGTTATGAAAACTGACTGACCTGACCCGGGGTCCCTTCCTTTGACTGCCTTGGTCATTCCTTCAGGGCAGAATGAGATATGATGTAGTGTGGAGAAGGGGCGGGTGTTACCTTTCCCATCTCTAGAGCTCTCTGGGGCTAAAGCCTTAAACCAGATTCAGTCACCTTAACCAGCTTCTCCGAAGTCCCTGTGAAGAGTGGTGGACTTTAGTCAGGCTTCCTCACTGCACTCAGAGCCAGGGAGGCCTGGCTGGGAGAGGCTAGGCTCGGGGAGAGAGAACTCTGGGAGCCCCGATAGTCATCTGGACATGGTCCAGTGCTCATCTCCATAGAGATGCCCGCCCCTCCCACCCCATAGCTGAGGAGGTATCTGGAATGTCCTGTCCACCACGCTCATTCTTTACCACTCTGCTCAGGGGCATTGACAGGGCCTGTCCGGAAACAAGTTGAGGGAGGAGAGAAGGTGGCCTAGCCTAAGGGGGAGGTAGGCAGCAGGCCCGGTCTGAGGGAGCTCTTTCCTGGCGGAGGTAGCCTTTAGTTGGGGAATGCCCAGTTCCATGTCAGGGGTGGAGAGAGGAGATTGACTCTGGCCTGTGGACAAAGTCTTTCCTTTATCAGACTAAGGGTTTAGATCTTGAGCCACCTTCGTCCTTGGAGGTGCATATGTGCCCACACACATGTGAGGGTGTGTCTGCAGTGACTGATGAAGGATGGGTGTGTGGGTGTCTGTGCACTCACAAAAACACATTTACACTTTCACTCATTCACCTCTGACACATCCATATACACTCACTCCACACCCACTCCACACTCATACAGGCACACTCATACTCTGGCATCAACTCACACTCATCTACACATCCAGATGTTCAAGCACACTTAGATATACTTAAGTGTACTCTCACTCTTACGCACACACCTGCACTCCATGTCTTTACACTGACATACACTCTCTACCAGTCATACATGCTCAAGCACACATCAACACTGCGCTCACACTTATCTGGCACTCACACTTGAATACACGGCTACTTGTGAGTCTCCAGAAGCCACACATTTTTGCGATGAGTTTAACAGGGTAGAATTGTGTGTGTGGGTTAGTGCAGAGATAGGGAATAAAAAAAAAAAACAGGGCCATGGGGTTCAGAATGTGGGATTGAGAAGCCTTTAGGTTTTGAGGTCACAAACCAGATTTTCAGAGCAGGGAGTCAGGAATCAGGAGGTTTAAAGAATGTTACTGAGAATCCCAGTGTCTGGGCAGGGCATGTAGTAGCTGCTGACAAATACTTGCTGAAAGAGAGAACAGCAGAATTGACTAAAACTCCCCATTTCTGACTGGCAGTGCGGTCTTTCTCACAGATGTTTAGAATCCCAGGCAACCAGAGTCAGGGCTGCCTCACCCTCTCAAGTCAATGGGTCCACATCCTCTCTGACATTCTACAGAGCAGAAGGCTGAGTCTTACGCACAAAGTTGCATGAAGCTGCTGGGTAAGGCAGTGGCCAGTGCATACCTGGGTTCTGAGTCTCAGGGGACAGCTTCTAAGCCCACTGATACCTGATTGTGGAGTGAAGCCACAGCAGGCCCAGCTGCCAGGGAATGAGCAGAAAGTGACTAAGCTATTATTGGCTGTTCCAGGATTTGGGCCATAGGCAGGAAAAAGTGGGACTTGCTGGAGTCCCTTGAGGTACTCTGCAGAAGGGTTCCTAGAAGGCTTTTATGGGCAAAATAGTACCTCTAGCCCATCTGCCTGAGGGACTGGGTTTAATTTATTTATTTGCTTGCTTATTATCTTATCAAGTATTTATTGGGGATATTTTTTATGCCAGGTTGTGGTAGGTACCAGGAATACTACAATGAGCAAGATATATTCAGTATCAAGTAGGAAGCATCTAGATGCAAAAAAAGAGGAAATATGACTCATAGTGGCTTGGGCAGCAACCGTAATTCATTGGCTCACATAACTTAAAAATCAGAGGAAAACTTCAGGTGAGGCTTGATCCAGCACCCATGTCCTTTCTGTTTCTTCTCTCTTTTTTCCATGGTGTCAGCTTCATCCTAAGCCTAGATCCTCTTGTGTTTTTAAGACACCCGGCAGTAGCTCCAGGTTACACGTTTCTTGTTAATGTATGGCAGGGAAAAGGGAGAATCTTTGTCACAGCAGTCCCAAAATTATATTCTAATTGGACCAGCTTGGTCACATGCCCATCTCTGTGTCACAAGAATAGCCTGACATGATTAGATTAGCCTAAGTCACAGAAGAGATGTCAGCTTCGTATGAACAAAATGGATTCTCAAATGGAAACTGAAGACTGTTAGGAAAAGGGAAACCAAAGCCTATAAAATGGTTCTTGTCTTCCTGGAACTTAAAACCTAATTAGTGGAGGAGACTACAAATACAATTAGTTGAAGGAAATTAAGAATTGAGTGGTCATACATTAGAGGGAGGAGTCTGAACAGGGGCATTTCAAAAGTGTGTTGACCTAGATTCACAGATACAATGAACACAGCTTGCTTAAGGTGAAGATAAAACTTTACTAAAGAAGTTATAGGCCTGGGGTGTGACTACCCACCACGACCTGCCCAGTTAGGAATTTATGATCAGATCACCCTGAGGATACTTTCCATAGAACCCCTTTTTCATTCACAGCACTCTAAGCTTCTGGTGCCTTGCTGGTTTTCTTTCTCTTCTCATTGCCCTTCCTCACTTTCTCCCTCCTTGTTGCTCATAATACTCTAAATCAGGGGTCCTCAACTCCTGGGCCACAGACCAGTACCGGTCAGTGACCTGTTAGGAACTGGGCCACATAGCAGGAGGTGAGCAACAGATAAGTGAGCGAAGCTTTATCCACATGTACGGTAGCTCCCTCAGCACTAGCATCACTGCCTCAGCTCCACCTCAGATCATCAGACATTAGATTCTCACAGGAGCACTGGTCCCTGGTGCCAAAAAAGTTAGGGACACACTCTCCTCAGGTTTTAAAAAGCATTTTCCCCACCTCTGTTACAAGAGACTAGCACTCTCCCCAATGGTGCTATTTGCTCTCCCTGTTATTTACAAATTTGTTCCCCAGCCTGAGCTTCATGGAGACAGGGAGACATAGGTCCAATTGTACAAGCCAGGCCCTCATATTTTGCAAAGGACCAGTAATTATTTGTGAGGTGAATGGATGGGATTATTCAGAACCCCACCCCCACCTGCCTCGAAGCCTACCTTCTCTTTACTTTCATCCCAGGAAATGTTTATGACAAAGCATTAGAAGGCTTAGAAACTTTTAATGGGGTCAGTTGTGGAAGAAGCTGGTGGAATAGACAAAGCCCTGTCTAGGACAGTTGAGACTAAAGTTGTATTCCCCAAGGAAGGGGAGGTTATGGGTTCCTGGTGGACCTCACATTGAGGTGAATGTGGACCCAGGAAGGAGGAGGCAGAGATGACACTCAGGTTCCATGACTGGCTACCTTGATGGGCCTGGGCAGAGCCAGGAGAGGCACCAGGCCAGTCCCCCTGGCTGTGGCTGTGCCTGGAGATCTTATCAGGGGCTTGGCTGATGCTTGATTCTGAGTCATGGGACCTGAGGCCTAGGAAACAGTTCTGATGTTGAAACACAGGGGAGGGGGCAGGGTGGTGTTTCTAGTTCACCATCAGCACAGACATCATCACTACCCACACTTCTTGTCACTCTTGGGTCATGGTCACAATTCATCTCTGACCCTGTCACTCTTTTGTCACCCTCACCATCATCACTGCATCACAACCACTGCCACTTTCTTAATTATGCTGTCACTTGACCCAGTTCCCATCACTGTGTTACCTTCCCCAGCATCGTTGCCATCCTGGTCCCAGCCCCATGCCCAAGGCTGTTGCTATCTAAACCAACCCTGTCTTTATCAACTGCCTCTACCCCAACCCTAATCACTGCCTAGTCCCATTCCCATCTCCCCTGTCACCTTGATTGTCACCACACATACCAGTTGTCATCACCTCTAAGTCCTCTGAACTGTCACCACCTTTCTTCATCCCTTCTATTAGTTCACCAGCCTGCCCATTTCTGCTTCCTCCCCTGTCACTATCATCAACATCCTCCGTATCTTCAGTGCCTCAATTAGGTCCTGAGATGATGTTCCCCTCTGGTGTAGACATCTGAAACATGTGCCCTCCTCTGAGCCTTTGCCCCTGCCTTTCCAGCCTCTGACTTCATCTGGGCTTCCCTACCTAGAATTGTCTCACTCCTTACCATTGATCTCTGCTCTGGCAGGGCCTCATTTCAGTCCTATGTAGGCCGTACTCTGAGGTCAGCCTAGACCAAAAATCTCCTTTTATTAAATTGACTATTATTTCCCTTTTTAGAATTCCCTTATGTCTCCTCTGGGAGGGCAGTAACTGTGTCCATCTGTGTTATTGCCATGTCCCCAGAGCCTAGCACAGAGCCTGGCTTTTGGTAGGGGCTCAGGAATGTCTGTTGAGTGAATAACCACTATTTATAGAGCACTGAACAGGGCCAGGCACTGTGCTAGGTGCCGTATGTATGTTAACTTCTTCATTCCCTGTTGTATTTTTGAGTATTTTGAGTATTTTGAGTATTTTGAGTATTTTGAGTATTTCAAGGGCTTTTTAGCTGGTTTGACATAAGCACTTGAAAACAAACTACTCAATGATAGAGATAGATTAAATAAGGTATGATTTGTCTCTTAGTTATGAAAAGCATGGTTCTGAAGTGTTGATAATTATTCTATATCATGGCATTATGTGAAAAGGGCATTTTACAAACAAGCTTATACAGAATTATTCAATTGTGTCAACAGAGTACTTAGAAAGATTAAAAGATGAAACAGTGAAAGAATAATAGGCATTGTGTTGTTTCTGAATTGTAAGCTATTTATTTTTATTTCTGTATTCTTTGATGGGCATTATTATTTTTATAATAAAAGCTATGCATTTGTAAAAAAAATAACAATGACAACAAAGAGGCAAAAATAATGTTTTATGTGTAAGTGTCAGTATTTTATAATCCTATATTACTTTCTGATTTGATTTCTGGAGCCAGTCTTCTTGTCTATCTCCTAAACACTCAACCTGAATGAATGATAAGTAAAGTGTGGTGGAGTTAATTAAACTCCATCTCTCTCTCTTTTTTCCTGCATCTCTCCCTAATTTTCACTTTAATTCTTCAGAGTAACTCCTCCTTATGCAGAGTGTTTTGAGGGCTTCCTTGATCTACAAAACCAAAGAAATCCCATATATGTGATGCACATATAAGAAATGATGTGAATTTGAGAAATCCTTATCAGAAATAGGAAAAAAAGACCCAACGATGCTCTAAGTCTACTCCTCCTCCTCTCTTCCTATCTCAGACAGGGTACCATCCTAGCCAGACATCTGGGAGTCACTGCGTGCTTCCTGCTCCAGCACCCTGATAGGCAATCATTTCTCGGCACTGTGCTCCAACCTAACCCCTTTTTCCATTTCTAATGCTACTTCCATTGTCTAGCTACCACCATCTCTTGCCTTTATTACTGTAACTGCCTCCTAACCAGTTTCTCTGCTCTACTCTTGCTCCTCCCACACCAAATTCATGCCTTCTGAGCTACAGCCAAGCTGAGCTTTCTAATACACTAATTTATCTCTGCCACTACCCTGTTTACAGCCCTTCAATGACGCCCATTACTCCTAGGAGCAAGTATAAGACAGTTCATGATCTGTCCCATGCTGACCTCTATCATCACCGGGCTCCCTCCCTACTCTAGCCACACAGAAATGCTGTTGGCATTTCCCAGGCTTCCTCCAGGCCTTTATATGAGTTATCTCTTCTTTAGGGGAAAACATCCATTCACCCCACACACCTTTGCTTGGCTAACTCCTTCTCAGCTGTTCAAATGGATATCCCTTCTTCCAGGAAGGCGTCCTGATTGCCATGCCCTACCCCTGAGCTTGGTTTGCTGCCCCTCCTCTCAACTCTCAGAGGCCCTTGTGCTTATTATCTCTGATACCCTCACTGTAACTTTTTATTTATTCACCAGCTTCCCTACTGCCTTGTAAGCCCTCCAGTACTGAGACTGTGACTTGTTTTCCATTTGGACATCCAGTACCTATCACTTGGTAGGGCTTCCCTGGCTGTTGAATGAATAAATGAATGAATGAATGAATAAAGAATAAACCAAGTACCCTTGTAAGAACTAATTGATACTTTTTAAGAAGCTCAGAAGTAGACATTCAGAAAAAGATGTTTCTAAAGAACCCTAAATTCTCTAAAAGAGATGAAATTGCCTTATAATCTAAGAAATAATGTGGATTTTATAGGCAGAATTTGAGGGTGAGTATGTGGTTAGGAATAGTGGTGTACCAAGGGGTGGGCAGTGGGAGTGGTCTACCCTATCTGAGAGAAGTATTTTACTACTGACTTGTTTAGAATTGCTGCTGATGGTGATAACAAGTAGACTGACTTTTAGTCAGTTTTATTGTTTTTAAGTTCTTTGCCAATGATGTACCCACTATTGCTTGTCCCCAACAATTGCTTGCTTCTACCCCCACTTCCATTTAGTATGCCACTGGTAAGGAACGCTGATTACTGATTGAGCTGGTCTGTTTCCTCTCTTTAGTGCTGAACTAGGAGTGATTTGAAAGGTGTCCAATCTCTCAAAATTCTGCAGGGCAAGGTTATCATTTGCCAGAGCTGGAACCCACCTATGACTCCTCAGGCACCCCCAGTTTCCTCAGGGGAACCCTCTGACTCTCCTTGCTGGTGGTGGTATGCAACACCCTGTGCAGGGATGGGAGGCTATGCATAGGGTCCTGTCCCTGCCACTAACTTACCCTGAGGCCTTGAGTCAGCTCTTATGGCACAAACTCTCGAGTTCCTGTTGGGATCTCACTTTGTCCACCCATAAAACTTGGGCATTTGGAGACCTGGGTTTTGGGGGTTTTTAATGGAATTTCCCAATCTGAGGAAGGGATGTCAGCCATGGGTATGACGGGAAGTTGGCCCGTCAGACTCCCTCTTTCTACTCCTCTCTCTGATCTAAGTGAGATATTCTACCAAAGGGTATTGTCTGGGTTGGCTGTGTCATCCAGCAGGACAGAAGGCAAGTCTGGACAGGTGGACAGTGGAGCCTGGGCCCCAGGATGGGGTGTGTGTGTGTGTGTGTGTGTGTATTATAGAGAGCGGGTAGAATAGGGTGGATGTCAGGCAAAGGTCAAGGATGGGAGAGGTGGCTCCAGCAAGCCGGCTGCCCTTGCTTGATGACTGCCTTCAGGAACTGTGAAAACATTCTGGGTTGGGCTATAGGTCCTGATTCTACTGTGAGGCTGGGGAGGGGCTCAGGGGTGGAGAACATCCCCTTGGTGAGGTCACTTCTAGGATAGGAGCCAAGGTCTCATTCTGGGAAGGCAAGGCAGAGTCATCAAAGCAGAAGGGATTCAGGTTAGACTACAGGTGGGGCAGATGATGGTGGATCAGGGAAGATGAAGTGCCTCTTGATTTGGGCTGCTTCCCAGGAGGAAAGGGAAAATCCATACCACCCAGCCCCTCCTTAGGAGAGAGGGCTGTCTTGTTAGAAAGGATAAGATAACCTGGGGAATAAGTTAGCCTGTAGACCTCAGACAGGGTTTGGGGAATTCACAGCTAAAGAAGCAGCCCTGGGACATCTAAGATTGGGTCAGTCACCTCTCAGCCCTAGACTTCAGTTCCTCTGCGTAATGGGGATTAATCTCCTTGGTCCTTGCCTACCAAAGACCAAGCGCCCCCTGACATGGCCACTGAAGATGAGGGAGTCCTCCTTGTGAGTTCCTCCTGAAGCCCTGTGGGACTAAGAGAACACAGTTGAAATTTGAGCTGAGTAGGGTAGAGATGGGGGAGCCTGAACTTGTTGGGGACAGAGGAGAGCTTTAGGATGCAAGTAGCCTTATCAGATATCCCTCCCTGAAGGCCGCTATGACAACTAGGGAATATTCCGATCCTGCTTTCCCAGACATTATGAGCACCTGGTTTAAGCTCCTCTCATCAGACACCCACTTCCCTAATCCTGTCTCTTTGCTCCACATACCTCCAAAAGGCTTTTCAGTTTATTTTATAACACAAGTATTCATGGAGTTCCTTCTATCTGCCAGGCATTTTCTAAGCCCTGGGGATGGAGAGGTGAACAAGATTGTTGGTCTTTGTGTTTCCTCTGAGGGAAAACAGGCAAGCAAATAAGTGAGGCAGCTTAATCCTTACTGGCTCTGAAAGAGAAAAACCCAAACAGCTATGGGAACCTGGAGAAAGTGCCACATCCAATCTAGGAAAGGTCAGGGCAGAGGTGATGCTGACAGTGAGTCTGGAAGAGCCAGGTGGCATTGGCCAGAGAGGCTGTGAGGGATGACAGAGGCTCTGGAGCCACCCCAACAGGCTTGCAAGAGCCAATTAAGTTTAAAAATCTTTTCAAACTGTTTATTAAACACAGCCATTATTAAGCATTGAATTATATAAATGTGTAATTATATACATTATTTTTAAAACAAAGGTAATAAATAACCAAACTCATCACTTCTTATTTGTTATTACATTTTATTGTTATCTATGCTCTTAAAGTTACTTACATCTATTGAGCCTTTAAGGTGGAGAAACTTTATAATGGTGTGCTGTTGCTCATTGCTTCCCAACTCCCTGTTAAATGACATCACATTGGTAGTTTGAAATAGGCCATCATGGCAGTATTTACATTGCTGAAATTGACCAACACTACAAGTCAGGGCTTAATTTATTGTTTAGATTGATTTCATGAACCAAGTGTTGACAAACGATAGTCTGCAGGCCAAAGCCAGCCTGTGAGCTAAAAATGATTTTTGTATTTTTTAATAGTTGGAAAAAATCATAAGAAGAATATTTTATGACATGTGGAAATGATATGGAATTTGAATTTTAGTGTTCATAAATAAAGTTTTATTGGACTAGGGCCACATGTTTACATATTGTCTACAGCTGCTCTCTTGTTACAGTGGCAGAGCTGAAAACTTGCAACAGAGACTGTATGGCCTGCAAAACCTAAAATATTTACTAATATTTGACCCATCACAAAAAAGTTTATTGACCCTTGCTCTAGACTTAAGAAAGTGATGGAGAAAATGTTAATAGTGCAGATTAAATTTAAAAGTTAGCATGTCTGTAGCCATTACATTGTGAATATCACAAAACCTTGAGGAAACATTTTTTCAATATTTGGAATCTATCATCAAATTCAGCAAAATAGGCCACATAGCACTGACGAATGAGTGAGGTTTCAACTCATGTCTTCATTCTTTTACTTTTATCTTATTCTTTAATGTAAATGAAAATATCAACAAACGTTTATGTTGGAACTATACTTGTTAGTTAATGATGTGAATGACTTTTTGTGGAATTGGATAGTAATCAAGAATTTATTTATAGTCTGATTTTGTCAAGTCCTGGATGCATTGCAACCCCAGGTTGGCTACAGATATAAGGGTTGGCAAAGATCAAAGAAAGCATTCTACAGAACAATTTGTGCTGTAGAATTCACAATTAAAGAGCACGGTACATTTTAGTATTAATATATATATAAATATGCATTTAAATATGTATATTTAGTATTGGTAAGTTGTGTGCTATTTTACAACTTTATATCAGTAAAATTTAGAATAAACTTATGTATGTGTGTGTATATATATATATATATGTATATAATATGAGAGTGTGTGTATGTATGTGTGTGTGTATATATATATGTAATTTTTTTTTTCCAGAGAGCTAGTTGTTAAGCATTTACCAGTACATGGGACAGAGAGTTCTAGGTGAAGAGGGCCCAGGGGATTCTAGGGGTTCAAGGCAAAATGAGAGGAGAGGTGGTGAGGCTGGAGCACTGGGGCAGATATGAAGGCCTTGTGAGCAGGGATAGGGAGCCAGATACCATCCTGAGGAACATGAAAAACCATGGAAGGATTCTGAATACTGGAGAGACCCTATCAGATTTGTGTTTAGAAGATTACATTGACAGATGTGCAAAGATTGGATTGTTAGGGACAGATTATAAGGCACTGAATTAGTGGAGGGAAAGGAAATAGTAGTAGCAAACTCAAGAGCACTTACCTTAGGCCAGGGCCACTTCTAAGTACTCTGTGTGTGTTATTAGCTCATTTAATATTCACAAGAACTTCATGAGGTAGATAGTTACTTGTATATCCTTTTTTTTCAGATGAAGAAACTGAGGCACAGAGAGATTAAATCATGATTAAGCAGTAGATCTTGGATTTGAACCCAATAATCTGGCTTCAGAGGCCACACTCTTAACCGTTGTATGTTATATTTTCAGACTAGAACGATGGTGAGACTTTGAGTGTTGTTTCTTAATTTTAATGCATGTACACTTGATCATGTATTGACAGATATGCCTGGCATATAGTAGAAGTTTTAGTACATTCTTCAGACCCAGCAGGACTTGACTCAATGAGGATGGGTATGAGGAGCCAGGGGTAGGTGGGCTTTACCAGCTTCCTTCCTCAAGTGGATAACACCCTCACCTGACCACTCTGGCCTCCTGGTTCTCTGTTTGTAGACTGCCCCTCCATTCTTAGGGAGCTCCCAGTCTTGGGTACAAACTCCTAAGCAGGAATACTCTGTTGGGAGCGGAAGACAAGAGGGGACAGAGTGGAAGCAGAGAGAAGCTAAGAGCAGAGAGAAGTGTGAATTATCATTGATAATTCCATGGAGGGGGTATAGACAGGAGTCATAGGGTTTGGAAAGGGGAGAGGAGAGAGGATGGGTCATGCTCGCCATCCCAGTTTTTTCCCTAGGGCATCTGTATTTAACAGCAAAAGTTTGATGACAGCCCTCGAGGTAGAGTGACAGACAACAGCTGACAACAGCTCAGCTGAATATATACATATGTATGTGTATACATATATACATATGTATATATGTATATATATGTGTGTCATATATATATGAAGTTGAAAAGAATAGAGGTGCCTTTCTGTCATGAGTCCTGGCTGAGGGTATGGGCAGGAGGTAATAGGATTGAAGGGGAGGGTTGAGGTGTGCTCTAAGATGGTGATAGGGTGGGCCCCACGCGGGGTGTTGGTCCCCTGAGGCCACAGCTGTCAGCTTGGGGCTTCCCATTGTTCTGGCTCAGCAGGTCCCATGGATTAGCAGGTGAGTCACCCCTCATATGGCCCCAGTAGAATGGAGAACCTGTGTGTTCATCTATATGGGGTATGTGTATACTCTGTGTTACATGCTTGAGTCTGAGATGTGTCCCCGTGTCTGACTGTGCACACAGGCTGGGAAAGTCCCTGTGCACACAGCCCACATGGGATGTGCAAAGACATGAGCCCTAGATATGGAGAGTGTGTGTGGTATGAGGTGGAGGTAGTATGGGTGAACACACAGCTCTTCCCAAGGCACACGTGCATGAGTGCAGATGTCTTCCTGAAAGAGGGATGAAGCTTTGGAGATGGCTGAGCCAAGAGAGGAGGAGGCCTAGGTGGGTGGCAGGTAAAGAGAGCTCCCTGATGACAGCTCATCCTCCCCAATGAGGGCTTGGCTGGACCAGCTAGCAAAGCCGGGCGCTCTAAGCCCATAGTGATGGCAGTGGTTTCTCTAAGTTTATCCTTTAAGCTCCTGGCTTCAGGCCAAGGTGTTTCCCCCATCTTAATCCTGAGAAGGTACACACACCCCACAGGACACACAGGCAGGCCAAGAGCAGTGAGTGTGGCAGGTGGGCATCGAGCCAGAGCTCTCTCTCACCCCCTCTGCAGGTGGGAAGGACTTTAGAGTCCAGATGGTATCTGGTCTGGTGGGATATGAGGAGAGCACATCAGCTCCAGGTTGCCCATGCCCCTGCTTTGTGTGGCATTGTGTGCACTGGCATGCTGTGTGTGTGCACACCCATGTCTGGGTGTGCTGGCCTCTGCCACAGCACCCAGGGCCTGCGGCAGGGCCTTCCTATCATGCTCCAAGATCAGAGAGATGCTTAAAGTGGGGCACAGAGCCTGGGTTAGGAGCCAGCAAGACTGGATCCTACTCCAGGCTCCCACTTAGTGACTTTGGAGATGTTCCTTAACCTTCTCTGGGGCTCAACTGTCCCACTGCAAAATGTAAAGAGGCCAATAATTCCTGGAGGGCCACCTCCAAGATTTTTGGAGAACAGATTCTCATGGAGGTGTTGGGAAAGGCAGGCAGCTTGGTGCTAGGGGCCTCACATGAGGAATAGCAGTGTCCTAAGTTGCTCAGCTGGACCAGGGGTTAAAAGCAGGTAACAATCTCCAGAGAACTTGCACTCTGACCTACAAGGGGTGTTTAAGTTTCCTGAAGAAGTAAGGCATTTACAGTTCTGGGGCTGAGCTTTAAAACAAATTAACGTTACAGGCCAAGACCTGCCTGAAGTGAGGCTCAGAAAGTCTGTCCACCCATCCCTGCCTCCTCCCAACCCTGCTTGCCTGCTGGGGGTGAACAGCAGTGTCCTCCAGACTGAGGATGGGAACCAGCTCACAGCTTTCCTGGTCTCTCATTCCAAACCCTCCCCACTCCACAACCCCAGCTTGCTGTCTCTCAGATTCACACTTTCCCAGGTTCAGAGTTTTCATCTTGGGGGCTGTAGGCTTAGCCTGAGCAAACAAACAGCACCAAAGTCAACAAAACAAGAAAGGAAAGCAGCACAGGTGACATGAAAAGAAAACTTGGAAGCCACAATGAAGGTGCGTGGGCTGGGCTGCATAAAGCCATGTGTTTCCCCTCAGAAAAGGACCCTGCGGCTAAGGCTGGCCCCGCTAGTATCTTGTGGGGAATCAGGAGGAGGGGGCTCATGGGTGGTGCCTCTAGTGGGCTCAGGTCAAAGGAGTCAGGTTAGACCGCCAACGGGGGGCGCTAGTGCCCAGTCGTTTGAGTGCGGTTAAAAGAATGTGGTTGGGACAGGAGCAGGGGAGGTGTTTGGACACCCCCACCCGATCTCACTGAAGCCTTAAGCTGGTTGCCTTAGCTGCTGTGGTAAGCAAGTGAGAGGCTAACGAGTCCAGAGTTGTGGGTGGGAGCAGGCAAGGCAGGAGTAAACATGTTGAAACAAAAGCAGGAGTGAAGAGCTCTGGGTTCTCTGCTAGGCCCTGGCTGTTCACCCTAGGGCTCCGGGGCTTGGGGTCACGAATTCTGGGGATGCCCAAATCCCCACTCCATCTCACACACAAACATAGATAACCTAGTTATCTCCCACTCAGGGAAGTGGGAGCTTCGTTCTCTCAATATACATTTTTTAACACCTATAGCACCTGGTCTTCCTAGGTGGTCTCCCATCAAAGTACTAACCAGTCCTGACCCTGCTAAGCTTCTGAGATCAGATGAGATCAGGCATGTTCAGAGTGGCATGACCATAGACCTCTCAATATACATTTATTGTGCATCTGCTATGGACAATATACTATATAGGCCAGGACGTCCCCAGGAACTGCCTGTCCAACTCCTTGTCACAAGTGGATCGCCCAGCCCCTAGGTGAGCCTGCTGCTTGTTGGCTGAGCTGGAGATTGTAGCTGCCTGGGACAGCCCTGCCCCCAGGCCGGAACCAACCAGAGTCAAGACCGTAGCTGAGTGGCCAGTTTGCAACGAGAAGAGCTAGAAGTTCGGACTCACCTGGCTGGAGTGGCTCGAGGTCTGAGTGGAAGTCCATGGGCTTTGGTCTTGCTGTCTGTGAAATGAGCATACACTCCATCTCCAGTCCTTCTATTTGGCCCTGGTGTCAGGCAACAGTTGGTCAGGGCAGGAGGGGTGGGGTGCAGGGTCCCCTTCCTCAAATAGACATCCTCTCCACTACAGTCATTACTCTCCACCAGGCACTTCCTATGCCCCTTACCAACTCACTCTATTCTCCAACAGTCCTTCCAGGTGAGGATTAGTATCCCCATCTCACAGTTGAAGACACCTAGTTAAATACCTTGCTCAAAGTTACCCAATGCCAATTAAGAGGCTGAATTGGATTCAAGCTCAGGTCTGCCTGGCTATAAAGCTTGAGCTATGAACCGTAGGTCACCACCTGAATGGGGGAGTCCTCCCTGAATAGCTAAACCCAAACAAGCCCCAGATTCAGACTTCTGGCCACCACTTCATGCTTTCATCCTCCTGGGAAGCCTCCCTGATCCTGACTCCTTTTTTGTTCTGATGAACCCGGTATCAGAGACTCCGCTATTATCAGACATTTCTTTTCTGTGGGTTAAGAAATTGCTGCCCAGAGTGTCTCCTTTAAAATGCTTTAGTGTGAAAGGATTTTGAAATTGATTTAGGCAAAAATCAAAGGATGGAACCAGAAGGTGAATGGCTGATGGGGAACTTGACAATGGAGGGATCAGTCTGCCACCCTCTGAACCACTGATTGGCTGGCATCACTAAGCATGGGCCAAGTAGACATTATGTGCCTCTGGATGAGATGAAAGAGGAAGCACACAGCACTATTCACAAAAGATTCCCCCTCCCCCCACCAAAATTGAACCTAAATAAAATCATACCATTAGAGCTAACTTCCTGTATATTCTAAGAAATGCAAAGGATGGAGGAAAAGTTAAATGACGCCATAAGGAAGCAAAGAGACAAATCCAGAACATGGACTCCTACAGAACGACATTTACTCAAGTCAGAGACATGAACAAATAAGAGGGAGAAAAGGGAACTAACTGCTCATGTTTAAGAGAGCATTTAACTCAATGTAATGTGTGAACTTGTTTAGATCCTGACTCAAACCAAACAACAAATTAATTCAAAAAGACATTTTGAAACAACTGTGGGTACTCAATAATTCCATGGGAGTGCATTGTGATTACGTAAGAAATTGTTAATATATTTTAGAGAATATTGAAGAATGTAGGCGTGAAATGACATAATGGCTGGAATTTAAAATACTTTGTTAAAAAGAAAAAAGAAAAAAGAAAAAAGACTGATGAAACCAGAGTGGATAGATTTGGGAGAAGCAGGCGAAGGTAGATATGTCCATTAAGCTTATGAGAAAGAACAGAAATGATGTTGGATCATTTGCTCTGGAACAGTGAAATGAGATCTGGGCTGGCAATAGGACTGGAGAGATGGCAGTGTTTGTGCAGTCAGAGAGGATGTCAGGGATGTGCAGAACTTCTCTAGATGTTCTATTTAAAGGCCCACAAAAAATGTGTTTTTTTTTTTAAATAAGAAAAAAATGAACTTGTAGGTTCAAGAAAATGTTTAATATACAGTGTTAATATATTGGTCTTTATATCAACACAGTTGTAATACATAATTTTTATTTAATTTTTTTAAGGAGAAGGAGACCCATAAAGGCAAAAGTGGCAAGGGCTGTGAAAGTCAGAAGCAACCCTAGGGTGGGAGGTGACTGCCCAGACATGAAGTGTGAGTGAGGCTAGAAGCCACTAAGCCTGCACCATGGGGAACAACCTCACTGGTGGTCGTCGTCCTCCCTCCATGCTCCACCCTTGTCCTGTACAGAGATGCATTAGGGTATCCTCAACTGACTCACCGTGGACCTTAGGCTGTACCCAGAGCAGAATAGACTGTGCCTGCCTGCCCAGCCCAATTTGGCCCAGCCTACACCCAGGTACTGGTTTGGGCATGGAAGGACCCTCCACTGACACTGGGAGAGGCTCGGGAACTAGAAAGGCCCCACCCTCCTTAGGGTCCCAGTGTTCCACCTACCCTTCCTGGCTGAGGCTCAACGCCTGTGGGTGCCCATGCCCCAGTCCTTGCCCACCAGACCTCTGTACAGGCCCTTTTTGTGCAATCACTATGTTTCTGGAACGCTATAAATAAAATCCCACCCTCCCACAGGGTGGCATGCTTTCCTACTAAAGTGGGCACACTGTTTCCTCCAGGTCTCTACTTCGTGTTTACTCAGTGGAACATCTGTGTTTGGAGAGGCAAAAATGAAGGACCAGGGAGGTATCTCAGGGAGTCACCGGCCTTGTCCATCTGGAGGGAAGAAGGGAGCCTGCCCCACTTGGGGAGCCCTCAGTGTGAATGGGTAGTCAGGGCAATCTCATCACATTGGGGCTGCTGGGCCACTGGACCTACCTACTTTCTCAGGCTAAGCAAGAGAGTGGAGAGAGAGTAGTTAGCCCTGGGGTTGCTGAAATGGGCTCCTTGCCCACTCCAAGCCCCCTGTTGCAGGACCATAGATCCTGACCAGATCAGATAGGGCACGTTTCTGCAGTGAGCTGCCCACTGACTGGGACCATGCTGACGCAGGCAGGAAAATATTAACCCAGTGGAATGGGCGTATACTCATATGTATGTGTGTGTGTGAAAGAGAGAGAGACAGAAGAGAGAGCAAGAGCCTGCAGAGAGGTTTTCACATGTCAGATGCACACATGCACACACACACCTACCCATTCACACATATACATGTTTACATACAGACATATACAGGAAAAAAGGAAGGAAACCTACTAAAATGTTAGTAGTAGTTATCATGGAGTCAGGACTTGTCATGTCTTTTAAGGTTCTTTTGACTTGTTTGTATTTTAGGTTATTACCTAAATAAATAAATAAAAGGATCTGAGATTTTAAAATTTGTTTTCTATTTTAAAAATTTCCACTTCAATGATAGACAGTTATATCTGCTCCACTTGCTTGGCTATGTGTTCATAAATATTTAAATTTTCAGTTAGGTTGAACATTAATATTCCCATCCACCAGTTTACATTGTAAGATTTTTAGTGTAGTGAGTAAGAAATGGGAGGTTGATGAAAACTGGATTATTTCCAAACTTTCACTAGCAAAATTAGTGTACTACAGAGAAAATTAGAAGAAAAAAAATTAAACAACTTCTGAAAGAGGAACTAACTGCCTAAAGAAACATCAAAGTTTGCAAAAATTGCCCCAATAGCACACTAAAATTACCATTTCACTTTCAACCTATTTATCTTTTCAACCAAATTAGTCTTTGACTTAATGGTCTGTTGCTGCCTTCATAAACCTTTTCCTGGGCCCTGTCTGGATACCAAAAGTAGATGGGTGGGAGGACCACACATCTGCCAACACCTTTCACAGTCTAGGAAGCAGACCCAAGGAGAGGGAATGAGCCAAGGTTATGCAGCAAATTTGATGCCCAGCCAGGACTCAAACCCAGGTCAGTGTGCAAGGTGTCTAGAGGGGATTTCATTCACTGCGGCTCAGAGCTAGGACAACCAGTTAAATTTGAATTTCAGAGAAATGATGGATAGTGTTTTAGTATAAATATGTCCCAAATATTGCAAATGATTGTTTCTCTGAAATTCAAATTTAATCAAGTCTCTTGTATTTTATCTGGTGGTTCTATTCAGACCCTACCCTGTGAAAACAGGACCCGAGGTATCCCCTTCCTGCCCTCCACCATCCCCATTGGCCCTGGATATCCCCCCAGGCTCTGTCTAGACCCAACACTGACGCAAATGTCTAGCCTCATAGCCTTTTTAGCTGCCTCTCCTCACTCTGCAGTTGAACTTTCTGTCTCCTTAGCCACTACTTCTTTAGTGCTATGACTACCCTCCAGTCTACCAGCTCATCAAGGCTGGCCTCACCTCACACTCAACTCTGGACCCACAGCCCTGCCAAGCTCCTGATAGCCTGTTGGCAGCCCAGTGTCTGGGTTTCCTTCTTCCTTGTCAGCTGCTACACCCCAGTCACCCTTCTGTCCCCAGAATCCTGTCCCTCTCCTTTACCCCATTCCCTCATGCTTCCTGGCAATTCCATTAACTCCCAGGTGAATGCACAGGTACTGATATCTCCTGTTGTCTTTCTCCAGGTGGATCCTTCTCCCAAGCCCAGGCCCAATTGTGCCTCTGTCTACTGGATGCTCCAGGGCCTCAAAGACCCCAGATGGCCTACTTCACTCTCTTTTTTGCTTAAAACCCTTCAAGAGCTCCTCAGGCGCTTGAGTTAAAGTCTGATCCTGTGTCCTGACAGACAAAGTCCTTCATGGTCTGCCCCTGCCCACTTCTCCAGCCCTCTGCAAGCCACTTAGAGTTCCCAGAATTCATTAGGTTTTCTCACAATCCCACTGGGCTCCAAATGGCTTCATTTTGCCAGTTCCACCCCACCCTCCCCTGCTTACCTCGGTGGACTCAGCTTGCATGTTATCTCTTCTGGAAGATTCTTATTCTCCTCCAGGATGGCTTAGCTGCTGCCTGTGTTCCCTTTACTTTATCACAGTGTATCTTAAGTTACCTGCCAGTTATCTATCTCTCCCAAGAGATGGATGGGACTGTGTCTTTTCCATCTCTGGTACCCAGCACCCAGCCCAGTGAATGAGCCCAGGGCTTAACCTCTGATCCGCACATAGATCCCAATTTCCTCCCTCACCAACATGATCCCAGCCCAATCCAACTCTGCCCAAGCTCTGACCTCATCCTAGATCCCATCCTCCACTTTTGACCCTTACCTCACCCTCATTCCAGCAGCATACACAGGAAAGGAATAAAGGCAGGTGTCTTCCATGTCCAGGGTATGTCTCCCATATACCGAAGGAAGGAATTAGCATTTCGAGCCCGCTGGAGTCTGCAGAGGTGAGTGAGGGGTGAAGCCTCAGCCTGGGGGGCTGAAGTGGAATAGTTTGTTCCTTCAGGACAGCTTCTGAATTGGAAGCCCTAGGACTGCAGCTGACCCCTGTCTCCCTGCGGAGTGACCTGCAGGGCAAGTTGGGGTGGGGACCTGAGCAACGCGGCTTCCAGACCTGGCCTGGAAGCCCTCTAGAGGACAATTGACCCTCTAGAGGACAATTTTATTACTAAAGCTGGCTTTGGGCAACTAAATCTTATACTGCCTCCCCATGAGGAGGGGCTGCCGGCCTCAGAACTCCCTGGACTTCCGGCCTCAGAACTCCCTGGACTTCCTGCTCCCATCCACCACCCCACCTGGCAAGTCTGTTTATTTGTTCCTTCCTTCATTCGTTTGTTTGCTTATTTATTTACTTGCTTATCTGACATTGGTTAATGAAATCTAATAAGTTTCAGTTGTACATTTTAACAGTAAGGCATGTATATACATTTCCACTGTGTATTCACCTCCCATAGTTAGATTTCTAAGTCTCTTTACAGTGTGCAGATCAGAAGTCATTCTCCTTTATCTCATCACTAGGTTACCTGCTCAGATCTCACACTGCCCCATCCTTGGATGACCAGCCATGCCTGAGCTCCAGAAGTCCTCTCAGACAGCAGCTGTCCCCTGGCTTGCTCCTGACCCACCTCAGTCACTGATCTCCTACAGCTCTGGGTCCGAGCCCCACACTCTGGCTGGCTTCGGTTCCTTCACAGAGGTCTCCATTGCCTCTCTGGAGGAAAGTGTTTTTGAGGGCAGGGCCTAGGCTTCCTCCTGCCCTGCTCTGATGTGGGCTCCCAGAGGATGAGACTCAGACCTCTTCTTCCCCATCTCAGACTAGGGACCCGCAGAAGACCAGGCTTGGCTTTTCTACCTTTCCTCTCAGACTAGGGTTTCCCTGCCACTACGGCTGATGTGTCCTCCTTCCCCTGAGACCGGGGAAGTTCAGGGCCTGAGTCTCCTTTTCTTTCTTCAGAATGGAGACTCCCCTGAGGACTGACCAAGGATCCTCTCCCCAATCCCTCCACCTGGTTGTTGATCTCCAGAGAACTCTCCGGTTCCCATTCTGTGCAGCTCTTCCCACAGCTGGGGGCTAAGGAGCCTCCTGAGCCCCCTCTGGACCTGGGACTTGGAAGGCTTTCTCTCACTCCGGGCTGGATGCCCAGCTTAGAGGGGAGCCCTTCCTCTGGGACCATGAGGCCCAGCATTCACCTAGAGCTCCCACCTCTGACCTCATAAGGACTCTGCCTCAGAACCCAGTCTCCATGGCGCCGCTGGCGAAGAAGAAAGAATGTTATTTTGGGTAGTGCATCTGGACTTGGCTCAAGAGGCACCAGCCAAAACCCTGCCCCACTGAACTCTCCCCTAGAGCAGCAAAGCAGCACTTGGAGCAACCCCAAGGAGGCGGGACCTAGACTAGAGACACAGGGACAGCGGACACCTGGGGGAGCAGCCAGAGCCTGGGACAGTCATAGAGGAGCAAAACCATGAACTGCTGTAACTGAGAAGCCCCCAAGGCAGACTCTGAGAAATGTAAGGCGCTTTGGCAGAGTGAGTCTGGCTCTAGGCAGGGGCGCAGCCTTGGGGACCTGGGGACCATGGGGAGAAGGTGACCATGGGACTGTTTTGGAAAGGAACCCCAGCTGGGAGGTGAAGGCCTGGATATCTGTTCTGATTTAGTCCTGAGGTGCTGTGTGACACTCCAAGTTTCAGTTTCCTTACCTGTAAATTGGCCGTTGGGAGGACCAGCGGTGGAGAAGAGATTGGGAAGGTGTGCTGTGCTGGGCCTTCAGCAGAGCATGGGGGTGGGACCAGAGAATGGAGACCAGCAACTCTGGATCACGGCAGAAGGGATGCAGATCAGAGAATGGGTCAATTGCTGGCTTCGCTGGAACGGTTTTTCTAACCCTAGAGTTCTTCCATCATCACCCCCAGAGGGTTTCTGCAGTCAGGGTTAAGGATGTGAACTTGTGCTGCAGCTAGAGGGAATTGGGCTAGAAGACAAAGGGGACATTCAGGATGGAGAAACTCAAGGGTTATACTCGTGATGTCGTTTGTGGGGAAAATGGAAATAGGAGAGAGAATTTTCGGAAACAGTGAGAAGAGTAGACTTTGCTCTGAGGTGAGGGTATGGGCTAAATGAATTTTTAGAACCTCATTCTGTGTGTGTGTGTGTGTATGTGTGTGTGTGCGTGTGTGCGTGCGTGTGTGTGCACACGTGCGCACATGTGTATACATGTGTGTGCATGCACATGTGCAAAGAAGCAGCTCTAGAAAGTCACAGTTTAAGTCAGCAGCAAGAGGGCTTGAGGTTAGACCAAAGGCAATAATAGTCTCATATATGTGAGGGTAGAGCCACTAAGGGGCGTCTGTGGGTCCCTCCACTGTCCAAAGCTGGGTTGCAGACTTGGGAAGTTCAGGAGGATCTCTGAAGGGCCTGGTCCAGAGGTCAGGGGTCCTGAGGACAGCATGAGTAGAGGTGGTGGAACTCCAGGGCCTCTTCCCACTGGCTGAAGCATGTCCACCCCTCCCACCTCCTTCCAGCTTGGCTAGATTGAGGAATTGGAACTGATAGGAGCTGTCCTTGTGGCTTCTCCCCTGGTGGGCAAGGGGTGGGGCGAGGGCACTGAGATCTGATGAGAATGTGGGGCCAAATTCTGTGTCTCCCAGCCTTAGCGACCTCTCTTTGGCTCCACAGCGTTTAAAAATTTCAGACAGAATATGGCTCAAGAAAACAAGAAGCGGTAAGCACCACTCTCCCATGTCAGCCTCCACCCTCCACCCAGCACACCCAGTACCCTCCCTGCCCCACTCAGCCTCTCCTACATGACAGCTGATCCCCCCAGACACCCTCTTCCCAATCCTCCCACTAGCTTATGGGCCTCTCTCTCCTGTGCCCATGGCCAAGCACAGGCAGGCCTTGGGATGAGGGAGGCTCAGAAAGACCCAAATGAGGGTCAAGGGGCTGGTCATCAGGTTCCAACTGCCCCTATGTAGGTGGTACTCAATTGAACTGAACTCACTACCTCTCACCCTCTGTGGCTCAGGTTTCTTGGGGTGAAATAAAAACCAAAGTCCTTTCAGTGCCAGGGCCCTGCCTAACTAGTTTGTTTCCTTTCTGGCCTCCTCCACACTACCCTTATTCTTCCCACTCCAATCACAATGACCTTCCTTTCCTTCAAACATGCTCAGGATCCTTCAGAATCCCTCTGCCTGAAACACTTTTCCTGCAGTTATTCACATGGCTCACTCCCTCACCTCCTTCATGTCTTTGTTCAAATGCTACCTTCTCAATGAAGCTTACCCTGTCTGCCCCACCTACTTTTCCTTGCTCAGTCTTTCCCCATTAGGATATACTCCCTTCTAACATACAAATGTACCTTCTAACATACCAATGTACTTGCCTGTTACATTATTGCTCATTACATCGCCACCTGTCACCTCCACATGAACGGGGGTATTTGTTTGTGCGCTCTTGGATAGCGAGAACAAATGGTTCCCGCTCTGTGCTGATGGCATTGCTCTCTTCAGCCCAGGACTCTCTTCTGGGCTTTAGACTCTGTTTCTAAAGAGTCACTGGTGTCACACAGACAACTCGATCCCAGCTGAAAATAGCTTCCTATACTCCCCCAAACCTACTCCTCTTCCTATAGTCTCAGCTCAATCTAGGGTCTCCTTCTCTGTTGCTCAAGCCAGAGGTAAAGACTTTTTCCTTGACACTCCTGTCTCCCCCATGCCTCACATCTAGTCTCCTAAAATACCTAAAATGTGCTCACTCTCACCATTCTCTCTACTACTCCCCTACTCCCCTGTGGCCACTTTAGGCCACCATCTGCCCATTCTTCAAAAGTTTCTTCACGTCTTGCCTCCTACCCAGGGGCTTATCACTTCTGATAGTGTTGCCATGATCCATTTTGCCCACTAGTTGGAGCAACCAGAGGGTGGAGACTGAGTTTTTACTTTATATCTCAGGTGCCTGACTAACTCATAAGTAGATGATCAATAAATGTGTTGAATTAATGAATGTTGGTTAGCAGTTAAATGGTTGGCTGGAGGTTAGTTGGATAGTTTACTGTTGGTTTATTGATTAGATAATTAAATGAACTAGCTAATAGGAAAGTCAGTTAGTTGTTAAGTTGCCAAATTGATTAGTTAGCCAAAGAGATGGTTGGTGAGTTGTTAGGTATTTAGTTTCTTGGTTAGCATATATTACTTAGGTTGGCTGTTAGTTTCTTTGTAGGCTAATTTTTTTTAGATACCTTTTTCTCATTCTACACCCTCTCCTTGAACTATCTTACCTATGCCCATGGGTCAAATGACCATTTATGATTCACTGACCTCCAAATGTGTGTCTCTAAATGAGACCACATGACCAACCTCCTCCTTACTCATCATCTCCACCTAAGTGTCTAATGGACTTCTCAAACTCAACACACCTTGAAGGGGACTCCTCATCTCCCTGCCTAAGCCTGCAGTTTCTCTCCGGTGCCACATGTCATTCTACTACTCTAGCCAAAATCTGGGGTCATCACTGACTCTTCCCTTCTCATTTTCCTCTTTCATCAAACACCAAGGTCTGTTGGTTTAACTGTTTTCTAGCCTTCTCCATGGCACCTTCTTGGCTCTGACTGCCATCACCTCTGTCTGTCTGGGACAGAAGCTTCCTGATTGCTCATCATTCTTCCACACCTGCTCTCTCATCTCAGCCTCCATAGAGAAGGCAGTTCTGCTTAAATCTTCCACTGAGCCCCCTGGCCTTCTGGGTTAAGTTCAGACTCCCAAACATGGGCCATGATGCCTTCTGTCATCTGGCCCTGCACTCGTCTCTGCCCATGTCATTCCAATGCCCAGAACTTTCCCCACCTCCCCTGATGGGACCAGCCTTCACCTGGCTGGCCTTCTATTCTTGACCTAAATTTTATTCTTTTTGGAGAGCCTCCTACTCCCACCTCTAGAATATTTGATTCCTCCTTTCAATCCCTCAGTGCTCACTCTTCACCTATGGGCAACACTCCTCACACTTTACAGTAATTGCTTAATTAATGAGGTTTCTTCTCAGGAGTAAGGGTCATGCCAGTGGTCTTTACTACAGTGCCTAAACATAGCAGGCATAGCAGGCATTTGAAAAATCTGTGGTTCAGTGGCTAGTTGGTGGTTACTTGTTGCAAGGGGCTAGGGTTCCAGACTCTCTCAATGTCTTTGACTTTCCGCTCCTCTTGCACCTTCTCAGATCTGTTCTTGAGTTCCTACCTGCCTCAGTCTGCTCATAGGCTCTTCTTCAGGGCTGGAGAGGCTGATCAGAGGGATCGAGGACCCCTACCTGACTATATGGGAGCTGGAGTTGGATGGGAGTCAGTGGATCATCCAGGCAATTCTACATCCCCTCCACATGCACAGGCCTGGGTTTGTTTCCCTGGGGTAAGGACAGAACAAGGACTGGGCTGGATGACATATGAATATGGGGTCTCGGCCAGAAAAGTAGAGGGTGTTTTATCTACTCCTGACTTACATTTCTCACTCTTTCTGCTTACTCTTTACTTCTGTGAGGCTGGGAAAAGCCTGGGCGGGGTTGGGAGGCTGATGTTGCTATCTTGAGCAGGGTAGAGTAGTGTCTGGTGTCAACTTCAGGCATTCAGCAGAGGTAGGGTCACCAGTCTTAATAGGCCCTAAGTCTATACTTAAGAGTTATCTGTACCTGTTTCTTCTCTTTAGCCTCTGGACCTCATCTCCTTCTCTAAACTCAAGCTCTATACACCAACCCCAACAGATGTTGGAGCTTATCATTCACATTTTCATCTGTCTATCCAATATTAAATAAATATTTATCAAACATCTACTATGTGTCAGGCACTGTAGAAAGTCCTGGGGATCTAGTAGAAAGAAAGACATAAATCTCCCAGTTTCCATCCATTTAACCATTTAACAATATATATTGCACACCTACTATGTGTCTGGCACTTTGGTCTAACCGAGAATACACCAAAGAGTAAGATCCAGTCCCTCCTTTCCTCTCTCTCTCTCTCTCTCTCTCTCTCTCTCTCTCTCTCTCTCTCTCTCTCGTTTGTTTGTTCATTTGTTTACTCACTCACAAACATCCCTCTGTGTTGACCTGGTTGCCGAGCCTGGAGTATTTTGCAGACCCCTTCACCTTCGGCAGAACCTGGTGCATATTTCAGGCCGAGTGCTGCTTATAGAGCCCAGGAGCAGACTTTGCTCCACCCTGTGCTGTTTGCAGAGTGTCTGGTGGTTGCCAGGTCCTGCCTGATGTCTTTACTGTGTCTCCAGAGATCTGGTTCCTACAGATAGGCAGGCAGGCAGACAGACAGACAGATAACTGAACTCCACTTTCCTGCCTGCTCTCTTCCAAGGCTCATTGGCACCACAGATGGCATTCATCAGATTCTCTACTACCCCCTCTGCAAAGTGGGCTCATTGGTGTGCCCTTCTCACTGGTCCAGTCCCCAACCAGAAGGAAGAAGGGGCATGGCCTGGCTATCTACCCCTGTCCCTTTCCATGTCCCTGTGGCTCTCAGGTGTCTCTGATTCCAGCTCCTCCAGCAGCCCTGGGCAAGAGGAGGTGTGTGGAGAGGCCACTGGGTTACCCATTAACTCAGCCGTGAGTTGAAGGGCCGATGGGCAGCAAGTGCACTTGAGTCTCATTTCTGCCCATGGGCTCGGGCTGATGCTTCAGGTCCTCCCACAATTCCAGGATGGTCTCGTCGTCTGTGACAGTAAGGGCACAATCAATACTGCAGAAGGAGATGGTGCGAAAGTTCCTGGCTGAGGTCATAAGCACATATGTCATGATGGTGAGTGGGTGGGTGGCACAAGGTGGTGGGCTCTGAGGAAGGAGCATGAACCCTAGGACTTCAGGTGGGTGGAGCTCACTCAGTAAGGGCAGTCCATGACCCCCTCCCCTCTGCTGACTCCCCGGGTCACAGTGGCCATTTCCTGGCCTCTGAGCTGGGATCCTGAGGGGGAAGAATAGGAAAGTAAGGAGAGAGCTCTGTCTTCCTCACCAAGTCTTTTTGGGAGAGAAAGGTCTCATAATATGTGGGGGCAGAACAAAGCCATGGGCTGGAGGGAGTCAAGGGGCATGGCTGGAAGTGAGAGAAGGGAAACTGCGGGAAAGAGATTAGAGAGAACTTCCTCAGGCTTCGAGAATTAATCCTGAGGGCAAAACAAAGACACTGAAGGCTTTCAAGCAGGGGCATGTTGTGGTCAGATTTGAATTTTAGAAGGATGTTCTGGCAAGGCTGGAGGGAGGGGAATCAGTTAAGAGACTGTCGCAATGACTTAGGATAGAGAGAGTGGTTACTGGTTTAGGGATGGAGAAGAAAGCATATGTTTGAGGTCGTCGTAGAAGATGAGATCAAGGAGACTTTGTAAGCCACAAATGTGAGGTAAGTGCTGAGGGAGCTGTTCTGAACCTGGGGCCCAGAGCAGGGCAAGAAGTGTGGGTGGGGGGTGTTCACAGCAGGGAGTGGTCAGCCATGTGGGAGGCTGCGGACATGTCAGAGAAGGTGAGCACTGACAAAGGCCTGTAGAGTTTGGCAACATGGAGGTCACTGGGGACTTTGGCAAGGGATCTTTTAGTGGATGATGAGACAGAAACCAGACTGCAAGTGGGAGGTGAGTTTTCTTAGAAATTCTCTCTCTTTCCACCTGCTTCAGCCATGCCATCTACCCCAGCCAGCCTCTGCCCTTAAGCTGTAGCCATGCTTGTTTGCACCTTACAGAGTGCCCTAGTCCATGGAAAGACAGGGCAGCCTCTGGGAAGGGAAGCAAAGATGGTGAGGAACATGCCGAGGAAGTCGGGAGAGAGAAGTGTATGTGAGAATGTGAGTGTCCCTGTGGTTGTGTGTGTGCGTGTGTGTGCGTGTGTGTGAATGCGTGTGCATTGAGTCACATGGTCAGAGATGATGGGGCTCATGGAGCCCAGGGGACTCTGGACACCTGGATTCTTATCCTGATCCTTCACTGAGTCACTAGCTAACTGGCCTTGGGCAGATCTTTCTGTGGCTCAGAGCCTGTCTTCTCAGTTTTGAAGGGTGTCGAATGGGGCCTTCATGGACTTTGGGGCTGGGTTTGAATTCTGGCTCTGTTATCTTCTAGCTGTGTGATCTTCCACAACATCTTAACTCTTCAGGACATTAACTTCTTCATTTGTAAACAAAACACTAACATCGAGCTGGCAAACTTGTGTAAAGAAAGCCAAGAGCCCCAAATCCAGTACACATGTAGGACACATGTGTTGGTCTCTGGTCATTATGCCAAGTGCTCTCAGCTACTCTCTTCTCCCTGCCTCCCCCCCCTCCCCCCTCCCCCATTACCCACTCTCTTGCTTGGCTCCTGAGCTGTGATGACAGCACCAGATGTTGTCCCACCTTAATTCAGAGCAAAGTAATTCATTTATGACAAAACATTCCAGCCCCATGAGGGCTGTTAAACCTTGGAACGGCGGAGGCACGAGGGTGCTTCCTGGGAGAACTCTTAGAGGAAACAGTTACCCCCAGAATGATGCCTGCCCATGTCTGTGTTTCTCTTCCTTTTATTGAGATTATTATTGAGCACCTACTACATGCCAGGCAGTAATGGTAAGCTCCTTACATGCAACACCTTCCAAAATCCTCACAATAGTCCTGTGAGAGAGGATTTATTCTTACCCCCAATTTCTCAGGTGGAGAAACTGATGCTCCACAACACTGTCACTTGCCCAAGATCACGTTTAAGTTAAGAGTAAATCCAGTCCAGCCTAATATCAGAGTCTTGACTCTTAATCTCTATGCTCTGCCTCTTAGTGTGGCTATAGCAGAATTTTTAATATCCTGGCCTGTTAACTCTCCCCCAGCCCAGGTAAGGCCCTCGCTTTCAGGCTTTGGGTAGTTCAAAAACCCTCTCTGGGCTTTGGTTTCCCCATTTGTAGAGTGAAAGCGGAAACATTTGCCATTCAGATTTGCTGTGAAGATTGAAGGGAAGTAACACTTGTAAAAGAACTTTGGGAGGTTTAAACTTATATAGGACATTATGTTGTTATTTTTAGTTGTTAGACCTGTACCAAGTTGATAGAAAGCTCAGTGAGTCATCATGGTGAAGGTTTTACCAGAAAAGAAAGTGTGACCTTGGTCCCATTTTACTGCAGCCTGGATGAGGGAAATGGACAGTTCTTCTCAATTCTCTAGGGGTGTTGTCCTCAGGGCTGGCCTCGTGGCTGTTGGAGGGACTTGGACAATCTGGGCCACATTCACTGACCAGGGAGGGGAGGGGCTGGGCCATCACGGCTCTGGAAAACCAGCTGTAGATACAAACCAGGGGTTGCAAACTCACACATTCCAGGGGCCAGAGAGAGCAACTCAGAGTGGTGGGGTCTGTGGCTAACTGCAGAGTGCTGACCCACATATGTACATAGCTGCTACTACTCTGGCTGACTGTGGCCATGCAGGGCAGAATGCAGGCCAGTATTACCAGGCTTCTGAGTTCTCATGAGAAGTTGGTACTTCTGGTCATAAAAACCAAGTTATCCAAACAGAACATATGTGCTAAGTGGATTAGGCCCATGGGCTGCCAGCGGCAACCGTGACACAGATCATGTGGGGTTCATACATTCATTCATTCATTCATTATTTTTAGCAAATAGTTCTGAGTTCCTACTTGGAAATGGGGACCCTGGGCCTTTAGACCCTCCATGCTGGCTCCATTCCGTGTACCTCCTGATCCCCAGAGCCTGTCACTCTGTCCTGGCCTCACTCTCAACTGCCACGCCCCATCTCTTCCTGTCCTCTCCTCCCTCATCCTACCCTTGGCCCTAAGCCAGCCCATCCCTGGGCCCCTCTGCATGTGCCCTGGGGGTCTTGAGGAAGCCGGTGGGCCCTGCTCACTGCCTTTCCCATACTTTATCCAGGCTATTTCATCTTTTTCTCAGACTTCTCCAAAGCTGCTCTGTACTTTGCCTTTTTTTTTTTTTTTTAAATCAGCAAATGGCTTGCTTTCCAGCTTGACAGTGAAAACCAGGTAGACTTCCAGTGTCTGGCACCTCTCTCACCTGTCCCTCTTACCACCAGACTTCACCTACCTGTGCATATATATATATATATCCCCCCCTCTTCTAGGGTGGGCCAATCTCCTTCATGGAGGACCCCGCCCCCAGTCTACTAAGGTACTTTTTTCTGTCCTTTTTTCTCTCCTTTATCTTCAGCCTCTCCCTTCCTTCTCAGGCAAGTTCTCAAAGAGATGTCTACACTGGTCCCTTCAACTCTTCCTTACTATTTATTCACCTCTCAGTCTCTGGGACCTGACTTCTGTCCCCATGGCCAGATGGTATAGTGCTCACCACATTACTAATGGCTATGGGATTGTCACGCTCAAAGGGATGCTTTCCAGGCCTTCATGTACTTGACCTGGAGGCTGCAGGTGACTGTGTGACCCATACCCTCCTTGGGACACTGCTTCTCCCTGGTGTCCAGGACACATTCTCTTTTTGTTCTCTTCTCATTTCTACACATGCTCCAGCTGGGGTTTCTAACACCCACCCATGAAGGCTGGTGTGTGGCTCTAGGTTCAGCCCTCAGGTGCCTTCCCACCCTGTGTCCTCTTCCAGGACCCCTCTTGCTCCCCAATGGCTTCATGTCCACAATTCTCCAGATTTTCTTTTTCAAAATCTCTAGAACAGACTTGCCAAAGGAAATAGCATATAAGCCACTTTGTAATTTCAATTTTTCTAGTAGCCATATTTAAAAAAAGTGACAGATGAAATTTTAATAATTACAATATTTAACCCACATATCCAAAATATTACCAGTTCAACATGTAATCAATATAAAGTTATGAATAAGATTCTACATTCTCCTTTTCCTACTAAGTCTTTGAAATTTGTACTTTACACTTACAGCAGATCTCAATTTGGACTTCCCACATTTCAAGTACATAATGGCCGCATGTGGCTAGTGCCATCATATCATATTGGATGACACAGATCTAGATTCTGATTTCCAGCAGTCTGGAATCTAGAGATCCTACAGAGAATATGTCCAAAACACAGGAAATTTCAAAGGTGGTGCCATCTCAGTGTGGCTTTAAAGTACAGTATTAATTTTTCAGGTTCTAGGGTCACGTATTCCATACAGAGGGAAAAGCATGTGCAAAAACACAGAGGTATAAGAAAGCAAGGCATGAAGGGAGTAGTGTTTGAGGCTGTCTGGCACAGGTGACTGCCTAGTTTTAAATCCTGACTCACTATGTGCAGGCTTTGTACTTTGGACAAGCCACTCAACTTCTCCAAGCCTCAGATTGCCCATCTGTCAAATGGAGAGACTAACAATACCCAATGCATATGTTGGTGGAAGGATTAAAGCCGGCGGTAGATATAACTTACTTACCAGCACCTGGCACATAGTAAATGCTCAATAAATGGTTATTATTATTTAGTAATAATACTATTGCTAAACATAGAGAACACTGGAGCAGTTATGAAATTGAGAGGCAGAAATTATAAAGTTCTTAAATGGTGGCCTACTGCATTTGAACTTTATTTTAGAAATGGAGAGGAGCCAGAGAATGTTTGAATGAAAGGCATCAGATTTTTGTGTTAGAAAGATCACTCTGGCTGCAAGGATGAGGCAAAGGGAGAATGTAAGCAGAGCTGATTAGGTGTGGGGGAAGAGGGAGAAGAAGCTCTTATTTGTGACATCCAAGTTTCTGGCTTGGCTAACTGGAATGGGGAACATAGGATGAGGGTCCCATTTTCTGAGACAGTGGACTTTCAACATAGAGCCTGAAATACCTGTAACATCCAGACTTCCAGTGGGTATCTGGAAATATGGATCTGGCTCCCAGACAAAGGTTTTGAGAATTTAGTACAGCAGGCATATCTGAAGCCATAGACCTGGTAAAAAGACCCAAGAAGAGTGACTGGGGTGAGACATGAAAAAGGCCAGGGATGGCGCTCTAGGATCATCTATATTCATGAGGCACATGAATGAAAAAGGATGTGGGAGGGAACAATAAAGAGAGAGAGGCTATGCTGGTAAGAGGAAAACCTGGAGATAGAGATGTCATGGAGGCTAAGAGAAGGGACTTTCCAGGAGCTCAGAGTGGGGTCAAAGTTGGTCATGTCAAGTAAGACAATATCTGAAGGGACCTTTGGGAAATCAAGAGGCTAGAGCCCTCAGAGAAAGCTTAGGTGTCCCTGACATGTGAAAGCCAGATTAAGGAGGGGAGAGCAAGGGAAAGGATAAAGGAGCCAGACAGTGGGTTCTTTCTTGGAGTCTGACTGACTGACACAGGGAGCGGGCACCCAGAAGTCCACAACTGGACAGGGAAGCTAGGCTGAGGTGGCAAGGTTTACATTTAGGAAAGGAGAGATCCGAGTCTATGGGAGCCGGTCAAGGGGAGACTGGAAGATACGAGCAAGAGGGAGGCCTCTACAGAGGGAAGGAGGGACTGGGTGCAGGTGCCAGGGCTAACAGGATAGGCAGATATATCATGTGGGTGGCTCAAGGAAGTTGAGTGAGGGCCTAGCTTCAGGTATCTAATCTCCCTAGGACAGGGATCAGTGAGAGCATCATCTAAGGAGATCCAGTAGTGAGGGATAGGCAAGAGCTAAAATTTCAGGAATGACACCTGAAGGCAAATGTTACTGAGCTAAGAGAGTTAGAACACCACTGGCTTCCAGGGCTGACCTGTGTGGGGCAGGGTGGATGGTGGGGTGGGTGGGGGTTGGAGGTGTGGATTAGTGGTGGAGTCTATGAAGTTTGATCCTTTGAAGAAACTTCCTTAAGGCTAGGCTCAAGTGTCAGATGCTCTGACAGGTTCAATCCATACCAGTCATGCCCACCTTGAAGCCCTGTCCCCTCCCCTGAACTTAAGATGGGCTTGCAGTCCAGGGGCCTGGAGGTGTCTAAAAGAGCCCCTGGCTCTGCTGCCCGCCTCTGGCTCCTTTTAACAGCCCTCACCCAGCTCTCACTGGTCATGTCTTAGAGACCTATTTGACAGGGGCCTGGGGTCATGAAGAAGGAAGTCTCTGGAGGAAGAGGGCATGGCAAAGGGTCTCTAAGGGCAATGCAGGGAGGCTCAGGGTGTGAGGGCGAGGAGCCCAAACTGAGCTCTGAGCCCTCCTCTGAAGTCTGGGCTTCTGGGCAGGCAGTCCCCTCAGAGGCCCCTCCCTCGCAGGTGTTTGGCCTTGGTTCCGTGGCCCATATGGTTCTAGGAGAAAATCTCGGGAGCTACCTCGGTGTCAACCTAAGTTTTGGCTTTGGAGTCACCATGGGCGTGCACATGGCAGGGAAAATCTCTGGTGAGTGAGTCTGGGCCCTGCCTGACTAGCAAGGTTGGGAATCCCTTGCAGGCTCTTCCTGCCCATCTCTAGCCAGCAGTTACTCTGAGTCAGCCAGCACCTCACCCTCACTGGCTACTTGGAGGGAGAGTACCCTAAACTCCTTTCCTCTGTCTTATCCAGACTCTTAATGAGCTCCCTTGACACATCATTTTTATTAGCTGGGTCAACTTAGGCAAGCTATTTAACTTCTTTTTCCTTAATGGTGAAATGAAGGTGGTAGTTCCTGCCTTGTTGGGTCCTTGTGAGAATTAAATGAGTGTATTTCATAAATGCTTGCCTTATTATATTGTTGTTGCTCTCAATATTATTTATTATTGTTGTTGGTTTCTGCACTCGCTCTCACAACACATTTGCCCACACCGCAGGGGCCCACATGAATGCGGCTGTGACCTTCACCAGCTGTGCACTGGGCCGCATGTCCTGGAAGAAATTTCCTGTGTATGTATTGGGTCAGTTCCTGGGTTCCTTCCTGGCTGCTTTCACCATCTACTGCCTCTTTTACAGTGAGTGTCCTTCCCTGAGTTGTTTGTTTCTGGCCTCAGCCTCCTTCTCTGAAATATGGGTAGATCTAACCTCTGTGTCCTGGACTGTGAAAAAGTCTAGGAGAGAGAACTCTTGGAAGCATCCCTCACCTCTTCATCCTACAACCTTATTTCTGGGCTCCAGTGGGGTTGAACTAGGGGTAGGTTCACATTCAATCTGTGTCTCCACAGCAGCCATTATCAACTACTCAGGAGGACATCTGACAGTGACTGGTCCTGCAGCCACCGCTAACATTTTTGCTACCTACCTTCCTGATCACATGACACTGTGGAGGGGCTTTCTGGATGAGGTCAGTGGTCCAGGGTGGGTGAACCTCCTCAGGCCCTTCCCATTCAGGAAGGGGCCAGCAGGCAGCCCCTCACCATAGAGAGGACAAGAACTCTGTACAGGAACTGTACCAAGACATGTCCCTGCCAGTGGGTTTGGGCTAGTGGCCCACGGTGGCTGCCACAGCATCTCTTCCCCAGGTGATACTTACAGGGATGCTCCAGCTGTGTCTCTTCGCCATCACGGATGAGGAGAACAACCCAGCACTGAAAGGGACACAGGCTCTGGTGATTGGCATCCTTGTTGTCATCATTGGATCATCCCTGGGCATGAACTCAGGATATGCCATCAACCCATCCCGGGACCTGCCTCCTCGCTTCTTCACCTTTATTGCTGGCTGGGGCATACAGGTCTTCAGGTACCGCCCTACCCAGCACATTCCTGTGAGCTTTCTGTGGGTTCCCTGCATGCAGGGGGTGGGGGAGTGGAGATGATGTGAGGAGCAGTACAGGAGAGTTCTGCGGAGCTGCCAGCACTAATGCAGATCTTGCTCCCAGACTGAATGTAAATCCGGCCCTCAGATATGTCCTTGTCCTTGAATCAGGGCAAAGCTGACCAGGGCCCCAGACTCAGAGGTGACTCCTGGGCTAGAATAGGGGTCACTCATCTATTCTCAGGCCCTACTCCCTGTCTCGGCCTGGGTGAATGTAGGTGATATTCTGCGCATCGGTTCCCTCAATAGGCCTTTGCCTCTTGCCTGCAGGGCCAAGAACTGGTGGTGGGTGCCAGTGGTGGCACCACTCCTGGGTGCCTACTTAGGTGGCATCATCTACTTGGTCTTCGTTAGCTCCACCATCCCACGGAAGCCCCAGATACTGGAGAACCCTGTGGAGTATGAAGACCACAAAATACCCACGTTGCCCAAGACTAGACCTCCTGAAACCACAGCCTCTGCCCTTTCCCATGTGTCCGTGTCCCGCCACAACAGACCTTCAATCCAGCCTGGACCACCCTTAAGTGACTCCATCTACACAGAGCGATTCTAAGTAATATTATTTTGACCTGATCCTCACTTCAATAAAGCAAGACTTGTCCCACAGTAGCACCTTCGCTTCCTGGGTGCCTCCTGTTGTTGGGCTTCCCTCCTGGATTCCCCCAGGAAGTCTAAGGATATGCAGTAGCCCAAGGCTGGGGCATGGAGCTAAGAGGCTTCCAATTCCTTCCAGCCCTGGGAGCCAGGGCGCCTCCTGGGGGAGAATGTGGGAAGGGCCCACCTGCCCCCTCAGGAGGGACAGGATGAGATTAAAAGCTGCCAGACACGGAACAGTGAACTTTAGGGATAGGGCAGGAAAGAGATGGTTTTGGGGAAAGGACAATAGCTTGCTGGTTGGGGGGTCAGCTGGTTGGGGGGTCAGCTGGTTGGGGGGTCAGCTGGTTGGGGATGCCTTGAGCTGTCCTAGGAAAGGGGTCGAGACTCTCCCTCAGTTTTGGCCAGGCCTTGGACCAAACAAAACAAAGCCCAAGTGTGTGGGTCAGAGTTTCTCAACCTTTTTTTCTGAGGGGCACCTCCTCAGAAGTCCTTTAGATATTTTTTCTTAATCACATGATATTTTAATACCACATATATACTGTGTATCTATTTATATACTTTATGTATATCTGTACTTTATACAAAAATAGTAAGATTTTTTTTCATCTCTCTCTCCCTTGGGGGAAAAATTACCCCACACCCTTGAAAATGCCTGATGTTGACTGAAAGTAGGTAAGGGGTTAGACTCCTCTTCCTTCTTCCTTGTGCCAGAGCTCTCTCACATTAAGGAATTCCAGAATTAGAAAGATGCAGAGATGGAAATCCTTCCAAAAGGTGTAAAGACAGGAAACAGGCTCATGCCATTTAGGGGACAGTCCCAGAGGCTGGGTGGCAGTGGAGCAGCCAGGATCCACCAGCTCTGGGGCCAGGCAGGAATAATCCTGCTTTCTGGGACTCAGAAGGCAGCATCACTCATGGTTCCTGTCATTGCTTGTTCATTTACCCTTTCAAAATTATTGAGCACCTCCCGTGTGCAGGCCTTGCCTGGGCACTAAAGCTGCTGCAGTGCACGAGTCTGAGTCTCTGCCTTTGAGGAGCTCAGTCTAATGGGGACAGGAGAAAAAAACTAAGTGGTAGAGAGGGGACTGTACAGAGGCTGTGGAGCTCAAGGGGGGTTCATAGTCCACCTCGAAGTTAAGGCCAGGGAGGAGACAGAGAAGAGTGGGGGCTGGAAGGTATCCTTTCTGGGGCTGGTTGCTGTACTTTAGAGTTTGAGGGAACAGGGGGGCATAGAAGGCTGAGTTTTCTTCTCAAGGTGGGGACATGGTGAGATGAGATTTAGAAAGCCCACCTGAGCTGTGGTGTGCAGGTTGCTGAAAAAGGGAAAGATTGGGGCCTGCAAGGGAGTGTGGTGAGAGGCAATGATCCAGGAGGAGCAGTGGGGCACCTGGTAGGTGTGGAGAGAAGGGATTCACTTAGTAGTACCTTAGTAGAAGGTAAAACTCACAGGACTTGGGCTCAAATTGGATGGAGCGGGTAAAAACAAGGCAGGAGTCAGGGCTGACTTTCAATTTCTAGCTTGGGCATAGGGAATTGGAGATGTCTCCACTGAGAGCAGAACACGAGAGAGGAACTTGTTTTGAAAGGAAGATGATAAGTTACATCGTGGACATGTTGAGCTTGAGTTGTCTATGGGATTTGAAGAGTAAGAGATATGTAGTTTTGGGCAAATTACTCAATCTCTCTGGGCCTTGGTTTTCTCGTCTGTAGAATGGGTCTAATAATATTACCTACCATTTATGTTGCTGTGATGGTCAATGAAATAAACCATATACAATGCCGAGGACAGTGCTTGGCACAGAGTAAGTGTGCTAAACAGTTATGCCTTTTGTAGAGTCTGGGGCTAAGAGAGTCGAAGACAGTGATTGGGGAAGCCATAGTTGTGTGGATGTAGCTGGCTGAGGAGGAGGCACAAAGTGGATGGTCAGGGGGTACTAGAAACAACCCAAATGTCCATCAGCAGGGCAACAGATACTTACATTGCAGTACAGTCACATACAACAGTGAAAACTAAGGCATAACAGCTACCTGCAACAACATGGAACAATTTGGGAGGCATAAAAAGCAATGCAGTAGCCTATATACAGTACGACAACAGTTTATACCATTGACAAACAAGCAAAAGTTAATATATTCTTTGGGCATACACATCTGATAAAACTTCATTAAAAAAAAAAAAGAAATGGTTCCTCTGAGGATATAGGAATGGGAGATAAGATGACTAGGAACATGGGGTAGTGCAAGCTATTAATAATTTTCTAGTTCTGGAGTTGGGGAAGAATTTATGGGTTATATGATTGTGCTTTATAACATATAACTGTGATATATATTTGTTTGTGGGTATCACATATTTTAAAATATGAAGAAATAGGTATAGCATGAGAATAGGTAAGAAGAAGTGATAGGCTGGAGCCTGCTGAGATTACAGGGGGTCCAGGGAAAAAGGGAAAGTGCTTGAGTATGTTTGACATCCCACTGTGGGAGAAGCTGAGCCAGGGGAACCAAGCCTGGGAATGAGCAGGGAAGTCCCAGTCAGCTGTCTCCCTCTGTGACCCTGGACAAACCTCTTTCTTCCCATCTCAACTTCAGTGGCCGTGTGAACACAAGGAGGGTGGCCTTTCTCATTCCCGGTGTTTCAGAGCAGCATGATCACAAGGCTTCAGTCACAGGAGAGGTATATATGGGCCTCAGGGTTTGGGCTGCTACCCTCCATTGTCCCTCACTGACCACTTCAGCCTTCTAGCATCCTCATGTCTCTTGGAAGTGGCCTCAGAGACAAGGCAGCCAGTGGATCCATCCAGAACTCCTGCCTGCTGTCCACGCTCTGCCATAGACTTGCACTAGGCCCACAGCTCATAACATCCCATAGATTCTGATCCCAATGTCACACTCTGATAAGCCCTAACCCTGGTTACAGAGGATTTCTGTGCACTGAGCACAGACTCCTTTTTTTCTCTGTTGGTCAAAAGCCTATAACATGCCAGACAACATTCCAGTGTCAGGGATACAGGCACAAAGAAGATACACAAAAGTCCTTGTTCTTATGGAGCTTTCTGTACAAAACACTTGGTGTGCCAGTGATACATGCTAAGGAGGAAAAGCAAGAAAAGGGGATAGGAAGTGTGTGGAGGTGTGAAGACAGAGGACTCACTGAGGTGACTTTAGATAAAGACATGAAGCGGGAGAAGGAATAACCCATGTAGACACCTGAGGGAAGAGCATGCCAGGCTGAAGGAACAGCCAGTGCAAAGGTCCTGAGGTGGGAACATGGAGAGGCCATTGCTGGAATGGAAAGAAAGAGGGGAGATTGGAATATGAGGTCAGAGAAGTTTGGCAGGGTGAACGGAGGCCAGGCCTAGGGGAGAGTTGAGGCCCAGCCTTGGGGCAGAGGTGAAGGAGGTCTCTGGAGGATAGAGGCAGGTCACACTGCAGGAAGGAAATAAGCAGACAGGATGGGTTGGGGCAGGCATCATAGCACCTTTGGGGTCTTTGCTCCTGGCTCTGTTCTCTGTCTTGCATGTGCGCACGCGTACGTACACACACACACACACACACACACACACACACACACACACACACAGTCCCTCCTGTAACTGTTTCCTGGTTGGACCTAGGAGACGCATCTGTTCAACTTGGGGAGCTGGGCAGGGTTGTAAGGCAGGGTCCTCTCCCACTGTCCCAGTCCCAGGCCCAGCATGGGCTGGCTACGTGACCCAACAGGACCAGTCCCCTCTCTGGGTCTTGGTTTTCCTATCTGTACAATGAGGTTAGGATCTGTTGGTGTCTGGGGAGCCCCCCAGCTCTAACTTCTTCCAGTACTTTGAAGCCTCATGTCATGATCCCACTTCTCTACCCACCCCACACCCACCCTAGCTGAAGATTTGGATGGAGACAGGAATGGGACAGAAATAACTCCCAGCCCCAGGTCAAGTCCCTCCAGGGCTTTGCAGATAAAGGTTTGATCCTCAGCCTGGTGGTCCTGGCTTTAGAAGAGCCCCTTCTTCCCTGTTTGGACTGCTCTCCCACTCCCACTCAGGGATTGGCACCCAGGCAGCACCCTAGTCTGCTTGCTCTGGCTGGTCTGTCTCTTTCAGATGGGGTCCTGCAGCCCTGGAAGAGGTGGGAACAGCCATCTTAGGCCAGGCTGGGGTGCTGATGCCCACAGTGGGAGGAGGCTATGGCCACTTGGAGCATATAACCCAACTTTGGCTCCTTGCCTACCTCTGTGCTGAAGCTAGAGTGGGAATAGGCCTGTCCTCAGCCCTCCTGTGCACTGCAGGGACCATATACTATGGCACCTACAAGCACAGGTGGAGATTAGCCTGCCTGTGTCCAAATACCAGCTCTGCCACTCACTAGCTGTATGATCTTAGGTAAGATAGGATAATTATTGTTTCCACTCATAGGGCTGCTGGGATGATGAGATGAGCCGTATCTGGCACAGACGGGGTGTTTTCACTATTATTACACCACACCCTCTTGTCCTCATGTCATCACACTCATACCTGAGGAAACTGAGGCCTGGGGAGATCGGCTTAGTAAGGGGCAGATAGTAGGAATTCTAGTCATTATCAATATAACCTTGTTAGTTTTTGTTTGGTTTTTAAATTGTGAAATATATTCTGTAAGCATGTATATTACATATAAGTATTGTTAAAATAACAGTAAAATACTCAAAAAGCAAACCCCAAAACACAAACAAATAAAATCTCCAAACACTCAAGTGCTCCTCATCATGCTTTGGAAGGTTATTGAATCTCTTGGGTTTCAGTTTCTTTGTATGTAAAGTGGGAATAATGATGCTCAGGAGTGAGGTGCTTCAGGTTTCACTTTTGCCACTACTGTTCATGGTGGTGGAGCTCATGGTCTCCCCATGTTTGTTCAGGAGCCAAAAGTGGGAGGGCCGGAGTGAGTGGAGGCTGGGTCAGAATCTGAGAGAACACAGCTCAGAGCAGGTATACCCAAGCACACAGATGAGGCCAATAAATCTAGGGTTGAGCCTTGTAAGTACTCCAGAGACTCAACCACACTCCCACTGGTTGATAAGGATTCCTCAGATGCGAGTTATAACAAGCCCCTAGAACAGCCCTGCTGGGGTCAGCAAGAATACGTTCCTGCCCTGCCCATGCCCCACATTTTCCTGTCCTGGATTCTGGCTTCAGGGTAAAGGGACATTAGAAGATGAACTCCTAAGGAAGGACCAGTACTGGGGCTGGAGAGACTGGACAGTTGGTGGACACAGCAGGAAACAGTTCGGAGGTGCTTGTGGGACATTTGGGGAAAGACATCAGCCTCTACTAGAAACAGAGCTTTTAAGTTCATGGTGGTGTTTAAACGCTTGCAGATTGATGAGGTGGCTCATGGAGAGAAGATGGAGCCCTGATGAGTGCCCATGATTAAGAGATGGCTAAAGAGGAGGCAACCAAGGTCCAACTTAGCCCTGGAGCCTGAGTGCTCTGGGGTCTTAACTGACTTGTGCCCTGGAGCCTCAAGAGGCTCAGACAGGTCAGGGCAAGTAAGAGAAGCCTGCACTCTACTAGGAAACCTAGAGGACAACCCCAGAGACCCTCATCCCACAGGACTTCCCTGTAGCTTCAGCCCCTGGCTCTGGTTCTGGAAATCTCTGACTCCTGCCCTGTCCTCAGCTCCCTGCCCTCTAGATGATAGAGTGCCCAGGGCAGTCTTCAGACCTCTTCTCTTCCATGTGATCTCACCAGCATTTAAAGACTATTATATGCCAATAGCTCCCCAAATTAGATCTCCAGCCCCCATGGTTAACCACCTACTGGACAGATTTCATCCTTCAAGCCTGCTCTTCCCACATGCTTTCCTATCTCAGTAAATGGTAAATTCATCTTCCTATTGCTCAGGCCAAAAACTTTGAAGTCATCCCTGACTCCTCTCTCTCTCATACCCCACATCACAGCTGTCAGCAAATCCTATGTTATCTGCAAAATGTATCAAGACTCCAACCACTTTTCACCACCCGACGTTTCGGTCACTGTTGCCTCTCTTGGATTACAGCAATGTTTTTCTGACTGGGTTCCCAGGCTTTCCTGTGCTCTGACTCAGCCTTACAGTCTAGTCGTGATGCACATATGGACCAATTCTTTAAAAAAAAAAAAAATGAGCTAGAGATTATCACTCATTCCTCTGCCCTAAACCTTCCAATGGCCTCAAGGCCCCTGCTACAGTTTCCCTTATTCATCCCCTAAAACCCATTGGCTGTGTTGTTCCATTAAGGTGCATGGCACTTTTCCACCATTGACCCTTCTCCATGGCCTTTCCCTCTGCCTGGGACTTCTTTCCTGAGTATCTGTATGGCTATGTCCCACCCCACAACCAACCTTGCTTATCAACAAGCAGAGACAAGTTTAAAAAAAAAAGAAACGAAAGAGTGATGCATTTAAACGATAACGATTATAAATTCTTCAAATAGGTTTTTAAAAAAAGCTTTCCTGAGGCAAAGTGTAAACACTTCATTGTCCCTTCAGCAGGCTCCTGATTTGGAGGCTACACACTGGCCCCTCGTGGCCATTTTAGAAAAACTCCATCTTTGGGGGTTGCTGGTGTTCTCTACGTTGGTACTTGGTATAAACTTTCCTCTCACTTGTCCTGCCCTCCTGGGCCATGTAGTCCCAGGGGCTCCAAGATGAGCTGTGTGAGGTGCGGCTGCTCTACCTGTGTAGTGAAGAGGACACAGGTTTTGAAGTTAGACCTGGTAGCAGTTTCATATCCTGTTGTTCACTGAGTGACCTTGGGCTAGTGACCTGCTTCCACCTTCAGTTTTCCCACTGGTGAAATGGGTATTAAAAAACTACCTCATGGAGCTTTGAGGAGTAAAAGTGATGAGCACAGTACTTGGTACATATTAAATGCTCAAGAGAGATTCTTGGGGATGTATGGGTACATGAGGACTCCTCCTTCACCCCTGTCAGGCTTGGGGGTGTGGGGGTAGGCGTGGAGTAGGGGGGGTGACTGAAAGCCCCAACCCTTATCAGAGCAGCTTTGGGATGGCTCTGTTCCTTCTCCCTGAGTTACCCTGAGAGTCCTGTGACAGAAGCTTGACCATGCTGAGATGCCACATGACACTGTGAGACTCTACAACCTCTCAGGAGCCTGACTCCTGACTACCCTCCCAATGGCTCCAAGCAGTACTGGAGCAGGAACTATATTACCCAGCAGACAGATGAGGAGACTAATGCCAAGACACTGGAGGCCAACTGCCCAGAGTCACAGAGAGAGCTGAGGTAGCCAGTTGGGCATCCTGGCAGTTCAGCTGGGTTCTCTGCGCCCAGGTCTCCCAGGAGGCTGTGCAGCAGAGAGTCTGAGATGAGTACAGCCTGGGCCACTGGGAAGGATCCCCAGGGAATTGTTTGGGGAATGCAGTGTGCTTTATTCTAAGGACTCAGGTCCCTCCCAGCCTAGAGTAGCGCTAGGTTGGGAAACCCAAGGCCTGGATTCCAGTCCTGGCTTGGCACACAAGAGTGTGACCATATGAAGCCTGTGCCTTTTGGCTGGGTCTTTGTAGACTGGGGTTGGTTGAGAGAATGTCCTAGGGAATTGTGAGCTCTAAAAGGCCATGAGAAGTGGTATAGGACATCTGTACTGAGGCCATGTGGGGAGTTTGGAAGGCAGAACTTGCCTGATGAATGTGGCAGGGCAGATGAAGGGCAGATGAGGAAGGCAGGTTTGAGAATGAAGGAGCTCTGGCCTGGCACTCCCTCCCCAATTTTGGAAGAGGTGGCACAGGGCAGGTTTTCCTTAGAGAACAAGGTCTCCAGGTTTTCAGGCATGAAGCAAAAAGGCTGGGACCACACAGAAAGGACTTTCCAAATCTAAGTGTGACTTAGTACTTCCCCTTCAAGACTGACAGTCCTTCACCCGGCACCCCCCGCACCATTTGTCTCTGGCCTGTTTGGGCCCTGTCCAGAACACCATCCAGAGCTGCTTCACACAGACCCTGCAATCAAGAGGGCTGCTTTCATCTCCAGTGCCGCACACAACCCCCTACTGTACGCCATGCTGGCAGCACTGTTTATAGGAGCCAGCCCTGCCAGAGGGAATCCAGAGATAAGAACTTGGTCTGAAAGTTCTGGCCCAATAAAGAAACTCCTGCTGGAGAGACTGGGGCTGGAATGGGGAGGAAAGACACCACTTGACTCTCAGGGAGCTATAGTGTGGGGTCCTGGTGCCCACAGGCTCTCTCCATGTATGGGGTGAAGAGGTAGGGGTATCTTTCCCTTTAGTCCACACTCACGTAGAATCTTGTCCAAGGTCACTACTTATTGGGAAATTCACCAATCCATGAGAAGCAGCTTCCTTTTGCAGAAGGGTCTGGGGTCTCTTTGGTGATCTTTGTGGGGCTAGCTCTCTGCTGACTCCTGGCATCCTATAGTACTGCCTAGATTTCCTGACTCTTTTTTGCAGCACCAACTCCCACTACCCTCATCCTCTCACTTGGATCACTCTCACAGCTCTTGACTGGTTTTCTTACCTCACATTTGCCCTATCCCTAGGCAAACCTCACATTTCTTACCTCACATTTGTCCAATCCCTAGGCAAACTAAGGTCAATGGCTACATCCAGTCTGCTGCTGTTTTTGTACATCCCATAAGCTAAGAATGGTTTTTACATTTTTAAATGGTTAGACAAAATACAAACATTATTTTGTGACATGTAAAAATTACATGAAATTTCTATATCAGCATCTATACAATAAGTTACTATAACTGAGTCGTGTTTACTCACTCATGTATTGTCTGGCTTTGATGCTACAATGGCAGTTGCTGCAACTGAAACTAATGCTCACAAAGCCTGAAATATTTACTAGCTGGCCTTTTACAGAAAATGTTTGCTGACTCCTGCTCTTGATCATAAATCCAACCAAGCCACTCTCTCCTTAGGATACTTTAGCAGCTTCCCATGGCTCTCCATAAGCTGACCTGTCTACCTCTCCTACTTTATTACCTGTCCCTCCAGTTGTTTGCCCACTCTGAACAGTCCCTTACTCATACCCATTATAGACCATACCCCCAGGCTTATCTTATACCCTTGACTTGCACTTTTGCTTTTCCTCAAAATGACACTCTGCAGTCTGCAGCCATGCCACCCTGAACAAGCCCGATCCTGTCTATAGCTCGGAAGCTAAGCAGGGTTGGGCCTGGTTAGTACGTGGATGGGATACCACCTAAGACTAGGTGCTGTAAGTGTAAAAAATAAAAAAAATAAGGGACTGTAAGCTGACAAGGTCCTTGCAATCTGTGAGGTCAATCAAGGGTTGCCTCGCCTAAAACAAACAAAACAAACGAACAAAAAAAGACACTCTGTGATCTCCAGACTCAGCTCAAACGCTTCCTCCTGCTTCCCTTCCCCATCCAGAGATCCTTCCCCGCAGTGTGAGCTAACCCAGTCTCGACATCACAAAAAAACTCCTTGTATGGTTCTTCAGCTTTTAATAACAGACTAATGGCCTATTTGTGCCAGCTAACCAACTCTATTACATTCAGGTATGCGTCCCCAACTGGATTACTAACTAAAGAGGCCACATCGGCTCCCTGCTAGCACAAAGTAGGTGCCAGGTAGGCACATAAGCATTTACCTGAAGAGGGCTTCTTAGTATTCTAACCTTTTACTTGGCTAGTATTATGGAGAAAGATGCTTACATATTTTCCAGATATCAAGTATCATTTTTATTAACTTTGGCACCCATGATAGATCAGGCACCTCTACGTTTATTATCTCATTTAATCATCACAACAACCCTGGAGAGGTTAGTGATACCTCCATTCCAACAAACAGCAAGTTATGTGGCAGAGCTGGAATCTGAAATCAGGTTTCTTGCCTCCTGCTGATTCTGAGATGCTCTCAAGTTCTCAATGTACAGTTCAGCCACTAAACTCTGCCTGAAAGATGTAACAGATGCTCATGGGCTTCCTATTGGGTATGGGGCTGTTGACCCTGTGCTAAATGGGCCCAGATAAGGGGCTTTTGTAGATTTTCACATCTTCCCTCCAATTGCTTGTTCTGACTGCTGTACCTGACGCCTTTAAAGTCAGATTGTCTGGGTCAGAAGCAAAGGGCAGCCCTGCTCTGTGAAAATTAAATGCTGGTTTTGTGATGTCATTTCTCAAATCTACTATTGCTCTGGGGCTTATGGCTTGTTCTGGAGGAGAAGGAAGTTGTTGGTAGTCTGGTCTCTATGCTGGAGGGGTGCCAATGCAGAGGGCCAAACTAATATAACTGTTGATGCACCTGCCTTAAAGGAGGCTGAAAAATGCCTTCAGTGGGCTGCTAGGATGAGTCCTAGATTGTACATACTTTTTTGAATATTCAAACAGAAGTCTAGTGCTCAGAGACAGGTAGAGCCATTACGGCTGCTGCAGACCTGGAAGAAAGCAATACAGGAAAGGTAGGGCCACTTGAGGCTTTTTCTCAACCGAAGAGAAGGCATTGGGGATACACTGGTCATACACAGAGGCCACAGTGTGGACATGACAGGAGGCGCTTGCTCTATGTCCTGCTATCATGGTGGATAGCTAAAGTGATTGCCACTAGACAGGGTTGGTGATATGGTATGAAGCTCCCCCTGGACTCCAGAAAATGGAATTTGTAAAGCTACCAGACACCTCTGCTAGGTCTACAACTAGTGGTACTGAGAACCACTAAAATAAGTTCAGCTAGACCTATGAGAATTTTTGGCGAAAGACTCAGATAAGATAGCTGGATTTAATATAACACATGTGCTTCCAGATAAGGTATACCAATTCAACGTTTGGTATTTCAGGCTAAGAAGTTTGCTTGTGTCTTTCCAAAGATTGTGATCGGTCCAGATTAAAAAAGTGAGGTGCATCTGACGTTGCAGGCATTTTCGGAAAGAGAATGGATAACTGATATAAGTGAGGTTATGACTAAGTGCCATTAAACTGGTTTCAGGGTAAATTCTGGTTTGTCCAAGTCAAGTCCAATGTTCCCCTAACCCTCTGAACAATCACAGTGAAGGTGTGAGGAAACTCTGCAAATACATGACCGAATCACTAGTGATCATAAAGTCAGGATCTCTCTGTACTGAGACACTGTATACAGATGGATTAGAGGACAGGGGATTTCTGACACATTCATGCTTTGGATGTATCAGTATAACACAGTATGTGAGGCTAGGAGTCCACCAGGCATTTGGGAATAAGCATGATTTATCTGCTGGCAAATGAGTCTCTGCCCCACCTAATCATTCTTTCATCTAAACACATCTTGAGCTTCTCAGTCCTGGACATCGAAGTAGTCTATTACCGGCTCCTTGGTTATTTTCTGTAAATTACTGCTCCCAGGATTCCTGAAAAGCAAACAAAGAATGATTCATCTTTTCTTTTTGGGGGAAACAGATTCAGGTGTTCAGAAAGTTAAGGATAGGCTGATTCCCCATTTGTGAAGCTTTAATAAGATAGAAAAGTCTACATAAACAGAACTGTTGAAATTTGGTGATGGGAACACAGGGGTTCTATTCTTTCTAAAAATTTTCCACGGCATAGTTTTATACAAAAATAAAGCAAGCTAAGTGGGGGGAAAAGATAGCATGGCATAAACAGACCAATGACTCCACATAGTTATGTCTAGGTGGTACTGAGCACAGCTGTGGAATAATGTGTGTAATACCGCAACTGTTTTCCAAAGCATTGCCTGTACAAACAGGCAATCAGTGCTGACTAGCATCCAGGCCACCTGCTTCCCAGGGGTGGCTGGAGCTGACACTGGGGAGCTACATGGCCCCAGATGCTCCCAATGGGCAACATCTAGCTGCCCTGTTCAGTCCCAATATGACTGCTATGATCCTCACAGTGACCCTGTAAACTGCCCTACCAGAGGTTTTGAGTAGGGGGTACTGTCAGGGCCTGTGTGTGAAAGGCCGGAACAGGAGTAGGGAACCCTCTGGTTCAACTTTCAGCAATGTTCTCTTGTGACAGGAGGGTATCTGGCTCCACTCCTGGCAAGGGAGAGGAGAGGAAGGAGGGACAATGTTCCTTTCCTGCTCCCATCTAAGAAAATATCTGGCAGATTTGTTGCTGCTTGCCAATGTGGTTTTCTTTTCTCTTTAAATCATGAATATATGCTTTTCTTGTAAAAATTACTCAAACCATATGGAAGTAGGGCAAAATATGAAAGTCCTCCTCTTTACTGCCAGCTCTCCCCCATCAATTCCAGTTCTCCCTGGAGGGAGGGTGGGCATTACAAACAACAAATTTGGATCCTCTGGCATGACAAATGTGTTTGACATCCAGTCAAACCTTACATATTTGAATATGGCACCTCGAGGCCAGGCCCGAGGAAGCCACCAATGGCTGGTGCAGCCCAGGATAGTTCAGCTTTGCTGGCTTCTCTAGACAGGCAGGGCCCTTTGGAAAGCAGCTGAACTTACTTGTCTGTCTGATGTCTGTGATGAGGAATTGGTGGTGGAGGCCGTGATTGCATTTCCTTTTCAAGTACACCTGTCAGTGTAGTAGGAGGACAAATGGACTTCCCTCTGATAAAAGTAAGAACACAAAGTATTGAAAAGTGAGAATTATTTGTAGAGAAAAGCAGACAGCTGAAAAATCGAGTCTGTGACTCTGGCAGTATGGTGTGACTGAGCACTCTCTGATATGATCTGTCTCCGCTCAGGCATGGTCACCTTCATTTAACCCTCGTCCCTTCCACCCACCTCTGCTGGGCCTGTTACCTGCTTCTCCTCATTTCGCACTCAAGTTTTCCTCGTTGGGAAGTTTTTGCTACTCCCTCACGTTCTGACAGTGATCCTAGGTTCTCCCTGTCCCCTCCTGTCTCACATTACTGCCTCAGTCTTCTCTGATGGCAAACACTGTTTACAGCAGATGCCTTGAGTCACAGTCCAGAATTCTTTGTTTTCATCATGCCAGGACAGAAGGGAAAAAAGGACAGACGTGATGAACAGGCACCCAACCCAGTCCCTCAGGGTCTACTCCCCCTGCCCGAGGAATGCTGCCTCTAGTACTGATATAGGTCTGGGCAGACATGAGGCTTCCATTATTTAGGTATGTCTGTCCTGTGGACTGAGGCATGGGCTTTGTTCTCTGGTTTGGACTTTTAGATGATCAGAATGGCTATGCCAAAAGCAGATTTTCCAACTACTCTTCCAGGAGAGAAAGTAGGGAAAGCAAATATTGACAGACCTTGCTTCCCAGGTCCAGGTTGCCCCACCAAGCAGTTCTTTTGTAATGACAAGATCACCCACCTGACTGCAGTGACCACTACGTTGCGCTTTGGTTCACTGTCATAGCTCATGCTCTCTAGGCCATATACTTGGGCCAGGTCGTGGATAAGCCTCCGGTGGTCTCTGTTCATGGGAGGGAAGAAGTGGCTCTTCTTACTATTCTTTCCCTGTATTGAGGGAATAGATATGGATAAAATCATCCTGAAAACAGAGTATGCTTACAAAGCTCCTTCCCCCGCCACTGGAACAGCCTGGGTCATTAGAGAAATGGCTGAGTTGTAGAGATTCACAGTGTGTATAGCATTTTACTACCTGCCAAGCAAGCCAAGGAGTTCAGGAGGTGACAAGCTGATACACTTCATCTATTCTGTGAGCCACACAGTAGCAGCTGGCCAGGGTTAGGAACAAAGGGTAAGTGAACTGAGACTTACACAGATAGTGTAATGGTTCCTCCTGAGGGGACTTATAACTGGGGAGTGAGTGACATTCCCAAGAAAAGGCTATCTTGAAGACTTATAAACCAAAAAATCTCACTCCCTATTAAAGTACATTCTACACTAAAAATCATGAGTGTGCAGACAGACACATAAGCAGAGAAATATATTTGCTCAGTTTTCCTAAATAGGAACAATCATTCCATTCCCTCCTTTGTGCTAGTATCCTACTAGGAAGTGGGAACAGAGGGATGAAGTGAAGGAGGCAAGAAAGATGGTGGGAAGGAAACCTCTCATTAGATATGGAGCTAAAGCAGCCATCTCATCCTCACTCAGATCCCCCACTGAATAAAGAGGGAGCCACTGTGAGGCTCACTGCTTCTAAGGCTTTTTTTTTCCTTAAAGCTACCTCCTCAACATCCCTGCCTGCCTCCAGGATGCAAGCCTCATTCTCTTGAGACTCCTGAGGGAGTCTATACCACTACTCTTCAGCTCTAGTCATCCAATTTTTTTTCTTTACTCAAGGGTTTCTTTCTGCCTCTGGGGTAATGGAGAACCAGTAGGTCTTATTACACAATAGCCCTTCAGAGAGCTGAGAGTCAAGCATATCTTCCTACGTATCTCCACAGTCATTCAACTATCACTACTGAACCCCCTCATCCAGTTTCTCCACCCATTCTTAGGCTAGGATTTTTATTTATATGGGCTTTGGGAAAAATAAGAATCCTCAAAAGGAAGTTGAGACTTCTTTCTACAACTACTCTAACATCAACAATGTTTCTGGGACTTGATTTTTTTATCAAGCTGCCTTAGACACATGTCAAGTTAGATGTTTTGACTTCAACCTTATTCACGACTTCCACGAGGGCTTCCATTTCCTTCTCAATGTCACTGACAAACTTTAAATCCTTCCTGAAATGAGAAATTGTCACAGTTAACTTCCTCTGTTCTTGCTCTTTGAGAACCCCTCCCACCCACCTTCTCTGTCTGTATAGTGCAGGCAATGGACAATGTGGTGAGAACAACTACAGAGGTCAGGAATTTTCAGATAACAGAATGTCAACTGTGACTGAACAAAAGAGAAAAGCAAGAAAACAGTATGAGAAAGGAGAAGACAGAAGGAGAAAGCCACTATAGAACCAGGAGACAGAAAATAAGAGGTGTTACTGCCTAACTAAGGATGCATGTGACTGAGACCTGGGTAAAAGAAGTAGAATTTGCCAGAGAGCCTTCAATTTAGGCTAGTCCAGCCAAACTCCTACCATAGAGGCCACCCCCCTGACCCCCACCCACCAAGTTCAATTCTTTAATGGGATAGTTTTGAGAAACCAAGAGAAGGATTTTTATTAAACATCACATAATCTCTTGTAATAGATGTATAATCTTTAACTGGTTCAATCACAGAGGAATTAAACATATTAGTTATTACAACTTAAAAGATCAAACACTCTTGTAAGCCACAATTAAGAAAGCAGGTAACATATTCCATACCTGGCATCTTCTTTCAAACTGTCACTGAATTTTGATGCTGAAGAACGTACATTGAAAGGATCGGAATCATCACTGATATGAAATGCCTCTGCTAACCGCCTGAAAGTAAGCGAGAAGTATGTAAATAAAAAGAAAGGAGAGGGAGGAAAACTATCTTATAGTAACACAAAGTTCTCACCATGTCCTAAATTCTTTGACATTAACAATCCCAATTATTAAGGAAAGAATAACAACTTGGGAAAAAATATGGTATTGTCTTCACAGAAGAAAATAAACAGGACAGGTCCATGTGGGTATGAGCAAGCCAGAGGTTGACACTGGGGACTTTGAATTTTTGGTAAGGAGAAAGCTGACGGATTGAGAGCACTGGGAATGGTCAGGGGGAAATGATACAGAAATATTAAAATTAATATCCCATTACAGAGCTAGAAAATAAATAATTCCATTAATGACATAAACACTGCATTTTAATACATTTCAAGATTTTTCCCTCTATAATTTTAAGTAGTTCCAACCAGTGTATATAAAGCTTTGCATTTTTCTCCCCTATCATTATATGATTAGCATTTCTCATATTACTATTTGTTTTTCACATATATTGTTTTAATAATAGCTCATAATCCTCTAATTATGTATATCCCACAATTTTCTCAACATTCCTCATTTAGGTTTCTTTAACAGTTGCCTAGTTTCTCAATATTATAAGTGACACAATTAAAATCTCTGAGCAAAAAGTTTTTAAGATTATTTCTCTCAAAAATGTTTTCAGGATCGCGATTACTTGGTAAAAAGGTATGGACAGCAGACCCTTGATCATCATGGTCTAAATGGCCATCACAATTGCCCATCTATGTTTTGACCAACAGTGTATGAGTCTCATGACATCTCACCAATAACACCCAGTTATGTCTTTTTCTTTTTTAAAAGATAGATAATTCAGCTCAGCACTTAGTACAATTTTCATTTACATGAGATGGGTCTCTTGCAAGCTGAATGCCAATAAGAATCTAGTTTACTGTTGTTAGATTTTCCAAATTTTCAAAGAGAAGCTTAATTTTCAAAATTTCAAGAGAATTCCTCAGGGGATAGATATGTTTTGATATTTTGATTGGTTGGCCACTAATTCAAATTTAAACACCAATAAAACATGTCTGTGGGAAAATCTGCCTGCCAGTTTTTCATTTCTGCAATAAAGTATGTATTTGCAACTTCAGATGGAGTTTCCTTTTTAAATTTGTATTTTTTCCCCTTAGGTCAGTGGATTTTTAAGAAAGTATAGTGAGAGTCATTATATTATCACACTAAGATTGAGGAGAAATTCAAAAGACTTTTTGAAATAGAGCCCATTCTAATCAATAAATCACATTTACTGAGCATCTACTATGTACTAGGCTTATGTTGGGAGTTTTGTGTTTCATCCTTAATTTTACTGTATTACTCCTCACAACGATTCTGGGAGGTAAACACTATTATCATCACCTATTCCAAAGATTTTTAAGAAAATTAAAGCTTAGAGAGGATATGTGATTTCCTCAAGGTTACAAAGCTAAGTGATTTGTAAAGTGAGGATTCGAATCCAGGTAAACTGACTCTAGAGCTCTGGTTCTACCTACTATACAATACTGTCTCTCAACTACACAGAGGTCATTTCCATGTTTTGGAGACCTCTGTGTCTTCACAATAGCATCTCAGGACTCTTAGTTCACATTCTGCAGCTGAGAACATTGTGACTGATGGTTCTTAAAGGGCAAGAGTTCTGGATAGTAGTTATTTACAAAGTCACCACAATGATCGAAGAGGTGCTATTATCAACTACTCAAAGTCCAACTTCAACATAAAACAGGACTATGCTTTGTCTACATTTGTCTGTTTCTGTTAAGTTTTTATCTTAAAATTTTTTTCAAGGACAAGTTACAAGAATATGACAACAAACTCCTACATTCTCTTCAACATAAATTCTCCAATTGTTAACATTTTTATAGGGCTATACCTTTTTATCAACCTTTGTTGGAACCAGAAAGTTTGCCAGTCATTGAATAAATGCCACTTAATCTGATAAAGAGTATCCTCAAATAATTTACAGCAGACACCATTATTTACCAGTAAATTTTTAAAGCTTTCCCTGTGAGATTGGAGATAAGTCAAGAATATCTATTATTACGACCTTCCATTCAATACTGTACTGGAGGCCCTAGCCAGTGCAATAATGCAAGAAAAAAAAAGTTAAAAATTGGAAAGAAACAAAACTACTATTATAATAAAACTACTAATATTAGAAAAGGACATGATCATGCACATGTAAAATCTAAAAGAAGCTATTAGAAACAAGTGAATTTAGTAAAGTTGTGAATACAGGTCAACAAACATCAACTGTATTTCTATAGACCGGTAAGCTTGGGAGGCATTATAGTATAGTGGAAAGAACTTTTAGTTCTGGAGCCAGTGAGACCTGTGTTCAAATCTCTATACCAGTAACAAGCAAACAGAAAATTATTTTTTAAAAGTGACTCAACATTACAAAGATGTTAAAACTCCCCAAAGTGACCTATAAATTGAATATCAACTGAACCAAAAACCCAGCAAGTTTTTGATAAGCTAATTCTAAAATTTAAGTGGAAATACAAATGGCCAAGAATAGCCAAGACAATCTTGAAGAATCATGTTTGAAGAGATATACTACCAGATATTAAGGCTTGTTATAAAGGTACAATAACTAAGACAGTATGATACCAGTGAGATAGAACATAATGACTTCAGAAATAGACTCACACATAATATGAATACTTGATTTAAAACAAAGGTGGCACTGAAGAGCACTTAAAAAAGGATATCTTGATAAATGGTACTGGTCAAATGAATATTCATATGGAAAAAAATCATAAACCCTTCTTACACCATGCTAAAAAAATATCAATCCAGGTCAACTGTAGATCTAAATGTGAAAAGTAAAACAATACAGCTCCTAGAATATCATCAAGATCATCAGATAGGTAAGTATTTCTTAAGCAGGACATAAAAAGCACAACTCACTAAAGAAAAAAACTGGACTACATTAAAATTAGAAACTTCCGTTTATCAAAGGACATCATAAAAAGTGAAAAGTGAAAGTATGGAGTACAAGAAAATACAATATATAAAACCAAAGGACTCATATCCAAAATATATAAAAAACTCCTACTAATCAATATGAAAAAGACAGACAACACAATTTAAAAAAGAGCAAAAGACTTGCATAGGCACTTCAGAAGAAAGGATATCCAAATGGCCAATAAACATGGGAAAAGGTGTTCAACCTCACTGGTCATCAGGTAAATATAAGTTAAAGCTTAATGACTTTCAGCTATACATCCATTAGAATGGATTAAAATTAGAAAGACCAGCAGTTCCAAGTACTGACAAAAAAAGTAGAGCAACCGAGAACTGTGACCTTACTGGTAGGAATGTAATTTGGTACAACCATTCTGGACACAGTTTGGCAGAATTGATTAAAGCTGAACAAATGCATACCCTATTAATCAGTAATTTTACTCTTAAGTTTACATCCAACAGAAATGAATACGTATATACAGCAAGTATATATGTTTTTACACAGTATTTGTAATTGTTCAATACTGATAACAACAGTAGAAAAGAGAATTAGATTAATATAATAAAATATCATGCAGGAATGAAAATGAAAAAAGTATTATGTGCAATAATAGGAATGAATGTCACGAACATAATAAAAGCCAGACAAAACTAATACAACTATATGATTTCATCATCAATATGAAGTTCAAAAACAGACAAAACTATTCTAAAATATTAGAAGTCAGGACAGAGCTATATCTTTTTGGAGTACAAGAGAGGGTTCTGGTAATTTTCCATTTCTTGACTTGGGTGCTATTACAACACTGTATTCACTTTGTGATCACTCACTAGTCTGTATACTTCTGATTTTCTATGTTACACTTCAACTTAAAAACTCATTAAAAAAAATTTAAGCCTCTTATCTCCATGTGAATAAGGAAGTCTGCCAGTCACTGAATAAGTATGCTGTGGCATGTGATATTTACACCATGCCCCAAACCACACAAGATCATGTTTCGGAAATATGCTGAAATTGTGTTAAGTGGTTTATCATTAGACACTTCAATTTTTTTTTTTTTTTTAAAGGCGAAGCAACCCTTGGCTCACCTCAAAGATTGCAAGGACCTTGTCAGCTTACAATCCCTTATTTTTTATTTTTTACGCCTACAGCACCTAGTCTCCCATTCAAGTCCTAACCAGGCCCGACCCTGCTTAGCTTCTGAGATTAGATGGGATCAGGCTTGTTCAGGGTAGCATGGCTGTAGATGACACTTCAATTCTTGATGATCAAATTTCTTGCCCTCCAATAGCAGCAAAGGACTCAGAGCAGGTGTTAAGTGAGTGAATGCTTGAAGGGTTGCTCCCTCCCACTAGTTTCACAGAGCTCAAGGACAATTTTTAGATAAATAGCAGTTGACACTACTTACTTTTTCCTTTCCAAGGCTAAACACTCCTCATCACACTCCAACCTTGAGAAGCAAATGAAAAAAATAAAGTCAGGTTTCAGTTTCTATCCAGCAATAAGTTCTTAGTCAACCCTAAAACAGAATGGACTCTGGCCAAAGGACAGCTAGATACCCTCTTAAGGACAGATGGGCAGGACTCTGGTTTATGGGAATCTAAGAGTCCTCAGAAGGGCCTCAGAGTGTCTCCTGCCTGCTCAGCCCCCAAAATGCTCCCAGTACCCCTCTGACAACCACAGCTTCCCCTTTCCACATAGCTGTCACTCTGCTTCTCTGTTCTTGTGTGGGTTGGGCTGGACACATCTAGGCCTCTGCTTCCTCTGGCTACTGGTTGGAGTGAGGCCTGGGAAAGTCTCCTCTGGTCTTAACTATACCCTGAGTAGAATTCTTCAGACTGGACTGGGTGTGACTCTTAACATCAAATATCTGTTGAACACCTACTATATGTGCAAGGGCTTTACTGGGGGGAATTGAGATAAATCAATGGTTCCTGCCCTCTGGAAATTAAATTTAATAGGAGAAAGAAGGCATTTAAAATATTACCTGGCTTGGTGCATTTCCTTCTTAGTAATTAACTTGCTGATCTCCACTGAATCTCCAAGCTGCATGTCTGTTATTTTGGAGGCCATAGAAATAGCAGCCATTCTAAAGTATAAAGAAGAGAAGAAAAGGTATTGCAATTATACAAGACCTTTCTTATATTAGGCACATAAAAGACTTCCTTCAAGGCAAATTTACCACTTTCCAATTTGTGTGGCCTTGGAAGCCCATCTATTATAAATTATCTACATGCTTATGTCTTAGCTCCTCAATTAGATTCTAGTTCCACAGGAAACGATGAGGTAATCCACTCCTTGGTACTCCCTTGAACATCCAGGTCAATGCCTGGCACTCAGTAGGTATTCAAACACAGCCACTCTAATGTCTGCATACTTCTAAAGACCTATCTCCATGGTACATCTCCACATTTAATCAGAGATAGATACAATTATCCATTAACACACAGGTGCCAAGATTTCAGGAGGCTGCAAAGACACCTCACAGAGCAGACAGAAACCCCCACCCCAGGGGAGGAGCACAGGACTTGGTCCTGGCTTTGTCACCACAAGTGGTGGGATGTTAAAGCAATTCATGCAACTTTAGGACCTCTTCCCTTCTGATTCCATGGTGTAATAAGACCAAAAGGGGGAGAGAGGAAGAAGGATGAAGGGAAATAAAAAGGCTATTTTACAAATTAAAGTTTGGGAAGGAAAGGTACATAAAGCGGTACCTTTTCTTTGAACCAGAAAAACTAAATTTAAGAAAATTTATTTTAGAAACTTTCCAACTTTTACAAAAGTTGCAAGGATCTTATAACACATGTATACCCTTTATCTAGGTCCACCAATTGTTAACATTTAAGTAGCACTAACCTTTGATAAGTACTAGATGCTTCAGAGCAAATCATGATCTCTTTTCTTCGTCCACATTCACACTGCAGCTCGATCTGAAATAAGATTAACATAAAATGACTTTTAGCATATGGAAACCATGTGAATAGGCAGGTTTCACTTTTAAAGCCTTTCTCAAATCAAATTATGGCAGACAATAGAGAGTGGCTACCCTCCAGGATGGAGAAAGCTAACCACACATGCAAACTGACAACATGGTAGCTAACATACTACAAGGGAAATGTCCGGTCTACAGTGCTCCAGTAGTGGAAACTACTCCTGTCCTTAATCCCATCTGAAGAGACAGGACTACGATGGAGTTTTCACCACTGAACTAGAGGAAGACATCTGACCCAGGACCAGCTAAGACTTAACCAACTCCATCTTATCCCGCTGCTTTCACCTCCTCAGGGTGACCTTGCTTGATTCTGCAGACCATGTTAGCACCCTCTCACATGCTCTCAGAGCTCGCTCTACGAGGATCTAACTATTCCTTCATGACACCACAGTTATAATTAATTATGAGTAATTAATATCTATCTCATCGATATTAGGCACATAGGAGGGACCATGTGGCTCCTATTCACTGATGTAGCCTTAGCACAACATCTTGCACAAAACAGACACTTATATTATTTAAAAGGCCATCTTGAGCTGGGCAGACAGAAATCTATATGATTTATTTCACCTTTCTCTCACTAACTTAACTTGCAGTTCCTTGTAACCAATGACCCCTGACTAGAATGCATGCCCAGGACTTATTAGCAGAACCAGAGTCAATGCCCCACCCGGAGCGAGGAATACATACCTTAGCTTTGCAAGCAGTCATGGGGCATGGTGCACTGAGGTGGCAGGGTGCCATACATGGGTGGCCACAGTCAACTCTGGCAGTGGTGCAGGGCTGCTTGCAGGCCTCATCCATGAGACATTCTCCTTTGTGACAGAGTCTCTGACACCTGTGCATCCCACATGGTAGCACAGCATTGCAGGGTAATCCGCAGGATATATCAACCAGGTGACACGGGATGTTGCTTCGTAACTAGGAAAGACAGAAATAGCCAAATTTTCATCTCTGTGTAAAACTTGGGGCGAGTTTTAACTTCCTAGTTAAACATTTCTAAAGTTTCAAAAAGAGCATTTTTTTAAAAGTACTTTTTATCTAAAATAATAGTAGGCTTTTTTTTTTTTTTTTTAGGTGAGGCAACCCTTGGCTGACCTCAAAGATTGCAAGGACTTTGTCAGCTTACAATCCCTTATTTTTTATTTTTTATGCCTACAGCACCTCGTCTTCCTAGTTGGTCTCTCATCCAAGTACTAACCAGACCCGACCCTGCTTAGCATCTGAGATCAGACGGGATTGGGCTTGTTTGGGTGGCATGGCCGTAGACATTACGTTGATTTTTGAAGTCTGAAAGGTTAGTTTGAAGAGAACATAAATCTAAACCTTATTAATAACGCTTGTTAGGATCTCAAAGGATTTGTGGTAGTAGCCAAGTGTGATTTGGGATATGAAATTTTCAAGGTGGGTAACAAGTATAAAAATCCATATCACTAGGGAGTATTTGAAAATGCTATCACCAACTGGGAGGATCAGATGATCTCTTCCCTCCTCTGCAAACATCTAGGGCACTGAGTTGAGACAAATCTTGAAGAGTGGGGGCACTGTTGGCCCATGGTTTCAAGACTACAGGCAGGGATGTTTTATGTAATTAAATACTCAATTCTCCTCACATCTTCCAACCCATGGTCTCTCCACAGCTTTAGGCAACTGTCCTCTAAAAAATTAAGAGGCAATAGGCCATGGAACGCCCAACTAATTTTTTTCTTAAGAAACTGCCTCCTTCTAGGATTCCTCACTTGAAGAAAAAGATGCTAGAATTTTATTCCTATAGAACCAAAGGTTATTCATAATCACTCCAATTCTTTCAAAAACCCTCAAAATGAGGCATATACTTCGACTCTAGTGACATATAACTTTTACTTTTGAAGAAGCCTCCAGAGTCTAGGATATACATGCTTCTAATGTTTTGGAATCAGTATTTTGGTAGACTATAGTTCCAATCATTAAACACTTACCTACTCTACTATCAGAATGCTGGAGATAATTTTTGCACATGCTGTGCCCTCTGCTGTCCCCTCCCCACAAGACTTGTCTTATGTCCTTATTATCCTTTAGAATGTTACTTCCTCTAAAAATGCCTTCCCGGGGTAGAGGTCTCATCTATCCCCTTCACTACTTTGTACTTTGACTCCACAGGGCAGGAGCCAAAACTGCCTTGTTTACTTCTGAATCATCTAAAGCCAGCCTTTACCTAGCCATTAGAGGCACACAATAAATATTTGTTGAATGAAGTCTGAATAAGCCATCAGTACAAAAATGACATATGATTTAAGTGGTTACTCTCAGAGGAAAGGAGATTTGTGAAAGAAGAATAAATATTAAGGACTATGACCTGAGAATCACTCACAGTAAATAAGTGGAGAAAAATTTGTCTATCAAGATAAGAACACTGACAGTATGTTGTCATAAATGTCAAGAGTGTCAGGAAATGTTGGCCAAGCATTACGAAGTAAAAAGAGCAGGTTACAAAACAGTATAATCTTCATAGAATAGGGCAGAGAGTGTATCACACATGACTGATGGTGTATATACCAGAATGTTAAGAGTATTTCTGGGTAGCAGAATTATTTTCCTAATTATCTACAATGAATATGCATTTCAAAAAATAAACATTTAAAAAAGTGTTTCTAAGGGTCAATAGTCAATAGTGCCAAATATAGCTTAGAGGTATATTTCATGGTAGTGACAATGAGGAGGTGCAGATGAGCCTGGAGGAAGGCATTTGGGCCCAGATAGGAAGCTGCAAAGGGCACAGAGAGAAGGAACAGTGGCTGCTGGTGGAGAGCCCACCTCTACTCCTGGATGCTCTCACTGTAACACCTTTCCCCAGGCTAGCAGCCTCCCTGTATGCTGGTTAACCTAGAAGTTGTCTCAGAAAACAGCCCATGTTCTTAAGGACAACTGACTTAATTTTACTTATTATAACCAGATTAAAAATGGTAGAAGAATAGAGTCAAAACGCTACCTACTGTATGACTATTTATGTGACATTCTAGAAAAGGCAACACTTGTAGGACAGACAATGGATCATTGGTTCCCAGGATCTGGAGGTTAGGGAAGAATAACTATAGACAGACATAAGGAATGCTTTTTTGGTGTAGATGAACTGTTCTATATCTTGATTGTGGTGAAGGTTACGTGACTGAATGAATACTTTTGTCAAAATTCATAGACCTGTACACTAAAACTGGTAAATTTTATTTTATACAAACCATATCTTAAATAAAAAAAGAAAGAAAGAAGTGTCAATAGCAAATCTCTGCTTCTTGGAGTAGTAACTCTGAGATAAGATGAGACTAACAACTCAGAGTAGTCCAATCATAAATCTCTGGCTGGGACAATGAACACAAGAAAGAAAACTTACCTCATGTTTGCCCATGCACCATTTCTGAGTTAGGAAAGTACAAGGGGGACACTTCTCTTCACTATGACAAGAATGATATACTGTAGAAACAGAAAAGAAAAATTAGGAATAATATTTAAATAAAGCCACCTAAACTACTATACACATTATAATGGCCTATGACATGGAAATTTAAATGTAGGAGTACTTTTAGAAATGGTCACAGGAAAGTAAAAAGTGACTGACTTTACATTGAAGTGTTGAAGGATGAGTATGAGTGAGAAAAAGAAACCCAACTGAGGGAGACAGATATGCCGAACAGAGCAGAAAGGGAAACAGCTTTCTTGCCTCATCTCCTGTGGCACAATCCCAAGGTCTGTCCATTCTATTCTGTCATTCTTTGGCCCTATCTTACAAGCAACTGCTCACTTCTGCTCAGACATCTTTGTTACTCATCCATCTAACACACTTCCCCTGAGTCCTTACAATTTCCTTGCTGCCTGGGAGAGGTAGTTCATCCAAACTCATATCTACAACAAAGTCTTCCTTCTTCTACACTGCACCCTGCCTTAAGCTCTCTTACATTCCCCAATGTTCTAGTTATTATGCAAATGGCTTGCTGCCATGTTATTTGGCCCATCTTCTGTAATGGTAGTTGTGTCATGTGTATTTAATTACCAACCTCTCCCTTTCAGGAAGAACATAAGAACCTCAAGGTCCTGGGCTATTTTTTCTTCCTCTAAATCACCCTGTGTCTGACACCATGCTAGATATACAACACACTTAAGTTAAATACATGCTGAATAAAAGCAAGCTAAAATGACACAACTCACAAATGGTTAAAGTCTTACTATGGACATTAACCAGCAGGATTTGGACTTCATCTGCAAGTGAGTGAAAAGGAGGGAGAGGGTGAGTACTGGCTTAGGCATTTACTTCACACTGGTATGAACAACATAGCAGGGTCTTGCAAACTAAGCTGGAAGGCCATCCTAAGGTCCCCAAGGAAGAAAGGGGCTTTTCACTTCATGAAGAATTTACTTAATTCTCTTTTACTCTATTATCTAAAAAACTGAGAGCTGGCTGCCTATTTGTCAATCAGTCTAAATCATCAGGCAAGACTTACTGTAAGTTATCAAATCTGGTAATGTGAGTAATTTCAGGTTTGTCTCTGAGACTTGGTAAAATGAAATGATGGGAATAATATTGTCCTAGAGGAAAGCTAGCAACTAGACTGGACAGATATGAAAAATGGGTGATGACAAGCAGCTTTTGGCTGGTGTCCAAAGCAGACCATGAGAAAAATGGAAAATAACTTAAATGCTCAGCAACATCAGACCAATTGCATAAGTTATGTACATCTATGCAACAGAATACTCTATTACCATTAAAAATCTATATTGTAAATGATATTCATTGTTAAAGAAAGAGGTTAAAACTACAACAACAAAAAAATGCTAGTTAAAATAAGTTCAGTAGGATCCAACTTTTAGAAAAAAAATAGCAAATGAATATTTTGCCCATGAAAAAAGGCCCCCCAAAATATACACTAAGTTTAATTCCTAGATGACATAATAGATGATTTAATTTCCATCTTGTGACTTATTTCTATTTTTCTTTTTATATAATAAACATATATTGCTTCTATAACAAGAACAAAATAACATGGTGTGAGTAGGCTATGAGGTGTGGAGGCAAGGAGATGGGACACACCTGGATGGTCACATTCATGGATTCTGGCGCAGGTTTGGGTACACTCAGGGGGCCTGGTACCACAAGGAACTGGAGGGTAGATCACTGATGCGCCACAGTGGCAGGTTAATTCATCAAAACCTGGTGGAGCAGCAGGTGAAACAAAATAACCCTCATGAGTCTGGAATGAGCATGGACATAATCACACACACACATACACACACTTTTTTTTTTGACTTGTATTTCTAGAGAAGAATTTTTGGAGGGGTTGCTTTTTTAAAAAAGGGTTTTTTTTTAAATGAAAGTTGAGCTGATAACAGAGGAGCAGACAGATACATTTTTACTTGTAGCAAACTAATTTCATGAACCCAAGACAGTTTTATACGTCTTTTATAAACAACAGATCGATAGGCCATATCTTTTTTAAGAGAACAGAAGACCTCCACTAAAAATACAGCTCTTTTTTTTTTTTTTAAATTGTTTTGGTTAGGAAAATGTATAGAGATTATGAGAGCTACAGGTAAATAACATACATACAAAAATATCCATTTGAATATAAACCCTAAAGATCTACTGAAGCCATTCAAAAAAATTCTTATAGGTTTAAGCAACATCTATGATGCTAGAAATGTGAAGCTGAAATGAAGTGTAAAGCTACAATTGAGTTCATCGGGCACAGTTCACAGCCAAATCAAAATGAGTGCTCACATGGGACAGTTCTAGCAAGCAGCCCACTCTGTCAAGAGCTCTCCTAACCCTTTGATGCCAAGGGGAGCCAGTTCTCTAACTCTGGGCCTTGGTAGAGGCCAGGCCCTTGGGCATGGTTCTCAACTAGAGCACCTAAGTTGGTAAGTCCAGGGTCCTCCAGGATTCCCCCACCACCTTCTGTTCTTTTCCAGTTAGCACTTTTCAGCAAACCTTTCAGAAACTACACAATATGTTAGAAAGAACCCTGTAAATACAGTCAGGAGGCTTAGGCTTCTAGTTCTAGACCTACTTTTCACTTGCTCAGAGACTATGGGCAGGTAATTTAACCCCTCTGAGCTTCCTTTTGGTCAAATGGGGATATGAAACTCTGACCTTTCCACTCAACAAGCTTATTGTAAGGATGAGCTAATATATGTGAAATAGCTAGGTAATGTGTTAGGGGCCATGTATGGTGTTTCAATGAAACTCTGTGTGACTTACAAGAAAGCACTGACTCAACTTGCTTTAGAAAGAAGACAGGCCTACCATTCTAAAGAAGACATTTTGGAAAACCCTGATTTAGGCCAATTTTAATGCAGCAGTTCTCAAAGTGTGCTCTGTTTCCTAGGGGTCCCTGAGAGCCTTTTAGGGAGTCCACAAGGTCAAAACTCTTTTTATAATAATACTAAGGTGTTATTTACTTTTTTCACTTATGTACACATTTGCACTGATGGTACAAAAGCAAAAAAACTGCCAGGGCCTTAGTGCAAATCAAGACCGTAGCATTAAACTGTGAGCATTGTAGTTTTCACTACCAAGCACTTAGAGTAAATTAAAAAATGCCAGTTTTACTCAAAAAGGCCTTGATGAAGCTAGAAATGTGAAGTTGAAATGAACCTCTAGAAGTTGAAAAAAATCTCTTGACCCTTGAATACATGTCTTTTTAATATTCTGTGAAATGAAATGGGAAATCTGCATAAAGCACTTTTGCTGAACACAAAAAAATATTCTGGTTGTTTTAAAAAAATGTACTTCTTTGAGCTGTGAGCTGAATTAACATCTTTTTATTCTCTCAAAACACCATTTTTACTTAAAAGAACACTGACAAACTACAATTATTTAGACTTATGTACTTGGCTAATGTTTTAGCAAAAAGTGAACAAAGTGAGCCTGTCAAGAAAAATGACTTTGTTGCCAATGATAAAATTCAAGCTTTCAATGACAATAGAATATTTGAAAACATGTACCACTAAGAGCTTGACAACTTTCTAAAACATTTCCCAAGACTTTTCTGATGAGATTGGTAGTTATATTAATGTATGAGTTTTTATTTAAATTAATTATTATTTTTTTATGGTGACACTGGTTAATGAAACCTAATAAGTTTTAGCTGTACATTTTAACAGTAAGGCATATATATATTTGCACTAGGTAATGTACAAGTTTTTAATAGCATAACACAAAAATTTGTCAATATTTCAAAGATCTGCGTAACCCAGTGAAAAATTATTTTCCAAATTATCAGTGTATAATGTAAAAGAGCCACTCAAAATATAACAAAAATCAATGAATTTCAATGTGACATTGAACAAAAACAAACACTGACTTAGGTCCCTTCTGAAGTGAGGCTGAGTTTTGGTGTAATATCAAAGGAGAAAGCCACAATTATTTGAAGAAGTTTTAATAATACTCATTCTTTTTCCAAATAGCTGTTGGGGTCAGATTTTTTTCATATGCCTCAACTATATTGCAACAGACTGATAGAGCAGATATAAGAATTCAATTATCTTATATTAAATGAGACATCTACTCTTCTTACTAATTTTTTAAAATATACTTTTAAAAAAATAAATGTTATTTATGTTAACATGTAATGCACATATTTTTTAAAAAACAAACTAATAAATCAATATTTAAAAAATGTCTTAGTTTTGAGTTCTCATATGATAAATATAGCTATAACCCACATAAAAAGAGCTTTTGAAATCCTCAATAATATTTAAGATTGCAAATAAAAAGTTTGCAAGCTGCTGTTAATAAGAGAGAAAGAAGACTTGCTGAAGACAGAACCTGGGTCAATAATATTTAAGAGGCAGGTAGCAAAAGAGGTATCCATTAAAGAACCAGACTTCATCTTAGGATTGTTGCCTACATGCCAAGTTTCAAACATTCAGGACAATAATATAGCACTAGGAATAACTTAAAAAAAAAAAACCTCAACATATCTGAAATACGAAGTCTTATTAGTTCAGTAATCCATACCAATCTAAGCATTATCAATCTTTCAAAATATATTACGCCTGAATTTCCAGAAAATTCTTATAATAAAGTATACAGTAAAAACTCTCACTAGCTTGCCAGCATGTCTGGCAGTTCCCACGATGACAAGGTTCTTCGCATCTATGAAGGCCACAACGGAGTTTCCGCCCACAAATCAAAGGACACTTGTGCTCCTTATCCTAGGAAGAGGGGTTTACGTTTTAGATAAATAACCATAAGATTAATAATAATAAAAGAAGGCTCCCTACGTTTATGGATGAAATGAGAGCTTGGGATTAGCTTTGAAATAATCAGGGAGGAGGAATTAGTGGGGATGTAGAGTCATGAGCTGATCACTACTAAAGCTGGATACTGGGTATAGGGGATTCATACTAGTCTTCCTGCTTTTGTATATGTTTGAAATTTTCGACAAGAAGTCTTTAGCCTTCAAACACTGGTTTATAACTAGGTCTTGACATACTATATAATTTCATCACACTTCACCTTATCAATATATACATTTTAAAAGTAACAACAATTATGTATTTTATATATACATATACATGTGTGTATGTATGCACTACTCCGCTATTGGTACTGGGTTATCTTGTTTACACAAATACACATGACAAGAAAAAACAGTACCGACAGCCAGGTAGTGCTTCCTTTATTTAGTTCCATAGAAATGAGTATTTCAGTAACTAAACCTTGCTCCTTTCAAAAACACCACACTGATTTTGCTGCAAACCTGACCCAAGGAGTATATAAAATCTGAAGCCCAAGTAGCTAAGGCCAGGCCAGTCTGTGTGTTGGGACAGCACACAATCTCCCACAGAAGACTGTACACTGATCTAGTAGTTTTGGGCTGTGGAACCTGAGGCCTTCTGTCTTTCGTCTTTCTCTTCCTCTGTGTTGCCATTGGCTGACTTCTTGACCTAGCTGAGGTCAGCTTGATTTGAGCAGCTCCAACTCCTGCTCAGGGGCCTGTTCCAGTGATTTCTCAATTTGGGCTGCATTCCAGATGGCTAAGGCCTCCAGAAGCCCAGGCCCCAGATGAATGCATCTGACTGTGCCCAATGGTAGGTCCACTTACCACACAACATATCTCATTACATTTATGCCGTCCACACAACCGTTTCTTGTTGCACCGCTTGTCACACATAAATGTAGCATCTGCTGTGGGCAATTATAAATGAAAAAAATATGCATATAAACATTACTCCAATAACTATTTGAGTGACTACAGGCTGAAGAAATACAAATGTAACAACGTAAATAAAATGGTGAAATGTTATGGTGAAAATGCATATTAAAATATCATTTTTCATTCAGATTGTCAAAAAATAGAAAAGAAATAGGAAGACTGCTTAATATATGGTATGGGTGAAGGTGTGGAGAAAAAGGCACACAAACTTGGCAGATAAGAGTACAAACTTTTAGAATATATATATATATATATATATATATATATATATATATATCAAAAATATAAGTAGTAATTCTATTTTAAGGAATCCTTCCCTATAGATATAATTTCAGGTAGCTAAGACACTAAGAGTACAAGCAACAAAAGAAAAAAAATAAATTGAAAACTTTTGTGCATCAAAGGACACTATCAAGAAAGTGAAAAGACAACCCACATGATGAGAAAAAAATATTTGTAAAGGTCTCTTACAACTCAACAACAAAAGGATGAACAACCCCAATTTAAAAATGGGCAAAGGACTTGAACAGATTCTTTTCCAAAGATATATAAATGGCCAATTACATGAAAAAAGTTCAGCATCGTTAGTAATCAGGGAAATGAAAATCAAAACCACAACATATGACTTCATACCCACTTAGAATGGCCATAATAATAAAAAAATAAAAAACAGAAAAAAACAAGTATTGGAGAGGATATAGAGAAACTGGAACCCTCACACACTGCTGGTGTAATGTAAAATGACATAGCTGCTGTGGAAAAATTACACAGAATTACCATATGATACAGCAATTCTACTCCTAGGTATACACCCAAAAGAACTTAAAACAGGTTTTCAAATAAAATTTGGTACAAAAGTTCACAGCAGCACTATTCACAATAACCAAAAGATGGAAACAACCCAAATGTCCATTAATAGATAAATAGATAAACAAATGGTAGCACATACATACAATGGAATTCTTCAGTCATAAAGAGGAATGAAGTACTGATAGATGCTACAACATGGATGAACCTTGAGAACATGCTAAATGAAAAGAGCCAGGCACAAAAGGTTACATATTATATGATTCCATTTATATGAAATACTTAGAATAGGTAAATCCATAGAGACAGAAAGCAGATTAGAGGTTGCCAGGGGCTCAGGGTTCGAAGTGAGTGGGAAGTGGAAACTTAATGAATACAGGGTTTTCTTTGGGGTGATGAAAATATTTTAGAACTAAACAGAGGTGATGATTATACAACAATGTGAATGCACTAAATGCCACTGAATTGCACATTTTAAAATGTTTCGTTCTATGTTATGTGCATTTTATCTCAATAAAAAAAAGTGGGCTAGGTGCTGAAGTGTTTATGAGTGAAATGTTTGAGATTTGTTGACTTCAATGAAAATAAAAAGTAGAAAAGGGAGGAGGGACAGAAGAAACAAGATAGGCAAAATGTTGATAATTGTTGATGATGGGTGATACATACACACAAGTATCTCTACTTTCAGATATGATTGAAATTTTTCATCATAAAGTTTTAAAAGGTGGAATAAGATGGTTACTGTAATAGTTGTAATGAAGAAAAATTGGAGACAATCTAAATGACCACCCAAGGGCAACAGTGAACTATACTATGGTATACCCCACACAATGAAAGAGGGAGAGCTATATATACTGATAGGGAAAAATGTCTTTATTACGAGGGGAAGAAAAGCCCCAAGTTACAAACAGAATTTTTAGTATAAACCTAAGTTTAGGGGGGAAATCAAAACTGTACTAGCATGTGTATATATCTGTATGAATACAGAAAATGATTTGGACCCACACCCAACATGATATTGATAGTGATAGTGGTGTAATTAGGTAAGTGGTACAAGGAAGTAAAAATGGGAAGAGGGTGTATTTTCATTTTTTACTTAAAAGTGTACCAATGTTGTAATTTTTTTCAAGTTATGTTTTTAATAACCAAAATTTTGACTAAGGTTTTTATGTAGGTATTTGTTCAGCTCCCATACAGCGACTCCCCACCTTCTTCAAGATAAGACATCCTTAATTTTGTTCAGAAATTGGACATCCATGTGCAATGCAATTGCAGAGGTATATGTTGACTAGTCTAGCCTGTCATGAAAATCCCATTCTCCTTGTTAGTGAAGGTTTAGGCAGAAGAATATGACACAAAGTATATTAAGAACCTTTCAGGATTCTTGCTCTTAAGAAGAGAAGTTTAAGAATCTTTTTTCCTCCATATGTTATTAGATGAAGACTCAGGTGTGGAATTGCTGTAGCTAACTTATACCTATGAGAGGAAAACCAAGAAAATCACAGAGAAGCTAAACTGGATCCTGGAACCAATGAGCTTGGAATTAACAAACCTTGAACCTGTTCTGCCTCCAGACTTCCTGTTATGTGAGACAGTAAACCCTTTGATTGCTAAAGTCAATTTTCCTTGGGTTTTCTGATAGCTACAGCCGGAAGCATCCTAACCAAAACAGCTTTCTTTCTGACCAGAATAAAAGCTTTTACTTTGTACATATTTATTTTCTATCACTTTTCCAAAAAGGTTTTAAGGTGGCTTAAACCAAAGACTATGTTAGTAAGACAGGTATAGAAGCATAATAGAGTGGGTCAGCAGGATCAAAAACAAAAGAAGAAACAATATTCTGGGCCTTAAGGGTAAGAAGGCTGCTGGCTGAATCCCTGTTCCAGGCATTCAACAGTCCTAGATCCTTAAGGGAATCAAGCATCAGAGTCTGTGTGTAAAAAGTTTGCTTCACTAAATATTATTTATTTTCAGTTCTCCCTGCAAATATTTTATTATGAAAATTTTCAAACATATAAAAAAGTTGAAGCAATTTTGCAGTGAACATTCACATGCCCACTACTATATTCTACCATTACTTTTTCACACATCTATTCTTCTATACACTCATGAATTTATCTTATTTTATCATTTAATATAGATTTCATCTTTTTTTAAGTTTATTGGGGTAACACTGGTTAACACAATTATATAATTTTCAGGTGTACATTATAATTTGACATCTATATATTTTATTGTGTGATCACCACCCAGAGTCCAGTTTCCTCAGCTACCATATATTTGATCCCTTTTTATCTTATTTTTATTTGATGCATTTCAAAGTAAGCTGCAGACATGAGTATTCTTCCCCTAAAATTTTCAGCACTTCATTAACTAGAATTCAATTTATGGTTCTTTCTTATGAGGTAAAAGTTATACACAATCAAATGCCCAAATTTTAAGTGGACTTTCACTGACTTTAGACAAATACATAACCCTACATAACATTACCTTCCCAGAAAGTTCCCTCATGTCCCTTCCCAGTCATACCTTCACTTTTGAGACTGGTACATGGAAGCTCCTATGGAAAAAGAAAAAGAAAGGGTAACTACTTTAGGAATAAATGAAACAACACAACTATAGTATAATGCTAAATGTAACACGTATATCCCAAATATCCTGTATTTCTTTGCCAGTCAGTTTATTCACCAACTTCAACTGTCTGGAGCAAGGTTAGCCCAGTCCCTATATTAATATGCTTTACTCACAACAGGGCTCCAGGTTTACTCACTTTTCATGCAAATATAATTGTAACAATCTTTGTTGTCTGGCCTCCAAATGCACAGCAGACTAAGTACTATAAAATCTGAATGAAAGAAAAACTGCTACAGGTAGGCAAAGCAAAGAGAAAGAATTGCCCAGCAAGGGTACATATAGACAGAACAATAAAAAAAGACCAGATGTAAGAATTGAAAATACACAACAATCCAATATCATTTAGTGCTGGGGTAAACAGCTCTGCACACTCAAAAGCAACCCTAACAACATAGCTGGACGGTGGCAAAGTGGAATACAGTAGTCCTTTGGCATTCGACATTTTATTACTGTGGTTTTCACTATGTGTGAATGGTTCCAAAGGTCTATCACATGCAATTTTATGGTGGCATGATCCTAAATAAAATGTATGGTGAAGCTGGTGTATAGCAAGCAAGCCACTCACTTGGGGGAAGAGTGAACCTGGCTGGTTGTCCAGCATCTACATCTGAATTTGGCCTTGATGACATTTATAGGTTGCCATGTACTAAGAAACAAACAAAAGCATTCCTTCTACTGAAATGACCCTGAAAAAAATAGGCAGCTACTATACTAGATAAAAGAAGTGGTCTAACAAATTTAAGCTTTTTGACTAGAAGATGTTTTAGATAAATTAATGAGTTGGCTGGGTTTGATAATATGAAAAAGTCCCCAGAAGCTCTCTAAAGGTGTAAAGGAAAGGTGACTCATGAAATTGACTTGTATTTGCAAAAATTCAATTTATGCATAGCTTTTCAAGAATACACTCACTGCCATGGGGTCCACTATTAGAGGGCAAAGGGTAAATGAGAAGCAAAAAAAGAAAAAAGCGAAGAGAGAGAGAGAGAGAGAAAGGGATCGCTGGGGAGAAAGCAGCAAACTGACAGTAGCCATTTCAAGCTCAGGCATCCCAGGCATCCCAAACTTGCTTGTGATTTTTGATCACAAAGAGCTCCTCTGGGCATTACCAAATTGTGATTACTAAATTGCAGTATCTCAAAGCCTTAGAAGTATAAAATAATCTTGTACTTGACATTTAAAATTCCTTTACTGCCCTATGTATTCCATGGTTTCTTTCAGACCCTGGCCCATGCTCTGCTGGGAAGGGTGCCAATATGCACTGAAATGACTAGCAGTAGGTCAGAGAGCAGGACAGATCAACATTCAGTATGTTCCTCAAGTTGATTACCCGAAGACTTCCACAGGAAGGCTTCCTGCCTCTTCTGGTTAGACATAGGAATTGGCACTATGGCCTAAATCCAAAATGGTAAGACACCCCTTTTATAACACAAAGTCCAATCAAAACTGCCCAAGGTAGAAATGAGACAAATGGACTATATTTATCAAATTATATATAGTGAACAATCAACCTTACCCAAAGAGAGGTCTGGCTTTTTCTACTGGCTTCTAGGTGGTAATATCTAAGACTCTGGAATATGCCTGATAAGAATGTCACTGTGTACATGCCTGGGGCCTTCGATCACAAGTAACTGGGGTCATATAGTCTAATAATGTGAGTTAGAATACAGACTGGCCATACTGTATATTCTTAAGGTAGAGGTTGGCCACACCAAAGACCAATGATATGATTTAGGGTGGAGGCTTTGAGTCACACAGTTATCAGCAGACCTCTAGAGGGGGGGACTGGAGACTGAGATCAGCTACAAGGGCAGTCAACCATGTCTTCATAATAGTCCCAATAAAAACTGAACATTCAGGCTTGTGTAAGCTTCCTTGGTTAGCAATACTCCATCGTAATGTCACATACTGATGCTGAAAAAGTCACACTGTTCCAGCTCTATGGGGAGAAGACAACTGGAAGCTTCACATTTAGTACTTTCTTGGACTCTGCCTTATGCACTTCTTCCTTTGGCTAATTTTAATTTTTATCCTTTTCCTGTAACATACTGTAACCATAAATATAAGAGTTTTCACTGAGTACTGTGAGCCTTTCTAGTGAATTATCAAACTTTGAGGGTGGTCTTGGGGACCAATGGACTTGCAGTTGGTATCAGAAGTTAGAGTGGTCACATGGACTGTTCTAATTCAGTTGTCTAAACATTTGCAGTTGGTGTCAAAAGTGAGGGCAATCTTGTGGACTGTGTTCCCTTTAACTTCTTAGTTAGCCAATTAATTCCTTGTAACAGTGCTACTGTTCTCTTCTGGCACCTAGCATTATTACACTTGTATTTGCCCTATCTCTATTATTGCCCTATCTCTATTATTGGCCTCTGAGCTGTGAGCACTAGATCCTTCTGTGGAACCAATACCTATCCTACAACTTGGTCCACAGTGGTGTCAGTATACATTGGCTAGATCGAATAAATCATACATAGTATGAAAGGTATAAAATTAAGGTTATTTTCATTCCTCCCCTCCCATAATCACCAAATTAAAAGGCACAGGTGGCAACAACTGTAGCAATGTTTGGGATTTACCTTTGTTCTGAAAGAGCATCTGCAGGAAATAACTGATGTGCGAGAACATGGTCCACAGTCTCCCTCATGGCAGAGCTTCTCACAGGTATGAATGAAATCTTTAATAAAAATGAAAAGAGCTGGGAATGAAAATTACAACTATGCATTTCAGACTCCCAAATTCACTAGGTGCTTTTATCTTCTATTTCTCTTCGTTGCAACTCCACAATCAAAGCTGAGGGAAGAAGGATGTCATCAATGCCTCTTCCCCTGTCTTTCCTTTATCCAATAGGCTGGGCCTTTTCCAGCAAGAACAGGGCCCAGCATTAGTTACTGGACTATGCTTTAGATGCATGATGCTTTGCCTAAGTCAAAGAATGGATCTTCTGTCTCCTTCCTTATTTTTGCCCCAAGTCTCCAAGTTAGCCTTGGATACAATTAAAATTATAGCCATGGATGACTTTACTGGTGTTAATGACTGCAAATCTGGTGATCATAAATAATCAGAAGCCACAATCCATACCCTGTTGCCTCAAACTTTTGAACATCTGGTGATAGGTGGCCTGCCATTCATTTTGCTAAATTAGGTTTAGGCTAAGTCTTGTTTCAAGGATCCCTCAGAGACTGCTCATAGTCTCTTTCAATAGGTGCTGTTCACACAATGTATTTTTTCCATCCTTTTACTTTCAGCCTAATTGTATCTTTGACTCTAAAGTCTATTTCCTAAAGGTAGCAAGCATATCTTCCTTCTCTCCCCACCAACCCCCCCACTAAATTTGGTCTGACAATCTCTGCTTTTTAATGGTTTAATCCATTCACATTAACATGACTATTGATATAGTTGGATTTACATTTGCCATTTCACTTAGTTTTCTACATCTTGTATCTTTATTGTTAATCTAATCTTCCTTTACTGTTTTCTTTTGCATTAAGTGAATGTTTTCTTCTGTAATATTTTTCTTCTTTAATGGTATTTTTCACTAAAGTTTTTGAGTTTTATAATGTTTATTCTAGATTTACCATATGTACCTTATCAGAATATACTTCATATTTAATGAACTAACCTAATTCCAGTGAAGCCTTACTCCTATATAGCTCATCTCTCTTCCTCTTTTGTGCTATTACTGTTACACAATAATGTTATATATATAACATATATAATCTATGTTACAAACCCAATAATACATTGTTATATTACATTATATGTTTATTAAAGAAGCTGAGAAAAGAGAACAAGTATATATTTATAGTTATATTTTTCTTATTTACCATTTCTGGGTTCCTTCATTTGTTGCTGTGGATTAGAGTTACCATTACTCCGATACAACTTTGATACCTCCTACCTTCTTTGTGCTGTTATCAGATATATTTCTATATTATAGGCCCAACATTCCAATTATATACATATTATTTTACACAACTGCTTTTTAAATCAGTTGAAAAAAGAATATGCACTTATACTGTCTTTTATAATTACCTTCACTATTTTTTTAAATGTGGATTTGAATTTACATCTTGATTTACTTGGTTTCAGTCTAAAAAACTTCTTTTAGTTATTTATTATAAAGTAATCTGCTAGTAACAAAATTCTCCATTTTGACTTTCAATTTGAATGACAGTTTTACTAGATATAAGAATTGTATTTGGCAGGGCTTTTTCTTTCAGCACTTTGAATAGATCATTTCATGGCCTTCTTTTTGTGATGCAGTGTTCTCCATTGTTTCTAACAAGAAGTCTGTTGTTAATCTTATAGGACTTCCCTTGGGTCATTTTTCTCTTGCAATTTTCTCCTTGTTTTTGGCTTCCAGTATTTTTACTGTGTGTTTAGGTGTGGATTTCTTCAAATTTACCCTATTTGAGTTTTTTGGGCTTCTTGGATATATAGATTAATGTTTTTCAATAAATTTGGAAAATTTTCAGCCATTATTTCTTCAAATATTTTTCTGTTCCTTTCTCTGATGTTTTATATATATATATATATATATATATATATATATATATATATATATATGTAAGTAAATATATGTTTATATATTTTACTTAAATATGTCCCACATTTCTGAGGCACTGTTCATTTTTCTTCATTCTATTTGCTCTGTGTTCTTGGGTTATATAATTTCTATTTCTCTATCTTCACAATCATTGAGCCTTTCTTCTTCCAGCTCAAATCTACTGTTGAACCCCTTTAATAAATTTCTCATTTTAATTATTAAACTTTTCAATTCCACATTTTTCATTTGGTCCTTTTTAAATAACTTTTATCCCTTTATTGATATTCTCTATTTAATGAGACATTGTCTTTATAACTTCCTTTACTTCTTTAGGCATGATTTTCTTTAGTTCTTTGAAAGCATTTATAATGACTACCTTGAAGTTTTTGGTAAATCTGACACCACTCACTCACAGAAAACAAACTTTCTGTTGCCTGTGTTTTTTCCCTGTTTCTCTGCATACTTCGTAATTTTTTATTGGAAACCAGATGTTTTTGGTAATATATTATTTGTAGATACTCTAGATACAGCTTCCTCTCTCCAGGTTTTTTGTTCTTGTTATTCATGCTTGTTTAGGTTATTATAATGAAATCTTTTCCCTCTATGGTATGAAGCCTGAGGTGTCATTCTCTGGATGACACAGCTTTGGGGATATGCACTCACCGAGATGACAATGGTTTTAGCAGAGTTCTCTTTGACTATCTCTTTCCCTAATCTCTCTGGTAAGCTATCTGTCATATTTGGTACTACTCACTCTTAAGGCTCCACTAATTGCTGACTGGTTGCTCTACTGTTTTCAACAATGCCCTAGGGCATAAATTGCTCAGCAGTCTAATTTGGGCAAGTCTGTGAGGTTTGTTCTGATCACAGGAGGGCTCCTCCCAGCTATTTTTCACTGTTCCCAGTGCCGCCCCCCACCACCCGCCCCCAACAAACTGGCCTAATAGTTTAGCTTGTTGCTTTTGTTGTTAATTAAAAGGAGTTATTGTTTTCCAATGGGCCTTAGGCCTGAACTTACCCCCGCCCCCAACTGTTTCAAATTAAAGACAGTTCCTTTGGGGAGTACTATGAAGCTATCTTTCTTAAAGACTGCCTCTTCCTCTGGGAAGACTCAGCCACCATGGGTGCTGAATGGAACAGTAGCTTCTGGTTTTCCTGTCTTACTTCCTCTAGCATGAAACCTGGAGTGAGGGTGATTGGGACCCCAGTATTTTAGCCTATTGTGATTAAGGTAGAGCCTCCAACTCATGGGTGGGGCTGTGCGGAAAAGAGAGCCCCCACCTCTCATATGCAATTATTAGGAATTTAGCCTCTTCAACTAGGAGTTATAGGGGATGAGAAATGCTGGTAGTCTGTTCCACCTATGAAAAACCCTAGACTGGGAGCTGAGGGTAGAGAAAGCTCCATTTTGGGCACATTCTCCTGAGTGGGGCTTTTGTTAAGCTGAGCTGGGGGTAAGCTAGGAGAGAGGGTAGAAGTGGGTTGTGACTCATATGACACAGATTCTTGTTGTTCTTACTGAGTTTCAGTAGTATTTTCTTCAATAAATATTTTTTAATTGATATATACCTTTATGATAATTTCCAGAGACTTTATATGGTTGCTTGTTTGGTTTTCCCTAGCTTTGCTGTTTTGCTGAGGAGTAGGTCCAAGTAGCTTCCCATGCTACCATCCTGAAAGCAGAACTCCACCCAGTCTTTTGTACTAATGCTGTATATCTAGAATGGAAATTTCCTACTGGGTGAGATGCTAAAAGACCTAAATAAACTTTCTACAGATAAGCCAAATCTGAATAAACTTGAGAGCCACCGTTACCAGTAGCCATGGGCTTGCCTTTGAGCAGCTCAATCTAATTCAGTCTAGTTCTTGTTCCTTCTCCAGATTAGTTCATACTGATAGAAACTATCCTTTTCCTGCTCAAGTCCTTTTACCTTAATTATTTCATATTTCCTCTTTTTCTCATTGCCAACAAGCTATCTTAGCCTCAGGGTAGGATTTTGGTCATTATATATAAAATTCTTATAAAACTAACTCATGTGCTTTCTGAAAAGGGAAGACCTCTACCATCCTTCTTGATTTAGAAGTCACTTGATCTCTATTTCACAAGGCTTATCTGAAGATAAATTTTCACAGTAAACATGAATAACCAATAGATTGATATTCCTAATGCAGTTGTAACATGTTATTAAAGTATGAGAAGAGAGTATTTCTCCTCTATACATAATTTTAAAATCAGATTGAAAAAAAGAATTAGGTAAGGTGCTCCTACTAGTTCTTGCTGATACTTTGAAAAAACGTGAAATCACTTTTCAATAAAAACAGAAACCAAACCTAAAAATTCTAGCTTTACCAAATTAGTCATAGGGACATCACTCTTATTCAGATTTAGCTGCCCAATTTCATTTTTCTAAACACAAAGCCTTTGGAACACTCACTTAGGAGAGAAGTTTCCAGGTCACTACATAACTGTACACATATATTTCCTAAGGACTGACTCAGAAAGTCTCAGTTAAAAACTCAGACTATTACTTTATAGCTAATTTCAACAAGTTTTTTTCTGGTTTCTATATCCAAGTAATCAGAAGCCCCAGTCAGAAGAAAGAGTCACTACAGATGGGGCGGTAGGCATGCTAAAAGCACTGAAGAAATAAACAAAAAGCTTTAATAAGTAGATAAAACAGTTCAAACTGCACGTTGTGTGGGGAAATCACCTGAGATACCTCAGCAAGCCCTGATGGCATCACTGTATTCAGCATAATACTATCACTGAGGTTCAGGAAAATGACTCTGGGTCAATAAAGAAAAATAAATTATCCACAGTTACCTTTGTTTAAAGAAAGAAGAGAATTTTAGAAAAATGTTCATCTAAAATGATGCTCAGGAGATACTATTTTCAGCTAAATGGGAAACTAAGCTATAAAGAATGACATTTCTTAAGTGGTCCAAATGGCTGAACTTTTATTGTACTTAGAAATTTAGTTAAGACGTTCCTATTGTATGAAAATGTTTTTAAACACTTACCAAAATCTGGATTAACACTTACTAAACACTTATCAAAATCTGGCATTCATACTAGTGTAGGCTACTAAGAGAAATAATAACTCCCTTGAAACAGAATTTCACAGCTGACCTTAGTTAGCAACAAAATACCCAATTCTGAAAGAGATCTCTTGGGCAAGTTCAAATTTCTGTAAGTATAGTTTGAGGATGAAAGGAAAAGTGCCCAGACAAATTTGATCATAATATTTAGAAAAATCTCTAATATTGTAACTGGAATTTAAAAACATTTTGCTTAAGTTGTCACTGCTGCCAAACATTTATACTCTTATGCCTACTAGTTACCTAAGGAACCACAAGGCAGAGGCTTGCCGCACACTTTTCCACATGAAGGGACAGGATCCATACAGCTTTTCCGACCACTACTTCCAAGTTCTAGCAGTTGGCTGAGAGGAGTTTGCCCACAAGGGCAACACCGCACCAGCTGCGGAAGCCGTGGGCATGGCTGACAGGGCTGAGGGTGGCACACTTGAGAACACGTGTGGTTGCCACATTTCAAGTCCCTGTTAAGGAATACAAGAGACTATTATATAATTGTTGCATAAAATACAGCTTTAGTCTAACTGAGAAAAACATAAAACCTTACTTGCCACATATCTTTAAACAGCCAAAGTCTCCAAATCCATCAGACTTTCCTACATCTGTTCCACATAATACATCTCGGGAGATGCTGCCACAGTAGCATACTTAAGGACACAATTTCAAAAACAAAAGATCAGTAACCTCTATGGATTCTTAAATTTTCTAATCAATCTATAAAAAAACACAAAATGCTGTTCATTAGTACTGATCAGACCTGATGCAGAAATAAATGTGGCTTATACAGCAGCTCTAAATCCTCACCTAAAAGCTTTATCACAGGAAGAAATAAAAAAAGCCTTGTTAGACTGTTAGAATCTGATGGTGCCTCTGTAGCATATCCCCAAACAGCATTAAAGTGAAGCAACCCTCTAAATTAAGAGACTACCATTTGGTTCATAAGGCCATGGTTGAAAACCAAGAATTGTGAGGCTCCCTGGAGTGCAGGGAGTAGTGAGCACTTGTGTACTTTTTTGGGAACTTATTTATAGTTGTCTTGATGATATGGATTCATCTCAAACCTGTAGTCACAAAAACTATTAGCTCTGGTACCTTGGGTAGAGAGAATTGAAGATATAATAATGCTTAGATAGTTTTCATTATTTTAGTTACGTAATACCACCATAGGTTATTGTCCTACAGAATTTGGACAATAGATTTAAAATGCTATTTAAAAGTAATTGCTTGGGAAATCTTAAAAAAGTAACTACTTGAAAGGGGTCCAGAGAAACCAAAATAATCTTTAAAAAAGAATGAAGTTGAAAGAGTTAAACTACTGATTTCAAGACTTACAAGGTTACAGTAATTATGATAGTGCAGTTATTGGTATAAAGACAGACTATTAGATCAGTGGAAGAAAGAGACTCACAAGTACACAGCCAGTTGATTTTCAACCGAGATGTTAAGTTAATTTAATGGAAAAAGGAGAATATTTTTACAAATGTTGAATAACTGTATGTATGTATGGAAAAAAAAATGAACCTGAACCCTATCTCACTCTTTACACAAAGATTAATTCTACATGGATCATGGACTTAAATGTAAAATTCAGTAACGAAGCTTCCAGAAGAAACTATAAGAGAATGTTTCTATGACTTTGGGGTTAGCCAAAGATATCTTGGACAGAGCAAGAAAAACATAAATCATGAAAGAAAAAATTTAAAAATTGAACTTCATTAGACTTAAACATTTCTACTCATCAAAAGATGCCATTAAGATAATGAATAAACCACAGACTGTATTTAAAGTACTGCTATAAATCAACAGAGATCAGCAACTTAAACAGTGAGCCAAAGACTTGAATAGTTACTTCGCAAAAGAAAATATATAATGACCAATAAATACATGAAGGGTGCTTAACATCTTTAAACTCTAGAGAAAGGTTAATTAAAAGCACAATAAAAGTGAAATAGTACAACCGCTTTAGAAAACAGTCTGACAAATCCTTAAAAGGTTAAACACAGAATTACCATGTGACCCAGCAATTCCACTCCTAGGTATATACCCCAAAGAGATAAAAATATAAACTGGAAATGGATGTTCACAGAAGCATTATCCACAATAATTGAAACGTGGAAATAATCCAAATGCCTATCAACTGATGCATGGATAAACAAAATGTGAAATGTCCATAAAATGGAATACAGATACCCCTTATGATGAGGTTACATCCCAATAACACCTTAGCCTAGCCTACCTTAAACATGCTCAGAACACTCACATTAGCTTACAGTTGGGCAAAATCATCTAATGCAAAGTTAAATTTATAATAAAGTGCTGAATATCTCACGTAATTTATTATGTGTATTACTGCTTTCATACCATCATAAAGTAAAACAAAATATAAGTTAAATCATCATTAAGTTGGAGACTGTATTATTCAGCCAAGAAAAGGAATGAAATATTGATACATGCTACGAAATGGATGAACCTCTAAAACACATTAGGAGAAAGAAGTGTTACAAAGGACCACTTATTATATGATTCCTTTGTTTCTATGATTGCGTTTAACATGCAAGGATCCTGGGCTATAATGTATTGGTGCCCTTCAGAGCTTTATCTTATCAAATTTTACCTTGGTGGCATGCATTGATCAATCTTGGCACTTACATTAAGAAACAGCCCTATAAAATGTTTTGTTATGTGTGCTATAAGAATTTTATGTAAGGAACTGTGCCATATATTACTCAATATTCTCTTAATGAGATTCTCCTGGAAAAAAATTGTCTGGTCTTAGTTCTAAGAATAATTGTTTTTTTTCTCAGAAACTATAATCTCTTTTTATCCTAAGAACCCTGTATAACTGACCTAATGTTTGTCTTTATAGTTTTTAGCTATAAGTCATTCTATGTCCCTAGCATTGTTTTTCTTTCTCTTTTCACATATTTTATGCTTTGTTACATTTCATATATTCTTACATGCTGCCTCAAAACCATTTTGAGATAAGGCAGGAGTTAAGTATGCACTGGCAATTTTGTCTTAGCAGAACAGACTGTGGTGTGGGAGAGTCCCTTTGATCTCTGGACCATTTTTAGCTCCTGATTCTTTTTAGGCTTTTACTTAGTTAAATCAAAGTCTTTCTGTATAATTTTGTATGGATCTCAGTCTCTTCCCTTCTACTTTTGAGCAGGTGATTTTTCAAACGCAGTTGAAGACTTTTCATTTGTCCACATTAAATAGCTAGCAAAGTATTTTGGCCATAAATATAGTTTATCTTCTCAAATTATAATTCTCCTAGGATCCCTTTCAGCCCTATCTAGAGTTTAAATAAGCATTTCTTCTGGGTCTTCATTCCTGGGTTGATAAAAATGCCGAACAGGTGAAGGCTGGTATGCTCACCACTTACTCTGGTTCAGTACGATCCGGCAAGGCTGGCACTGACCCCCATGGCACAGCTCAGCACAGTGGTGCTGACCACAATTCAAAAGATTCTCACATGGGTTAGAACAGTGGACTGAGACAGCCTGACCACAACGAACTGTGTGCCTGTAAAAACAGTAAAGATAGCATTAGTCTAATGTTGGACATTAAGTTCCTGTTTGACAGCTAAACTAACATTAAAGCTCAAGCCCTCCCCAAACCATTCTCTTGGCGCCATTTCCCCAACCTTTTCTTTGTTTCCTTCCTCTAATCCTTATTTCCATCCCCTTTTCTACCTTCCTCTTTTCCCTCCTTTGCTTTCCTTGTTTCCCAGTCTACTTTTATCTGTACCCTATTTTCTGATCAATGAGGAACTGATGACAATTCCTAAGTATTTCTTGTATGTGATTTTTTTCTATGAGTTCTCATGAAGCAGTATGCAGGAAGATAAAGAGCCTGGAGCTCCTACACTACACATGGCAGTAGGGAGGTTGGAGAGGTGTAGTTATAATGTACATTTTCAGAATGAACACAGTCACATTCTCCTAGGACCTAGCACTCTGGCATTTCATGCAGCTATAACACTTAAGAATATATTGTATGTGATTTTGATTCAGGATGAAGAAATCATTCTGGCTTTGTTCAAATAAATATCCTGATTTTGCTAACGTATCAGCTAGAGAAGGATATGAGGCAAGGACTTTTAGACAATTGTCTTCGGGTCTCTTTCTAGTGTAATGGTTTAAGTTTGGAGTCTATTCTCCTACATGAAAAATTTTATGCTATCCCCTACTCCTACTTCAACTACACATTTTGTTTAAAAAAAAAAAAATCATACATTGAGATGATAAGTTTCCAGTGCTCAGCATCATGGCTAACATGAACTCCTTATGATAAGAGAATGAGGCTCGGTGAAACCAAGCAACTTGCCCAGGTCAACAAGTTAGTGGCAGAGCCTACATCTGACCTAATCTTTCTGACCCAGAGCCCCTGCATGTGACTCTCAGGTCACAGCCTCATATGTTCAGTAAACATTAAACGAATGCATATCACTGAAAATCTGCACGATCACATCTCATTTTATGGTTGAGAAATCATTTATGGCCTTACAGGGACTCAGAGGCATGCTACAGCTATCAGTGATCCTTGCACTGACGATACGGGAGAACTTGTAATAAAAAGAAGGTGGACTCCGGGATCACTTATTATTTCATTCAACAATATTCACTGAAAGCTTCCTAAATGCCAGATACTGTGCTAGCCACAGGTACATGGTTCCTGCTTCATGGACCTAAACCGGCCTGGGTTCAATTCCTGGTTCTTTCACCCAGTAGAGAGGTTAAGAAAAAGGTCCCTGTCACCTTGGCTTTTTATCCGAAATGGGTAATATCACTGTGCATATAACTTCTTAATCACTTATAAGATTGCAAAATAGGATCAAGACAGCACACGAAACTACTATTTTCAGAAAAGTACTATTGATATCTACCTACTAATCTTTTATTTTAGACATTCACACATAAACCATCAATGTGGAAATAGCCTTCTTTAGAGTACAAATCTAACTTTACCTGGTCCGTCCACATTCACATGTTTTAGTCATAAAGGCAGGGCAGGGTGGGCAAGGTCCAGGATGGCAGAGACTATAAAAGAAAAACTTTAATGATTAAATCATATCTGTGTAACCAAAACTGAACAAAGCTGCCCCCACTGGCTCCTATTGTGAATACGGCAACAAATAAACCTACTATGAAATGTTTCAGTATTTATCTAAAGTTGATTAAACTATTTAAACAAAAATACCAACAATATTTTTGTATAGAAGGAATTGATAGCATTATCATCTTACAATATTTAATCAGAAAAGTAAAACCCAAGTCAAAATACTGATTTTATTTAATCACTTATAAAAAACAGAATCCAGGCAGCACAAAAAAGTACTATCAGGTCTGGTAATGAAAGATGACATTTCCAAATATAGTCTTGGCCCACCGAGTGCAGTATGCAGGGGTAAAAACAACTTAGCACTCAGGTGAATGGCAGGATGGCCAGTGGAGTCCTTTAGAAGATCATAACCTGAGCAAACAGTAGAGCTCAAAACTACCAGGTTCATGAGAAGGAGACTCATGAAAAGAACTGGACTTAGCAATATGCTATAGTTCAGAATTAGACCTCTGGATAAAATGCTTTTTTAAATAGGAGCTATGATATAAAGAGACCAAAAAAAAAAAAAAAAGTTACAAAATGAAATTATATATTCAAACAAATACTGCCCTCTTCAAAGTAGATACCCAGGTGAATTACATACCTATTCAGAAATACCACTACTTAATACATTTTGGCAACTTCTATGGTTAAGTTTTTTTTTTTGTGGGGAGGGAAGGGAGCTAAGTGATGGCAAATCACAATCCTTTGGGAATTAAAAGCCAATCAAGCCAAGTCTAATTAATCAAGTAAGCTATAGAATTTGGTATAAAAACCAGGTTTGCCAATAAAGTCTAGTTGGATTTTTTAGGTGACTTCTAAATCGGTTCTGATCATTCTTAAATAAGTTTTAAACATTGAAAAAATTCCAGGAACAAGTGCTTAGTCTTTTAAGGTAACCATTTTGACAGAAGACAGGTTTAAGCATGTTTTCTTGAAGATGAGTATCATTATTTAATAGTTGCATTTCACATATGCCCAGTCTAAACATCTCTCCCCCCGTGACAATCACCCCCACATCTTGATCACAAGACCTCTGGTACAACATTTACTCCTGTTACACGCAGAAGAAATACCGAGATAACACTCTGATGTTTGTTTTACTCATATTTTGGTAATAAAAGCAGGAACTGCCATTTTTTGACCACTTACCATGTGCCAGGCTCTGTACCAAGCCTCTTGGGTGTGTCAATTTGTTTAATAATCATAGAAATCTCTAAATATTGTCGCTCCTATCATTATTATCTTACAAGTGCACAAAATGAGGCTCAGTGAAGTTAAGTAACTTATCCAATGTCACATAACTATTAAATGACTCAAACCCAGGAAATAAACCTTTGTCTGAGGTTAAAGCTTGTAGAAGTTTGTTATTTGTAACTGATCAACTGTTTATTATTGCACATTTCTCTTATTATTTAGAAGCTGACTAGATACATTCTAAAGCTCACTACTTATTGTAGGGTAGAGATCAGATCCTAAAAACACAGCCCAATAAGACCCTTCACAACTGCCTTTCCCTAAACAGAAGTCTGTCCTGTACACTCTCTTGGACCGGATATCACTGGGGGATATTCTGTCTTAGAAGCCGGTTGTGTAATATAGTGAGAGGAGCACTGGATTTAGAAATCCCAGCTCTGTCATGTCTTAGCACTGTGACCCTGGGCAAGATGCTTGGCCTTTCTGAGACTCAACCGTAAAATGGAGATGATAAATATCTATATATTGCCAGGCTGTTCAAAGGACTCAATGAGTTAACTTTTGCAGAGTACCTGGCACAGAGTAAGTGCTCAGTGAATGATAACATATTGCTTTTCACCAGTCCTGTTACATGCTAACCAGATATGTATAATCAAAGCCATTAGTAAAGCATGTCCACAAAGAATCCCCAGAGGTCTAGGGTTCCAACTTACAGGTTACAGGAATGTGGGCAGTCCTGGCCAGGCTGCTTCTTTCTACAAACCTCACCACAGCTATGTGGAATTTCATTTCTGCTCCATTCAGGATTCTTTACCTTGCCTAAAACATATCAGATCAGAGAGTCGATGATATAAACTTTAACTGCATCCTAGAGTTTAATGAAATAATACAAAATAACCAGACAGCATGGAGGACCAGTGCAGTTTTCATTAGTTCAACAAAGACATTATACCATATCCTAAATTAAAAAGTTGAATGTAATGCTATTTGTCAAAAGCTTCACTGAGCATGATAAATCTTAAATTCTGGATTTCCTGGAAAGTAAAGTCATTTTTTACTTATAAAAATGCCACTTTAACTATTGGATACATTTAATCTACCAGATAAACTTTCTGTAAATGGACCCTTGAACTGATATGGGAATATCTGCTATAGGGATCAGAAAGAGGGAGTAAGGGAAGAAGCAATGGGGGAAAAACAAAGCAGTAAGAGATGGAAAGGGCACAAGTGTCCTGTACATTAGGAACTCACCTATTCCAGTATATGTGCTGCTGAAGCAAGCACAGGATCTCGCCTATTCTAAAGCTATTAAGTAGGGATTAAAGATTATATTTTTATAATCCATGTTATCCGGCAAATCTTTAATAAGCATCTTCCATGAGCTTAGCATAGTGACAGGAAGAGTAAAATCAAGGTACAGGATTCCTTGCCCTTGAGGAATCATCCTCACTTGGACAATTTACACCCTAAATGACAGTCTGTCCCTAGTCCTTGAGCTCTGCTTTTCTCTCCAATCTGTCTCTTTTAGAACTCTTATCTATGCTGTGGGTTAATGCACCTAAAGGCCAACAATCCCAAAACTACATTTTCTGCGTTGCCCTAAATCCTCAGTTCCAGTTCCTATCCAATCACATGCTGAACATCTGTGCTTGTGGTTGCACAGTCACCCTAAACTGCCTACATCAGTGGTAGAAGTTAGCATCTTCTCTCGTAAACTCCTCCCTCTTCAGTGTTCCCTATTTCTGTCAGTGACACCATCACTGTCAGTCACACAAACTCAAAAATGAGAGTCATACTCTTCTCTTCTTTCCATATTCTACTTAATTGACTAAATCTTGTCAGTTGTCTAACCTAATGTATCTCACCTCATCTCCCCTTCTACTCCTGCTCTAACCACACTACTGCCTCTGTGCTTTCTTGCTCCAATATGGTATTCTGTTTTTTCCCAGCCATCTTTCAATGGCTCTACCTCTTTACTCTGACTCTAAATTACGTTTTTTTCTTTTCATGCCAGGGTTCTGTATCAGACCCTTTTTTTACTCCTTTCTCACTTGGGTCTCATCTACTACTCTCAAGTGTAATGACTATCATTACAGCTAAGTCCTGATCTCCCTTTAAATATTCCTAACTGCTTGTTAGACATCCCTCACTGAATGTCTTACTCTTTTAATACAACATTTCTAAACTGAATGCACTTTCCTCACCAACCCTGGCTCTCCTGACCTGCCCTTTTGTCTTTGGTATCACCATTTCTAAAGCATAGAACTATGGAACCACATTTGGGTTCCTTCCTTTTCCATGCTGTTAAGCCCTGCTTACCTGAGAACTCTTGTACCCCCTCCTTTCTGCCCCACTCTAACATCCATTATAGACTTTTATTATTTTTCATCTGGGTTATTACAAGTCCCCAAACTGTTTTGGCCCCAAAATATTCCACTCACTGCCATGAGATTAAGCTTCATAAAGAATCCTGTTGACGCCCTCAGTGACTTCCCACAACCTGCCATCAAGAAGCCAGCCCCAACTTTTCAGTCATCTCCTATTCCTCCACCTTCACAGATGACTACCTCTTCTCCCTAGAGCTCCTAGGCCTTCTTAGTTTTCAACTTCTGCTTTTCAACAAATCTTCCCTTCTACCAAGATTTTACCTAGTTTTCAAACCCAGTTTAATTCTACCTCCTTTATAAAAACTTCTCTTAATCATTCAGCCCAAAGGTCCCCTACAGCACCTTGTACTTCAGTAGAACACTAAGTTAATTGTCTTAACCCTTAAATGATAAGCTCTAAGAAGTCAATAAGTCTTATTTTGTTTCTTCATGGTAACTGGTACATTAATAAGTTCTCAATAAAGTATATTAAATTAATGGCCTCCCAGAAGAGCAGACGGAACAAAGACATCATATAAAATAGGCCATTATTTGCGGTCCCACACCATTTTACCTTGCTCAGGTCATCTTGACCTTTACTCTACATTCTTCTATCTTAATAGTCTCATTTCTAATTTGTCAGTGAAGACTTTAATAAGATTTTTAATCCCACTGTGGCATTTTATGTTTAAAAATATTTTAAAATAAGGCAATCAAGCCTTGGTATTGGTCGTACTTGTCCAATTTTCTATTGACCTCTTGCTTCTAGTTTTATGCTGCCTTCTAGTAGTACATTCTGGAATATTTATTCCTTCAATGAATACTAATTTAGTATCTAATAAAGCTCAGATTTTGGCACTAAAACATATAATACCATCAGACTCCAAATAAAAGAGTGGCCAAAGTGGGAGAGGGAATGAGAAAAGGAAGCTTCCTTTGGAAGAGAATGTTTGGAGTCAAATCTTGATTGTGGATGAGGACTTAAAAAAAGGGAAACAGCATTCTACATAGTTGATAAATTCACCAATGGATTGGGTCTAGAAATTAAAGAATTGATGGTCAATGACTGCCTCTTTGTGAAAGCTGCTAAGTAATGGGAAAGGAGAAATAGAGGCAAATTAGTGAGAAAAATAAGGAGAGTTTTCAGAAATAGGAAGAGCTAGTTATTTCAAGAAGGGTGTGGTAAAAAGTGTTAAGGGCTATTGTGCTACCAAAAAGGTTAAGAACTTATAAATCAGCCCTGGATTTGGTCAGAAAGGTGTCACTGAAAACTCCTAAATACATTTTCAGAAAGGTAACAAGGACAGAAGCAAAAATGCAATGGTTCAAGGAGGCAGACATGCTTAAGAAACAAAATCTGAAAGATCAACAACTAGAAAAAACAATCAACTAGTTGTTAAAAGATAGGCAGGAAAGAAGAAGAAAAAAAGACATGTAGGAAATAAGCTAGCAGAAGGAATGAGCATCTAGATCACATAGTTTTTTCTAACATGTAGGAGAACTGAGCTATTCAATAATGTCTATTCAAAAACATAAAGAGGGAGGGTAAAAGGATAGAGTTAGTAATGCTGATCTATAGAAAACGTCTCTATTATAAAGACCAATGATTGATTCCTTGGGTTAAAATAAAGTACACTTCAACACTACTCTTTACTCATGCTACTCAAATCTGGAACATCAAAGGTGTTATAGCTATGGGTGAGAAAGAGCCCATGTCTATACCTGCCTCTGCCATCTGATCAGTTCTGGTCTAAAGCTAAAACCAAGCAGACCAGCACCACAACTTAGAAGTAGCATGAGCCTGGTGGGCATGATGTGAAGGTCCTTCTCCAGAATAGCCTGCCAAGAGCACAAAAACCTGTGACTCTAGCTCTGTGATGGATCACATGCATGGGATGTCTTGCAGACTTCTGTAGCTTTGAAGTCTTATTAGTAATTTCTAAAAAACGCCCATATCTCCTGGGCTAGGAACTGAAGTACAATGCCTGAAGTGGAAAAGGCTCCAATGTATGCAAAAAACACTTACCACAGAAACAAATATAGGTATTAGGAACATGTACAGAAACATTTTGACAGGCAGGGCACCTCCAACCACTCTGGCCATCTGCCAAGAAAAATGGGAGAAAAACAAAATAATTTCCTTTGAAAAGCACATATACTCTTTAAAAATTTAGCCCTATAGGGAGTTATAACATAGAAGGAAGGGTAGTATTCCCAAGTTAAGGGCATCTGACATTAAAGAAACAAATTCAAAGTACCGAGTACTTTGCTTAAATATCACATTTAAGCTAATATTTATAAGGACTTTAGATACAAGGACTCAAGTGGGTATCCATTTTTTTAAATTGAGATATAAATCATGTAACATTGTGTGAATTTAAGGTGTATAATGTGTTGCTTTGATACATTTATATACTGCAATATGATCACCACAATAACTTTAGCTAAGACCTCCATCACATCACATAATTATCATTTCATTTCGTAGTGATAATGTTGTATTACAGTATTTCTAATTGTCAAGGTAAACATTATCAGAATCTTGGCTTGAAAAAAAAAAAGATAAATTAAAAACATACAGGAAAACCCAGATATCTTAAATTAGAAAAAGATTCACAGTTCAGAAAGCATATTATCAACATCTGTATTATTATAAATACTAGTATCCTTTGGAAAAAGCCCACAAAATACTATGAAGATTTGTTAAAGGCAAAACAACTTCAAGATTCCAAGTGTAAATTATACAGTTGCTTTCTATAATTTTTCTAAAGCAAACTATGCAAGAAATGTTCTCTGTAGTTGCTACTTGGATAAAAGCTACCATTTTCAGTAGAAGTGACTGATTTTATTGTACCTTAAATATATTTTAATATTAAGTTTAGCTAGTTTAAGATTTACAGCTTAATAAGGTCATCTGACACATATGATTGAGACAACCTACTTTCTCTACAGATAAATATTCAAGAGGAATTAAATAGTGTTTTAAAAGTGGAATGGGTGAGAATATCTCTCAGATAAGAGGAATGGCTGACCTGCTTGAGATGCTGGAGATCGTGCCCATTTTTTTATGCAGTTCAAATGAAACACATGGTAACAGCTCTGACAACTCCACACTGGGGCTGTGACGCGAACCAATTCACAGCACACCATGCACTCATATTTTTCTGTAGTTAGCTGTTCAACTAGAGAACCTGTTTAAAAAACAAAACAGATAAACTCAAATACAGAAAACCAATCCTTACTTTAGTCAACCAACCATCAGCAAAATATTTGAGAGAAGAACACAAACACAGAGGTTTTCAGGGATGTCTGCTTCTAAGGTGGTTGTTCAGAATTTGAGGCCATGCATATACTAAGAAATGGGACTCAGGAAGTATATTCAGATGGGGATTTCCACAACTGAAACATTCCCAAGAAATTGTCCAGGAACCAAATGAGCCTTATCACATAGCTTGTGAGTATCCACAGGAGAAGCATGCTGTAGGGTCTAGCCTTGTCCTCCTGTATCTAGGACACTGGATATATCAGATCCATGGATTTATGCTAGGGAGGGGCTCGTGAAAGGTCATCTGTAAGAAACCTAAGCCTACATGGCTTCCAACAACCATGGTGGTAAGATGGTTCTAGTAGCTGCCCTGAAAGTCTTTAGCTGATTCATTGAACAAAGATATGCGTGGTGCCCAACACAAGTCCATGTAGGGTTACCATGTAGGGTTGCCAGACTAAAGGAGAGACAGTCCCTGGCTCCAGAAGCTTGCCATTTAGTGAAAGATATCAGTGTATGGCATCATAAGAATCTTCCCAGACTTACTCCTCAATACCATCACCCACTTCCAGACTTCTTCCTCAAATGCATCTTAGCAATAGATCTTAGCAAAGTCTTCCTATCCCAAGTATAGCCAAGTGCTCTCAGAGCTGAGTATATATATTTTGGTTTTTGCTTCATATTTTTAGCATTTATTTCACAACATTATTTTATTTGTTTTCAAGTCCAAATAGGTTATAAGAATAAAATAACTAACTTTAAATATACCTGGCCAAGTACAGTGCTAAAGTACTTTACACATATTTAATTTTCTCAACAAGGCTATAATACAGATGCTATAATACAGATGCTATTTCATAGGTAAAGAATAATTAGGCTCAAAGTGGTTAAAAATCACTTACCCAAGGTCACAAAGCTAGAAATTAAAAAGTCAAAATTAAAAATCACTGCTGCTTGACACAAAAGCTCTTCCATAAACATTATCTCTCCTAAGCTTACTTTGTCCAATTTAATGTCAAAAAATAAAAATTAAAAAAATACAAACACCTTGAGACTATAAGATCTGTGAGGCAGGGACAGGGTCTTGCCTGCCTTGTTTACTATAGTATTTCTAGTTCCTGACATATGCCAGGTGTCAATAAATATCAAATGAGAGAATAAAGGTATAAATGAGCCAAGGAGGTCACATTTCAAAAAAGGTTCCATCTTTGCATCAAACTCAAAGGGAAGTCCAGGATAATAAAGACTGAAACACATCTATCCAAAGGATATGGCATATAGAAGCCATTCATGCATGACCTTACCAGTAGCTCTCTTAGTCACGTAGTAATGGTAGCAGAGGACTGAGAAGTGAATCAAAATAAGGAAAAGGAAACGAAGCAGACAACTCTGGATTTGACTGGAATGGAAGGAAAGGAAACATTACTGGGAGGTCATGTAACATGGGAAGTTTTTCTTGTGGAGAGTAGGACAGATGAGAGAAGATCTTCAGGCTGAGAACTTGAAATAGTAAATGTGAGAAAGCTGATGGAAGGAAATAAAGGAGCTCTCAGAATGAAAGAAAAGGAAGGATGGGCACAGATGCCTCAGAGTTTGTATAAAGGAAGGAAAAAGTTGAGAAAATTATACCTGATGATCTACCCTTTCTCAGTAAAACAGGAGACAATGAAAGAAATGAATGTTAGGAAGGTCTGAGGAAGATCAATGTTAAAAGGTTTGAATAAGAGTAGAAAAGGTGTGGAATTGTCTTAGATGAAAATGGGAAAGGCAGCTTACTAAGGTTATAAGAGGAAATAAACAGTGCTGAAAACCAACTGAGGTTGGAGACCACTATTCAAAAATATTTACTGAAAATATTTTGTGTGTCAGGCACTCTTCAGACACTAGGGATACACAGTGAACAGAACAGATAAAAATCTTCTGCCTTTATAAAGCTTATTATCTAGTGGAGAAAGGTAGACAAAAAAACAATAAATAATGAAAATATGTAGTATCATCAAATAGTGATAAGTGCTATGGAGAAAAATAAACCAGAAAAGGAGGATGGGGAATACTGGCAAATTCGGAAGAATAGTTTTAAATGGAGTGATCAGGAAGGCTTCCCTCAGAAAGCAAACGAACTGTAGCAGCACCAAAGCTATGCTATTATGTGATTTCCTGGAACAGCATCCTGTTACCCAGGTCTGGAACAGGAAAGATAGATTGCAGCATAGATCCAGGGATGGGATTCTGCCAAAAGGCTTGGCAAAAGAATGATACTTCAAATGACCTACAATAAGGCTTGCCTAGAGAGGAAATAAAAATGGGTAGGAGGCTGGCAAAACTGGTAGTGGGTGGAAGAAACTGATGGAGCCAGAAGGACAGGAATATATGGTCAGAAAGTGGAACATAAGACTAAGATTTAAGAGATGGAGCACTCTCAGGGTCATTTCTCTGGTAATGGGTATGGAAGTGGAATGAAGATGAAGGTCACTGCAATTGAAAAGATCAAAGAACCTGAGGATGGCACAATGCATATGATCACTAGAGCCATCTGGAATAGAATAACAGCAGGAATTATGATAAATCAGTAGCTGTCAAACTTGAATATGCCTCAGAATCACCTGAAGGCTTGTTAAAGATAAGGCTGTTGGGTCCCACTCCCAGAATTTCTATTTAGTAAATCTGAGGTGAGGCCCAAGAATATGTTTTTCTAACAAGTTCCTAAGTATTGCTGAAAACTGATGGTCTGGGATTACACTATTAGTACCACTGAGGTAGAGATAAGATATAGGATAGACATATTAATAATTAATGAGGGCTGGGGCTTGGAGATTTGGAGGCTAATAAATGACAAAGATAAGGAGATATGACAGGTGATGTAGCTAAAAGGTGATGTAGCATTAGGTTCAAAAGAGCAGGGATTTTGATACAAAGGTGGAAGAATAGTTTAGAAATGTCATTGGGGAAGGCATATGCTCTGTCCATCTTTCAGAAACTAAGGTAAGTGGGATAAAGGAAAGGCTTTGGGAGGTAGTAAGGAAAGAAGTGAACTGTGAGAAGGCCATAAGTCAATTAATGGTAGGAACATAGCAGAAACATAGTAAGGATATAGGGGATTTTGTTACCACAGAATGAGAGATCCAGACAGTCTGGGAGAACAGGAGCAAAATGAGATCAAGCAAAGACCACTCTCAAATAGCCATGGAGACTTATATTTGGGATGATCTTCTCTTTCCATTCTAATCAAACTTTCACCCTCACCATTCCACCAGAATTATTCTTATCAAGACCAATAACTTCAAATTGCCAAATCCAATAGTCAATATGTAGTTGTCATCTTTCTGTACCTATCATTACCATCTGACCCAACTGATCACTCCTTCCTTGAATTTTTTTATTTGGTGTTTAGAACATGTTTCACTTCCTAGTTCAATTGGTACTCATTCTCCATTTCCTTTGCTGGATCCCCAACTTCCAACCTTGAAACACTGAGATATAGGAAGGCTCTATCTTCAAAATTTTCTTCTCTAACAACATTCACACCTTAGCTGACATTCTTAGTCCGTTAAACACCATCTCAATACAGACAATTCTCAAATATAAATCTCTAGGCCCGATCTCTTCCCTGAATTTTTTATCCAACTCCCTACTTAACTTCCAATTGGAAGTCTAATTGGCAACTCAAATTTAATGAATTTAATCAAAATATTTATCTTTCCTGAACAAGGAGTAGACAAAGCAAAATATACACAAAAACATCTTTTCCAACAAGCAAAGGCTAAGAAACTGTCACAAATCATAGAAGATGGAGACATGATGACTAAATGCAACATGGTATCCTGGATTGGATCCTAGATTTAAAAAAAGGGGACATTAGTGGAAGAACTGGTGAAATCCAAATAAAGTCTGAAATTCAGTTAATACTATGGAACCAGTATTAATTTTTCAGTTTTGTCAAAGATCAGAGTTAGTTATGTAAGATGTTAACATTAGAAGAAGGTGGGTGGAGAATATTTGGGAATTCTCTGTACTATTTTGTAACTTTTCTATAAATCTAATTATTCCAAACTTAAAATTTTTAAAAACAACAGCTTTTCCTCTCCCAGGTTTTATCACTTCAGAACATGGCAATTCTATTCTTCTACACTGCTCAGGTACAAAAGCCTTGATTTCATCCTTGACTCCTCTCATTCTGTTACATCTAACATCCAGTCTACTTGCAAATATACTCAATTTTACCTTCCAATCACAGAGTCTAACCAATTCTTACTTCCTCCACCACTATTACTCTAGTCCAAGTCTCCATCAACTACCTGAATTACTGCAACAGCGTCCTAACTTGTCCCCTTGCTTCCTTAGAGCTTATTCCCCACACAGCAGGCTGAATTCTCAGTTTAGAAAGACTATACCATTCCTTTCCCCAAAAACCTTCCAGCTCATCTTCTGACTCAGAACCAAATTTAAGGGCTTCACATGATTTAGCCCATGACTTCTCTGACCTCCTCTGCCATCCCTCTCTTCATTGCTTATGATGCACCTTCTCTACCCCAATCTAAACATGCTTCTCCCTCTGCCTGGAGTGATCTTCTCTAGAAAGCCACATGGTGTGCTTCTGCACTTCTTTCTGGTCTCTGTTGAAATGTCTCCTCATCAGAGACCAACCTATCCAAACAAGTACTCCTGCTGTTCTGTCTTCTTAACCTGCTTTATGTTTTTAGCCCTTATCGCCACCTTATAGATTAAATCACCACCTCACAGATTAAATATTTAAGTGTGCTCTGCCTGTCTTCCCTACCAGAATGTAAATCCCACCAGTGCTGTATTCCTAGTACCCACAACAGTACTAGGAATATTTACTCAATAAATATGAACAGTGTTCTCATGAATATGTGGGGGTATGAAACTAAGAGAGATTTGTTAGGCAGAATTCTAAGATGGCCTCCAAGATTCCTACCTCTTTGTATGCACACCCTGTATATCCTCACCTTGAGTATAGGTAGGCCTGATCTAATCAGGTGAACCCATTTAAAAGAGTCTAGAGATCAGAGACAGAAGTCAGAGATTTGAAGAATCTATAGCAGATGCTTTCCTGTAGGCCTCAAAGTAAATTACCATGCTGTGGAGAGGGCTATGTAGGAGGACACTGTGGGTGGCCTCTAGGAGCTGAGAGTGATGCCCCCAGCCAATAGTCAGCAAAAAAAAAAAAAAAAAAAAAAAAAAAAAAAAAAAAAAAAAAAAAAAAAAAAAAAAAAAAAAAAAAAAAAAAAAAAAAAAAAAAAAAAAAAAAAAAAAAAGGGGACCTCAGTACTACACCCATTAAAGAAATAAATGAGCATGATCGAGGACTATATGCCTCATATGAGATTGCATCCCTGGCAATTTTCAGTCCTGTGAGACCCTGAATGGAGAATGCAGTTGACTCATATCTAGACTCCTGACCCACAGAAACTGTGACATAATAACATTGTGTTATCTTAAGCCACTGCATTTGTGGTAATTCATTATGATGTGATAGGAAACCATTAACCAACCTGAAAAATAAAAAAAAAAACAACTCTGGTACAACATTGCCTTGTTTCACATACAAACTGAGGTCCTAAGAAAGACTGCCTGTGAAGTAAATGAGAACTAGAAGAACAGGCCCAGGTAAGTGGTGGCTTCATTTGTTAGGCTGTATGTCACGTTAAACTGGATAGAGACTAGAATGGTGAAGGTCCACAAGGAAGAGCTAATGGAACAAAAGATATTTAGCCTAGATATCCTCTCAGGACAAAATGAGAAGAGTCTTCAAATACTGCAAGAAGTTGATTCACGGCAAAGGGAAACTTGAGGAGAAAGACTAGTTACTATGTTGCTCCAGAGGACAGAACTTGAACCAGGGGATAGAAAGTATTTATAGGAAAAAAGTTTTCAATATAATGTAAGGAAGAACTTTCTAACAGATCTGACAACCTACTATGTTTTAAGAGCTGTGTTAGGCAATAGGAATACAAAAATGAGAAGACAGACAGTCTCTGCTTTCAAGGAACTTAGAGATTAGTGGAGAGCAATGACACATAAACAAACGATGGTTTCCAGTGTTAAGTGCTATATAACAGAAGCATGGATAAATAAGAGAAAGACATATTACAGGGATGGAAAAGATTAAGACTACCTATAGAGGTGAGAAAAGGTTTCCTGGACATGTGACTAAACTAGTATTTGAAAAATGAGTGAGAATTCATGAGTGGTACACATTCTAGACAAAGGGAGCCACATATGCAACAGCATGAAAAGATGAAACAGTATAAAGTCCAGCAAATAAAATGTGGTGGGGAATGAGGCAGCAAAAGATGAGGTTGCTGGGTAAGGGAGAAGCCAGAATCTGTAGGTGATGAGAAAAACTGAACAAAACTAAGCAGGAGGTGTGACACAGTTCAATACGTGTTTTAGAAAGATTGCTCTCTGACGCTGGTGTAAAAGATGAAATGAAAGAGCAACTGGAGATGGCAAGATTAGTTAGGAATTCTTACAGATGAGCAGACAAGATATGATGCAGGCTAGAACCAAGAGAGGCAATGGAGATATAACCAGCCCCTACTTGTGCTTTTGCAATTCAAAAAAATCTTGCAACTGACCACCTATACCATCCATATCTACACTTTTCAAATTCCTTACTAAATTCCTTATTTATTAAGAAAAAATTCCTTTTTTTGTATTTGCTTATAATATAAAAACCAAGTAAATTGTTACCTACTGGTGAGGTGAACGGATGGTGGCAGGACCCAGGTAGATGATGAAGGAAAGAGTCTTTTCACTGTGTACCTTTTTATACTTTAGAAACTATACAGGTATATTACCTACTAAATAATGTAAAAAAAAAAAACAAAACATAACATTATCACCCATCTAGGTAGATTTACCTGTGTGCGTTTCCACATTCTTTAGCACAGGGTTCTGTTTGCCTTGGAAGAAAGATGTTACTTGAGGATCCTGCCTTCTTATAGTGCATTTCTCTGGGTCAACCCTTCTGGAAGACTTGTTGACGACTGCCAAGTTCCCATTGTTACAGGCAGATTTTCCTGCTCTTTCATTAAGATTGTCCTTTGAAATGAGGACCAAGTCGTTTCGGGGTCCTTCATTTGTATGTCGTTGGCCTTCTTGTTTTGGTGGATTCCTGCCTGGTCGTGGCCTGGCCCCTTCCACTTCCCAGGGAGGCCTTTTCTGGGGGTGTCTTCTCTGCTCATTGTGCCTGGCCCCAGACCCATCCTGTACTCCTTTTCTAAAGGATGTATCTGAAGAGTCAGGGTGGATAAGCCCCACAGGTTTGGTATTTTCAGGTCCAGCATCCTCAAGTTTGGGAGTCATTCTGTTACCCCACTCACATTTGAGTTTTCCCTTGACTTTTGGTCCTCTACCATAGCTGTATACAAACTGGGTTGCTTTTTTGGGTTTTGCTCCCCTGGGATCTGCACCGACAATTTCCTTCTCACTCTCAGCAGGGCTGTGCTCTCTGAGGTTCGTCCCACTCTCTGACCTGGCCCTGCTTTCTAAGCCAGCTGCATCTAAGGTCTGATCAGTGAAACTCTGTACCCTCTTGACTCTAATATGTTGCTTTTCACTCCTCAGTTTCTGCCCAGGTTGATTCTGAAGGCCCTTGAGTGATTTATTAGAAGCAGAAGATTGGAAAGAAGTCTGTTGACTCTTAGGTTTGCTTCCTGAAGGATGATAAATGTGCTGATGAATGGCAGAGATGTCATCATAAGGGACTTGCCTGGAAAGGTGACACGTAGGTGGTGAACTGTAATTTCTTCTACCAATCCTATTAGAATCTAGTCTCCTTTGACTCCCACAATTTAGACCAGAATTTTTTCTCTCCAGAGGAATGAACTCAGCAACATCTGTATTGAATTTAAAAGTACCTAGAACATAACAAATAGACATGCCAATAAAGAAATTAATAGATCACCCATGAAGCCCAGAAGACTCTAAGCCATACCTAAAAGTTATTTTCCTAAGGACTTTGTATAAAACAGGCTCTTAGTAAGAACTATCTTTCTTGTGAAGACGATACGTTCATGGTATTTATGGAAGACTGATCATCTTATGTCCAGTAGCCTCATCAATAGCCACTGATAAGAGTTGCTAAGTAAAATTGCTCACCTGGGCCATCAGGCATTATTTATACATGCATTTATATTATAAAAAAATTTAAGGTCAGCAAATAGTTTAGGGGTGAGATAAAAATCAGCAGGTTCCATGTGGTCTTTAAAAACTCTAAGGCAGTATTGTGCAATATCAAGCAAACAGGCTTTGAAATCAGACAAAATCAGTTTAAAGTCTGGCTCTCCAACTTATGGTATGAGCTTAAAGATATCATTTGGTTGCTTTTAGCCTTAGTATCCTCGTTCATGACAAAAGATGATAATACTATTTCAAAGGGTTATTGTGAAGTGTAAATATTTCCTATAGATAATACTTAGCATACATTAGTTCCCTTCTCTTCCCCCCAGGAATATATTTTAGATTTTCCAAACGTAACTTCTATAATATAGTCCAGAATCCCAAAGTCTCAAAAAATTAAGCATATGCCCTTTCAACTCATTTTTTCCCCCAAGATGCTTCTTTGTATAGTCAACTCAGTCCTTGAAGCCCAAAGACAAAATGATTTGCCTAAGGATACAACACTAGTTAGGAGCAAAGTTGGAACTGTGTGTAGCATACAGAATATACTGTGAATTGATAGGCCTAGGAGATGGATTTAAGTCCCTGCCTATCTATCACTTACTGTGTCTTTATGCAGTTACTTAACCTCAGTCCTCTTATAACTAATGGAGATAGTAATTCCTACATTAAAGAGCTGCTGTGAAGAGTAAATGAAGTTAGTAACATGTATAAAGTGGTTAATAATGGTACTTTATTATTGCTGTTAGGAATATAGACTATCTGAAATACACAGACTTGACCACAGATGGGTGTAGTGCAGAGCCTATGGGTTTCAGGTTTAATAATAAGCCTGTTAGGTATTTTATTAGGTACTTAACCTGTACCAGGCATTATTCTAAGTACTTTGCATATGTTAACTCATTTAATCTTTATATGCCTGATGAGAAAACAGAGAGAGAGAGTGAGTAATTTGCCCAGGGCCACAAGGGTATTCTGAAGCAGATAAAGGATTCCATCCCAGGCTATGTGGCTCTAGAGACCATGCTCTTATAATATCACTACCTTCAGTGTTATAGGTTGGGCAGTTGTTACCACAGAAACATATACTAAAGAATTGAACAAGATCATAAAGTCATATGGCAACCTCTCACTCAGTCCAGGATTTGTCCTGAAAGCTTTCACATAGGGAGATTCTGGGGATAGGGTGGAGGGCCTTACAAAATGGCAAGAGGATTAGACAAATTCAGAAGGTGGCAGAAAAGGTGTTCTAGAAACCTAATAGATAACTTAAAGGTGGGAATAGGCAGATTAGACCAAGTGAGGATTGTGTGGTCCTTTCCTGCTCAAAGAAGCGAGGTTGGAGAAAGGGGCTGAAAATAGGTCAAAAAAGTAGTCTGGGATAGCCTGGTAAAGGAGAGGAGGAGGGTGTTTCATGTTAAGCAGTAAGAAGCTGATGCAACTAGAGAGTCTAGACAGGGCACCTATATATACAGTATATATTCCACTACACCTGAGGCAGTAAGCAAGGCCCTCAGAAGGACCCTTAAGAGACATGAGGAAGGGAAAAGGGGCATATGAATCAGGAACGGGACCTGAGACACAAAGATCTTGAAACACTTCCCCCTGACACACACACTATTTTATGTAGCTGAAAGTTACTCAGTAAATGTGATGTCTCATCACCAAGGCATGGCTATAGTACAAATAGTTCCCCAGATCCAAGCTAATACAGCAGCATGGTAGGTGTCTATCAGGTAGGTGGAGCAGAGTAAACTGTAGATTATAAAGTCCAGAGAAAAAGTAGGCACTGGAGTCTGTCCATGGACAGAAAGGTACTCCCTGGACAAGGCTGCTGTTGGAAGGCAGGAGCAGGACTAAACCTTGAGTGGGGATGAAGGTGTGTGTTAGACTATGCTGAAATAAGACTATGGAATAGAAACTAAGGCAAAACAAACTGAGACAAATGAGAGAGTGGAGACTTTGGAGTAGGGGACTCTGCCTCACTAGATGGAGAGGAGGTTGGTTGTAACCTGGAGCACAGCACTGGAGACCAAAACTAAGACTAACAACTAGGTCTACCCAATTCTGCTTCAAATACTGAAGGGTGCAGAAATGAGACAGAAGTGAGCCTGAGGATCAATGAATCCACGTTAGAGGATCTGTGAAAAGAATGGGTGGGAGAATAACAAAACACTAGCCTAAAAATGTTCCCTCCCCACATAACAAGATGACTTAATACCTAAATCAGGACTGGAGTACACCAATGCACTGTTTTCCAACTTTTATTTTTTTTTTTAAAGCAAGATCTGCAGTAATAAATACATTCTAATCTGTCACGCATTGCACGAATACACATATACTTTTAGTACTCCCCAAACTGGTAAGTAGCTGAACTAAGACTTAAATCAATGACTGTTTACAAACCTCATGCTGCCCTGTTTTTCAGAGTGGGTCTTGAAATCAAATCAATATAGGGGATTGAGACAAGTATTTTTTCAAATGAAATAGAAAAGCAAGTGTATTGCAGATAACTATCGCTTCCTGAACCTTTTGGTTCGCTTTTATACTTATGTATGTGTGCACGGAGGTCACGAAGTTCCTTTTCGGTCACTGTTCAAAAAGTTTGCAAAAAAAAAAAATCTAAGTACACTCTGAAGGAAATGGAAATAGATGTTATGTTAACAGCCAAACGAAGCTGTCTATACACAGAGGCAACACCGGGAGGGGAAGTGAGCTAATAATGGTGGAACAGGTACAGTGCAAGGCGGGAGCCTTCACAGGAATTAATTACTCCCAACTGACAGATGAAGATAATGACTCAGTCACACTGCAAGCTCGTGGCAGGCTGAGACTGGAAACCACAGGCTTTCGGCTTGCGCTCGCGTGGCTGCACCAGGACGCACGAATACACCTTAAGCACAATGCACAAAATCACTACGCGTCGAGAGCGCGCCAAAGTCACTGGGCGGTGACCAGGCCAACGCCCGCTTGTCGATCAGTGCGGCCACTTGCCCAGGGAAGGCCGGGACACGACATCGACTTGCTGGGCGCCAAGACAAACCTGCTCTCTTTGGAAACCCAGCTACGGGGCTTCACAACCAGTCGAGGATGGTCGAAATCTCCGTAAGCACGACGCGCGTGGCTTGGTCCTTCCGAGCCACTATCCCTAACCCTGTATACGCCATTCTCGCGATATCAATGGCCTAAGCCCTAGGACTCGTCACTAACAAATTTCCGCAACTCAAGAGAGGCCCTCTCCCGCGCGAACCAGAACAGTACCTGAGACAGGTGGCGCCTCCGCCATCCCGCGCCGTAACACCTAAAGCGAGCCCTGTAGTCCAGCGAGTGCTGTCACCCGGTCACGTGCCCTGAACTTCCGGTGCCGCGAGGACATTCACTTCAGCGCGCTCGGTAGACGGCTACGGAGTTTGCGCGACCTGAATCAACTGTGCAGCGCGCCCGTGACGTCAGACAGACGCGCCAGGCGTCGGGCGGAAGGAGGAGACTAATGAATAGGTGACAAAGGCCGCCGAAGCGGGGTTCACTGGCAGGCACTTGCATAATCATGGTTTTTCTTTTTGCGATTCACTATGCTCGCCTGCTACTAGGCTCTTTTTCCCTGCCACCCAACCAACTTCACCTGGTCTTCTGGAGTCAGCTCAGACTTCACCTACCTCGTTCAGGATTGGGGTAAAAGAAAAACCCAGCCAAGCTGTCAAAAGGCAATCTTGGGGGGAAAAATCTGCAAAACAAGGGTTAATAATACAAAGAGCCCTTACCAACCACTTAGAAAACGATAAATCACATATCAAGAATGGTAAATGACTTGACCAGCAGATGACGATAAATATATAAAGGACATAAGGTGAGGGGGAAAGTTTGAAGGCACTGATTATTTTTAAAATATAAAAAGTTAAATGAATATGTGGAGTTTTTATTCATTTTGTTGTTGCATTACTAAATAGAACATATTTAAGTATGAAGCATCTGCATTTGTAAACTAATTCGCTTGTCCAGGCTTTCTTAAGAACATGAAATAGATTTCATTCACGTTTCAATGCATACTGTCTGAGACATAGTTTTAAGTGCTGGAGGTAAACGGTGAAAAAGACAAACACAGTCCCCTACCTCATGCCATGCACTGTCCTGTAGGAGAGATAAAAACTAGGTAATTTATATTTACAAATAAATAATTTGTAAAATAATTACGAATTTTGTTTGTGTTAGAGGAGAAATAAGCAGGGTAACACTGACAGACTTACTAAAATCTACTCCAGAAAATGTGGCCAGGCTTCTTAGATGAAAGATTCAAAGGAGGAAGCTATGTGAAGATTCAGAGGGGATAGCTTGTGCAAAGACTACGAGAAAAGAAATAGCTTGAAGTGTTTAACGTATAGAACTATTTGCAGGAGAATCGTGAGCAAGGAGAGTGACACAGTATTCATTGGAGAGGTAAGTCAGGAGAACACGCAGATCATCTGCTGGCTGTGATCTTGGATTTTATTCCAAGCATAATGGGAAGTTATTGAAAGGTTCTAGCAAAGAAGTGGTATTTGATTTACACTTAAAGATTTTTCTTGTTCCCAGGAGAAAAGTGAATTATCGGGAGCAAGAATAGAAGTAGGCAGTCCAGTTACATTTTTGTATTATGCTAATAATGCAGAGAATGATGGTGGCCTTGGACTAGAGTTACAGTACATGTGGAAAGAAGATAGATCTGAGCTATGCTTCAGATATAATCATTAGCCAGTTTCTAAACCGTTTCCAAACCAACAGGTGTGATATATCCATTGTTTTGTTTCTCTGATTACTAATGAGTCTGACATATCTTAATGACCTTCTGAGTTTCCTCTTTTTAAATAACTTATTCATATCCATTGCCCATTTTTCTATTGGGGTTGCTTTATTTTTCTTGCTGATAGCTTCCTGTATATTATAGTATCAATTTCTTATCAGTTTTAGACATTTCAATTTTCATCTTCTATTCCATTGTCTATTAACTTTGTCTTTTTTAACATAAATTCTTAATTTTGACAGCTCAGTTAATCACACCTTTTTGTCACCTTTAGAAATTACCAAATGTATCAGTCTGGGTCCAATGAGGAGAGAGGAACCACACAGTAATTTGAATGGGGAAGGTTTTATTTAAAGACTTGTTAACTATAATAAGGGACTGGAGTAATAAAGATTGACTAGTAATGAAACAAAAGAGAACTCTAAAAGAATACAGGATTAGTGATATAAGAAATAGCCACTACCTATAGGGTTGAGATAAATTGTCCAATGAAGATCACCCCAGATCTGAGGTGCAGACCTTATTAGAGAGGATGTGCCTGTGGCTTATTAGGAAGCAGGGAAGCTGCTGTGGTGCTGCATTGGCAGAAGTTGCCAGAAATCTACCTTGGAGGATTGCTGGGGAAAGCCATTCACAGTGAGCTGTCTCACAAGAGCCACTCTACTACAAACCACCTAAGGGGGATGCCGGAGAAGTTTCTGGCTGCTGGCCACCACACACTGAAAAAGCCAAGTTCTGAAGAAGCCATGTTGAGTTACAGGAGACAGACACTGGGAAAATCTACCTACAGCACAGAAGTCTAATGGAAACACCAGAAATAAGAAACAAAGCCTTCTTCCTGCAATATCTCTGTGGTGCCTTCTACTGACAAAACTTAGTACCTGCCATCTAGTAAAAGATAAATATTTAAAGGGCCTAAATCCATTTCGCAGAGCAGACAAAAAGGATAAATTTGGAACCGAATTTGGCACTTACTCATTGTTTTCAAAACTTGTAAATAAATGGAAGTAAGCAAGCTTTTATCCTGCCTTTCCTATACAAACAGTATTCCACACAACATACCAAAACTATGACAAGCAATGAAAGCAGTGCTCAGATGGAAATTTATAGCTGTAAATATTTACATTAAAAAAGAAGTCCAGACAATGGAATATTATTCAGTGCTAAAAAGAAATGAGCTATTAAGCCATGAAAAACACATGGAAGAAACTTAAATGCATATTACTAAGTGAAAGAAGCCAATCTGAAAAAGCTGCATACTGTATGATTCCAACTATATGACATTATGGAAAAGGCAAAATTATGGAGACAGTAAAAAGATCAGTGGTTGCCAGGAGTTAGAGAGGGATGAATAGGCAGAGCATAGATTTTTAGGGCAATAAAATCTATGTTATACAACGATGGTAGATATACTGTCAAAACCCATAGAACGTACAGAGCCAAAAGTAAACTCTAGACATTTGGTGATAATGTGTCAATGGATTATAACAATGTACTACTCTGGTACAGAAGGTCTATAGTCAGAGAGGTTGTGCATCTTTGGGGATAGGACATATATGGAAACTGTATTTTATACTCAATTCTGTTGTGAACCTAAAACTATTCTAAAAAGTAAAGTTTATTAATAACAAAAAATAAATCTCAAATCAACAGCCTAACCTTTTACCAAAGAAAGAAAGAAAAACTGAACCAAAAGGAAAGAAATAATAAAAATTAGAGCAAAAATTAATGAAATTAAAAAACAGAAAAACAATAGAGAAAAAACAACGAAGTTGGCTCATTAAACAAAAACAACAAAATTTGCTTTTAAAAAATTAGGTCATGTATTCACCTTATTTTACTGAATTTTAAATGCAAAAATACAGTTCTGTTTGGAACACCAAAGTCAGATATCGCCTCCCACTGGAAAATTTACCAAGTTTTAGCTAAACTGACTAAGAAAAAAAAGGAGAAAACTCAAACTACTAAATTAGGAATGAAGGAAGGGACATTACTACCCATCTTACAGAAAAGATCTAACAAAATAGATCTTTTACATGAAATGGACAAGTTCCTAGAAATACACAAACTACCAAAATGGACTCAAGAATAGAACATCTGAATAAATCTATAACAAGAGATTGAATTAGTAGTTTAAAATAAAAAATTAAAAAAGGCTTTCCACAAAGCCCAGGCCCAGATGACTTCACCAGTGAATTCTACCAAACACTCAAAAAATTTATACCAATCCTTCACAAACTCTTCCAAAAAAAAAGGAGGGAATACTTTCCAAATCAGTCTCTGGATGAAATTCTGCCTTGGGGGAGTCATTGCATGTCTCTTCATTGCAGGCATTGATGGCGACAGCTAAGACTGATTGTCCATGAAAACAGGTTCAGCCTTATCAGGTACCATAGGGCAAGGGTTTTTAACTGACTACATATAACTGCCTGGGGAGCTTTTAAAAATCCAAGTGTCCACACCGTATCCTGATCGATTATATAAAAATAAACAGGGGTAGGTCCCAGGCAACAATAACACACACACATACTAGATGATGTAACTATAAGAAACTATACAAGGAAAACTAAAGGATATGGATAACAGAGATAGAAGTACCAAATTTCTACTCTCAACTGGATCATTATAATCTCTTCCACCTTTTGCTAAACTCCTAGCATTGATAGATTACAATCTAAGGAGACTACCTGCACTCAGTTCTGCTTCTTTCTAATGGTTAACAGGTGAACTACTAACCAGAGGCACTGTCTGGTAGAAACTACAGGAGTTATCATCAGAGGCTATGTGGTGCCTGGGGCTCTACCATGACTCATCCTCTCCACTTTCTTTAAATTCACCGGGATTGACACAAAGCAGAGCCTGGCTCTTGGTCTTTTCCTGGACAGCAAAGAATCAGCACAATGACAAAGCTGTTAAGCTCCAAGGAAGGGAAACTGTATGAGCAGCGGCAAGGAATCATGACTGTATGATGGATTTGAGGGAACTAGAAGTAATTATTAGAGCATAAAATTGAAAAATGGCATGTGACATGGAGAGAGGCTGCAGATAATATTTTCAGGATTCTTACCAGCAAGTGACAGGAACCTAACTCCCACAAGCTTAAGCAGAAAAGGGACTTTATTAGTGGAATTCAGACAGCTCACAGAATTAAAGGAAGAGGACAGAAACTTGGAGCACTGTGGGAACCTCAAGGATCCAAAGTCAGGGTTCAGTGCCATGAGGATTCTTTCATTCTGCCTCTCATCTTGGCTCCTTTCTGGCATCAGAATCTCAGGGTTCTTGTATTGACAGAAAGTTAAAAAAAAAAAAAGGCTCTTCTCTAGTTTCCACTTAGAAAATTTGAGAGATAAATGTCAACATTCATGGCTTTGTCACAAGCCCATTCCCATAACTTGAAAGAGTAAGGGTAGAACAACTATAATTGATATTTTCCCAATAATCACATGGTTAGAATGGGGGAGGCTGTTCTCGAAAAGAAATAGAATGCTGTTCTGGAAACACTAAGCAATAAACCATTATTAAGAGGCAGGAGCCAAGTCACAGGCAGCTTTTTATTACCTGTTGGAATTGTCAAGGCACCATAAAAGACTTTTAAGTAAGGGAATGACATGGTCAGATTTGTATTTTAGAAAGTTAAATATAGCTGTTTGTGATAAATGGACTCAAGGAAGTGAAACTATGCAAAAAGAGGAAGCAAGTCATTTATTCCAAAAAAATATGTGAAGGATGTCTAGGCCAAGGAGAGATGGGAGAGAGAGGGAGAGGAGGGGTTAGATTTGAGAAGATTTAAGGGGTTAAAAGCAGGGTTCAAGAACAAATTGAACATGTAGGGTGAAGCTAAATGTAGAGAAGGAACATTGGAAATTTCAGTCTGAGGGGAAAGGTGATGGTTGTCTTGGCCATTTGAATGTGAAGTGTTTGTGGGCTCTGGAATATCCAAATAATTGTTAGGCAAACACCTGGATAGTAACTAGGATTCTGATACTCAGGGACAAGATCAAGTATAGAAGTATACATTTAGAAGTCAGTAGTTAAAACTATGAGAACAACTTAGATCACCAAATATAAGTGAGCAGAGAAAGAAATATGGTATATAAGGCTACAAACCTGTGGAACAGTAACATTATAGGGTTAAAGAGATGAGAATTTCAAAAGTGTCTTACAGGGAATAGTCAGAGGAATAGGAGAACTAGAGAACATTCTAACAAAAGCCAAGGGAGTAGTAATTTTGGTAGAATGATTGCTCACTGATATCCAATGCATGAAAGAGGACTAGTTGGAGGACTATCATCCATTAAAATTGGCAATATATGGGTCATTGATAATACTAGCAAGATAAAAAATTAAGCAGGAATGTTTGCTGACAGTGAACCCCAAGATGATGTTAATTTAGATGTTATATCTTAGATAATGGTGTAACATTTAACTGAGAATGCCCAGTCTACGGCCATGCCACCCTCAACGTGCCTGATCTCATCTGATCTCAGAAGCTAAGCAGGGTTGGGCCTGGTTAGTACTTGGATGAGAGACCACTTAGGAATACCAGGCGCTGTAGGCGTAAAAAAATAAAAATTAAATAAATATAAATAAAAATAACTGGGAATGCCCAGAATTGAAAATCATAAGAGGTCAAGGCTTGTGAGTCATTTTGAGTCATTAGAGCTGTGGACTAAAAAGGGGCCACATATTAAACCTGAATGGCGTTTATTCAGGGGAAGCCTGAATGGCAGGCCCCACAAACTCAGAGATAGAAAGTAACTACATAGGATGGTCTGAACATAAAAATTCCTAACTAAAAGCATGTCATAGCAGGTAGCCATAGCCTGGGCCTGTAGCTTTCTTGATAAAGATCAATATTTACTTTGAGTAAGCCTATTATCTTCTTGTATCTTAAATAATATACCCTTGGAATGTCAGAGTAATCCCTTTTCCCCCAACCCCTCAGGGGACAAGCCAACCCACAAAGACCACAAAATCCCTCATGGTTATCTTGTCCCCTGCATGCCTTTTCTATGCGCTGTAAATGTTATTAACTCTCCTGTACCCACCAATGTAAAAGAAGTATGTGTCCCTCCGTTTTACTTTTTCCAATCCAACATATTTCCCTGCTTTGCTTTCCCCCACCCGCCTCATCTACTACCAATGGATTTCATGTAACCTTCCTTACACTTTCTCCTTTGATTCTAATATATAAAATAAGCTGCAAAACAGCCATTCTCTGAAGCATTTTCTTAATCTATTGAGATTTTGCTTTCTGGCAATTGTCATCATTCAGCTTAAATAAACTCATTAAAATTCTCTACATATTTGGACGTTTCTTATTGTGGCCAGTGCACAGGTTATAGTTAAAGTCATGAGTGCAAGGTATCTCAAGGAGAGTATGAAGGGTGAGAAGACGTTCAGGACTGTAACTATAATGGAAGAAATATTTAAAGGGCTGAGTGAGAACTTGTAGGGAGAACAAGGAAGGTTTCAAGAAAGTAATGATAAATAGTACAATGTTTGTTCCTACTGGAAGGCTTCTTGGGAGTGTGAGGTTAGTTGGGGTAGAAAAGGGTTACATATGTATATCATCCCTGCCTAAAAATAGTGAAGTTTTTGAAAAGAGGAAACTGTGATTGTTCTCGGTATCCTCTGGGCTGGTATATAGACTCTACAGAGTGGGTGTTCAATAAATGTTTATTAGATTGACCTGCTGACATATGCAAGACTGTTGCATGTGGCATTGTGAGGTACCCAGCAATGTTGTTGGTGAGAGGTTAAGTGAAGAAGGGCAGATGAATCATTAAAGACGCTGAAATCAGGCAGGAATTTGGACCTGCTGTAGCACTCCAGGCATCTCCCAAGAAAAGAATGAAGCCCGTTTTTTTTATTGTTAACAATCCCTCATAAGAGTATAGCATGTCGCAGTTAACAAAGTACTCATGACAATTATCTCTATTATTTCTCACAACAGCCTTGTGAGGTAAGCATGATTTCACTAATAAGGAAATAAAATTGAGAAAAATGAATAGCTACTTAGTAATTATTAAATGGCAGACCTGGGGCCCAAGCCTAGACTGGCCCTTGCTCTTTCCTCTATACCACAATGCTACCAGGCAAATTAGAATTCTGTAGTGGAGGTATTAGGCTGAAGTGATATTATTAAATTATAACCTTTTGAAAAATATTTATTGAGTATAAATAAATGTCCTATACATTAAATATCAAGAAATATTCATTAGTGATTACAAGTCAGGCTATAATACTGAGAGAACCATAAAATCAGAATCCACGCACAACATAGTGATAATTCCATTCCAATGTTGGACAATAGTAATTATTTACTCACAAGACACAAGACTCATCAAAAAGGCCATCACTTTAACCAACCTATAATGCCACAATAAAAAATGGTTTTGAATTATAATATGAACAATCCCAGTAATCTCATCTTTGCTGTATAAATTTATCAGATCAATTTGAGATTGTGGAGTTATACTATCATAAAACCTAAAGAGTCCCATTTCCTTGGTTTTATATCAAATTATTAAGGAATGAAATCATACATACCCACTGATACTTTTAAGTAAGTTAGTCTTTCATAAGCGAAAAGAAATAAAAATTTACTACGAAGAGAGCATCCCCCAAATGATGTCTATTAACGGAAAAAAAATAAAAAATGAAAGAGATGTAATTAACTTTTCCTTCAAAGAAAGGAAAGAAACCTTAATATATTATGGTGAATTTGGAAAGATAAATTTCCTAGTCCCAGAATATGTGTTTATTTTACACAATGTACTTGAATGATGCAAGTCTATGAAGCAGGAATCTGTGGCAATCCAAATTCATCCACCAGGACTCCATCCTGTAAAAAGGGAGCAATATTTAGTGTCACTATTTTTCAATTCACAAAAATATAAAAATAAAATAAAAATAAAAATATTTAGTAGGTAAAACTCATCTCCAAGTATTTAATCAATGAAAACCAAAATTCAACTCAGAAGATGAGAATGAGCTTTTTTTATGAAAGGTAAAGATGGAAATGATGAACCTGGAAAAGAAACGTAAAGGATCAAAAGGGGGTGAACCTTTGCAGAGTAAAGAAAGAGTCAGAGAGAAAAATAAACTTAAGTGTAAATCTAGAAAGAGGAAAAGGGGAGTGGAGGGTCCAGGAAGAAAGGCTGACGAGTTAGTCCTTGCCTCCAGATTCCCATTTTCATTCTGAACTCTAAGGTGAACAATTACTTATCGTCACCCAAGTCCTTGCAAGAGCAGTGCCCCAGGACAGGCAGTCACTTCCATAGCATACTGTCCTATAAACTTATGGCAATGATACCACTATCAATTAAGAAATCATATCCCAAAAGGACATTTAACTCAGGTGTCTGTGACCTTCTACAAGTGGAAATAACATAGAAGCTTCAGGGAATTAAAAAGGTAGCCTATGGTAGCATTAATAAAAATTATTTTGGGTGTGCTGAGAAAAAGCAATCTATGCACCTGGAACCTTGAAGTGGCCAGAAATGTAGAGGTGGGGTGGCGTAGGCAGTAGAGAAAGAAAGGTAAGACTACCTCAGGCTCAGGGGAGACAGGACAGGTATAGTAGGGGATAATACACAGTCATAGAAATCAGCTATCAGGGACCTGAGAAATTATGTACTCCCCACCTTCTGCTGCCCACATTTTTACAGGTGGGAAAACACTGATGAGGTTCAAAAAGAAGACATGAATTTCTAATTTGCTCAAAGTCACATAGTGAATAAGAGCAGACCTGAGACTGGCTCCAACTCAAGAATTCTGTCAACTACATTGTGCACACTCAATCTGCATTTGGGAGGTAGGGCAAACAGCAGGGCTGTAAATGTACGGTGGCAACAAAAAATGACATACTACACTAGGAACTAAGATGGAGTAAATAGGCTTTTATAAGCAAAATATTATCTATTTATAATAATGATAACTATGCAGTTTTGGATAGGGCTTCAAGTTTGCAAAGCCCTTTTATATACAAGATCTAATTTGATTTACACAATTATGTGAAATCCTATGTGTATTATACAGATGCAAAGAACAGAAAAGTTCAAAACTGGTAAGTGATTTGCTGTCTCGGTTAGTGGCAGAGTCTTAAATCCAGGTGTCCTGATTCTTTTACTTTGTTGAATTAGAATCTTTCTACTTAAGTTTATACTTAAATTATTAATCCCTACTTTAAAAACATCCACCCTATAATTAACCAGTGTGTCTGGAGAATAGAACTTTCTTTTATACTACTGCCTTGCACGGTTTATGCATGTATTGCTGATGCTTTTCCAGGAAATGACTAAAACCTATAAATGGCACTCAGTACAAGCTCACACAAGAGTAACTACATATATTACTCAAACTGTTATTGTATAAAACCATTCCTGAGATTCCATGATGCTACGCAGCTTGTCCATAATCCAATGCAGGAAAGGTTCCCAAAATAATGAGTGAGATGGTCTTTCCTTTTACTAATTTAAAAGTACCTTTTAGATTCCCAGACTGGTGATCAAGCATAAAACCTTGACAACTTGCATAGAAAATATAAACAGAAAAAGCTTTCACCTTATTTTTTGTGTCAGTGGGAACACCTTCTGGAATTGCAGGTGCAGATGCTGCTTCATCCAAGTAAGAGCTGTCTTCATCAGCTAGAAGCTCATCACCCAGTGCATCCAACTCTGAAATTGAAAGAGTCAACATTTCAAAAAAAATGTAACCAAGAAAATTGGCAGTTCATGTTAAGAAAGCCCAATAATTTATAAAACGAACATTTAAAAACAAAGAAAAAGGGATTATTTTCTATTTTCAAAATAAAAGATGAGCATTACAGAAATTTTTGAGGGAACTTATGTGGTAAAATCTATGAAAAACCAAAATAAAAATAAAATAAAATGACCATTCCCTACAGGTTTATTAGGCCCTAGTCTTGATGAGAAGACTCTACAGTTATCAATTGGTCAATTCAAATTAGAAAATCCCAATAATATCAAATGTAAAAAGATTCTCATTTACTGACGAACTTGAAAGCAGTGAAAGCAGGCTGGAGATTTTTGCATACTGAGTGACCATTACATGAAATTAGGCTTTAAAAATAAGTCTATGTTAAAGGGTGTCAAAAGTGACCAGAAGGAATGACAATGCAAACAGAGACTCATCATGGGAAACTCTAGATGAAAAATAAGAAAATAAAGAATGAATGAGGGGAAAAAAGGTTCTAGGTGAAAAGATTATAAAAAAGAGGGAAGGAGAGGCAGCAGCAGTAATGTGACAGCTGTATCATGTGATAGAAAATCCAGTGTGAGATGGTTCTGCCATCTACCTAGTTACTTATGTTAGAAATTGACAGACATCCTTGATCTCTATCTCTCCTTCCACATCTAAGCAATTATAAAGCCTTGTCCATTCAATTTCCTATAATTTCTTCAATTTGTTCACTTCTGTTTCTGCTACCATAACCTTAGTCTCAGACATGAACATCTCTTAAATAAATTACAGCAATAGCTTATAAACGCCTCTCCTAGAGGCCACCTAGTAATCCCCCTATTTTTTCCTGCTAATTTCTACTTGTCCTTCAGGTCCCATGCCCGTCCCTTACTCCCAAATATGTTAGATTTCCCATTTATGTGCTCCATGGTACTCCATACTTCTCCAACCATTTGTGTTCCTGTAATTACTTGAAAGAAGCAGCACTTTCTTACCTTTCCTCGAGAAACTTCATGAATGTACGGCTTATATCTGCTTTGTTTAATGCTGAATCCCCAACACCTAACACAGTACCAGGCATATAATAGATGCATATTAAGTATTAACCAACTACTGTTTCTTGATCGGCTTTGCAGATCAAGTTCTGAGGGAGGGGAGTCAAAGTAGCATCACAGGAAGAACAATATCAAAAGGAAACGGCAGGGAAAGGCAGTATTTAGATACCAGGCACTGGGTCAGCAGAAGTCATTGTGTGGACCCTCCTTTGGAGTTTATCCATCCCAGAGTTGTTGGTGGAGTATGCAAGTCTGATGTGGTTGCCTCACAAACTCTCTGCCAGAGACTGTACCATAAACTATCTCCAAAGGAATCCTCACAGGACTTTTTTCTAGCATTTGGAAAAGGGTCCCAGGTAGTTGCTCCTTTCAGACTCCAAAGCTATGTATGCATTGCTTTCTCCATAACTTACCTGCTTCTAGGTCATCTTCATCTAACTCTGGGGTGCCATAACTACGACTCAGTGCTTCTTGGATTTCGTTTGCATCTTCCATCATATCCTCTAGCTGGTCTTGCAAATCCTATAGAAATACATGACAGGGTTTTTATTCATTTCTTACTATTTTTCTCTTGCTACCCTCTGCCCCTGCTCTTTCCTCTGAATCTTGGAAAGGAGTAATTTTTTAAAAAATGATTTACAAAAAATGCCGATCACATAACCAGTTCTCAACAACTGTTAGTTGTCTGGACTCTTTTACCCCAGTTCTTGACTAGTGACTGATTTTAGTCAATAGCTAAGCTGATGCTCCTCTGAAGGACAAGTTCAAGTAGCTCCTGAATGTCTCTCTTAATTAAAAGTATAAACTTACTTAAATAATTATTTAAAAATCACAATTTGAAGATTTCTGCTAACAATAACTGTGAATGCCACGGACCCACATTAATCCATAATCCTTTTCCTATTTTTGGTGGTAAAAATGTAAACTTAAAAATAAACTGGAACAGAATTGGTGATCTGACATTTGAATTTAAGATGCCTCATGGAAATCCAAAGTTCTACTGTAAAAATAGATGGTCATCACTCTGTCATTACAGAAAGTTTACCTGAAACATTAAGTAATGTCTACGCTATCGATATTTTTCTAGAGGAGACTGACTACACTGTACAGGGAAAGGAGGCAGTAGTGGAAACAGCTGCGTGGTATAAAAAAAATTGTACTGGGCTGACCATGGTTGGGGAAACAGAAATGGTATCATGATAGTCTTGATATCTGATACCAGGCTGGTGAAAAAAATTGATCGAGGGCATATATCATCTGTAAATGATCTTGTGTTTAACTGGGAGACTACTAAAAGGCCAGAAAGAATGTAAAACTAATCTGAGAAGTGGTATAACACAATAAAGGGCAGTTAGTAGAATGGTTTGGAGAGCAAACTCTGGAGTCAGACATATCCAAACTAAAATTTTGTCATTACATGAGAAGTAATGTCTCTAAGCCTTAATTTCATCTGTAAAATGGGATTACTACTAGTCAGACCTCATAGGGTTATATAAGGATGTATGGCAATAATATTTATGTCAAGCTCTAAGCACTTAATACTACATATCTTCTATGGTGTTAAGAATGTGCAGACATCATACTCTCTGCATACTGAAAATTCCATATAACAGGGTAGGGTCCTGCAGAAGGTCCAAATCAGCATCATTATCCTTCAGAGCAATGCAAAACATTTGAAAATTCCTTTCTGGATCCCAATCAGCTTTTCCCCGCTCCCCTTCCTCGCAAATAAAGGGTAGAAAGTGAAATTAAAAAAAAAAACCTTTTTTTAAAAAAAGAAAATGCTCAGCCTTTTTGCATTTCCAAGTGCCAAAATACCACATTGTACATATGTAACATTCTGCTACACAGTACAGCACTGGCTGAAACAATAAATGATAGTCAAAATAACATAAATTAATCAGTCAAGCCTCATACTATGCTATTAAACATCAAGACAAGACATTCTTCCAAATCATCTATGAATAGGCTTCCTAGCAATAGACTCTAGGATAAACACAGAAAAAAAATCATACAGAGAATTTGTAGATTCAGTACCAAATAAACCAATAAAAATATAAACAAGTATAGGCACTAGACGTGATGTGCAGAAATTGAAAGACAAAAGACAGAAACAGAGTTACATACATACACACAGGCAAAATTTAAAAATTAGAGCTATGAAACAATAAAATGTTTTACAACTATTTTATGAAAATTAATGAAATTCAAAATATATAACCCAACCAAAGACATACACAAACACACCAATAAAGTCAGAAAGAAAGAAGCTCTCCACCTGTCAATGCAGGCATGTCAATTAGGGGACAAGAAAAGGATAATCAAGCAGGGACAGACAACCACCGGTGGAAGATGGAGACAGAAGAAAAACAAAAACAAAAACAAACCCAACCCAGAAAGACCATAGTTTCTATTTTATTAAATAGCTCTTATCAAAACACAAGGAATCCTAAAAGCATAAATTTCAATTTCATTATATGTTATCAAATAAGACAAGCATACGCAGAACATTTTTCTCAGTAAATCTCCTAGAAGATATTACTAAGCTTAACCCCTCATATGCCAAAACAGGTAGAGGATTAGACAGATTGCCACAGGTATAGAGGAGTGCTCAAAAAAAGCAAGACAAAGGAATGCTGTTATTCTTCACTCTTGGGAAAAACCTCTGCAGAGACAGTAAAATGCCAGGCCATAGTTAAGTACTCAACCAAAAAATACTTCTTGAACTGGGCAGAACTGCATTATATCCTTTAATAGTCTCATTCATTTGTTCTCCAACCATCACATACTTTCTAAGCACCTACTATGGCCAGGTATCATTTGAGGCACTGGGAATACAACTGTGAAAAAAAGTCCCTGTCCTCATACAGACATTCTACTCAGGGCGTAGAAGTAAAGGTCACTTTTACAGAAAAGAAACCTCTGTTTTCTGACCAGTCACTACCTTCCTCTCTCTGCTATCCCTCCTTACCATCTGGGCTGTTCACCTAATAGAAGAGGAGCCAAACTCTTAGGACTCACTACCCAGCCAAAACATAATCTCAAAAGAATTAACTAATTTTAAGGACCTTACAGCATTATTATTACAAAATCTAAAGAGAATAACTAGAAAAGGGAATCAACTCTACACCAGGAACTGTGTTAAGCACTTTACATATATATCCTCATTTAACACTCATGACAATCTTGGGAGATGGCAGCGACATTACTACTTTATATACAACTGAGGAAACAGACTCAAAATCATTGAGTTAAATAGGAAACTGGGGGCTTATTTCTTGGGTGCATGTAGATAACACCAGCTCATTTATTTCAATTCTCATAATAATCATATGTGGTATTAGGATAGCATTAACAAGGAAAATGAGACATTTGGTATTCTTCCCCATAGTTACTCTATTGGTAATAGGCAGGCTCAATATTTAATCCCTCTTCTGTGCCCTTCCTATCACACATTCATCCAGATTCTTTCAGAAACTTATGCACATTCTTGCAGAAACCAGTTATGTCTTACCTCAATCTGGTCGATTTTCACTTGCTTGTATGCTTTCTTCATTTCCTTCACTCCCAGTTTCATAGCATCAACCTAAAAAAGGGTAAGAGAAACACAACTGCCTTAAGAAGCCATACTGGTAAACTATCTTTTAAAAACCATGGGGAAAAAGCACAAAAGTACAAAAATAAAATCATGAGAAAAGGTGCTATGAAGTACCGTGGTCTTGGTGTCCTTCAATGATTGGATGGTGTAATTGGCTTGTTCCATGTTAAATGACTGTTGGGCAAGGTTGTCCCGCTGCTGCTCATACCTTTTTTAGAGTGAATTGAGAATTGCAAATGTGAGCCAAATAGAAAGCCTCAGGAAGAAAGTATCTCTAACACTAAATGATTGAATTCTCTTAAAGAAAAAAACTTTAGAAAATTAAATACAGAAAAATTGGCAAAAACAATTTAATAACTCTGATACAAATACCATCTTTCCTTTCAGTCTTTTTCTTTTGTATATATTTTAGTTATAACACTAATTTTCACTGTAATATTATGGCATTTGCTGTTTTTTATGTTGCTACAAAGTCTTAATATATATATATTTATAATGTTTTGCATTATTTCCTATGTTAAATTCCCAGAAGTGGAATTCTGGAGCAAAGTGTAAGACTATTTCAAAGGCTCTTCATATATAAAGTGAAGTTGTTTCTCCAGTAGACTGAACTCCTTGAGGACAGGTATTACATTTTATTAATCTTATATCCATAATTAGGTAACCCATCTGACCTAATATAATCCCTGGAACTCAAAATGTTTTTTTTAAATAAAGTTTTATATCAAAGTGTAATACTACCTCAAAATCTTATGTCATTATAGTCTTTATACAATATCTGGAAACCATCTAACTATCCAACCAGGAGAAAAATGGTCAATTCATGGTGCAAACGAATAGAGGTGAAATATAAAAAAGTATAAAGTTACCACAGGATATTTAAAAGGATGAAGTAATGCTCGTGATATAATGTGAAGTGAAAAAGGATACCTATATATATATATATACGTGTCATTTGTTTTCTTCTAAAAAATTATATGCACATGTACTATATATGCACAAGCAAAGAAAAGAAACTGTAAGAAATTAGCATTTTAAAGCTGTTTCTGACAATAGGAAACTGTAAGAAATTAGCATTTTAAAGCTGTTTCTGACAGTAGGTTGTTTCTGACAGGAGGAATTTTCTTCTACTCATGTTTATGTATATTCCAGGTTTCTAAGAACATGTATCATTGTAAACAACGTATTTAAAAAGTTACTCAACACTTGCAATGCTGATTAAGAAAGTAACAATTTTACCATAATATCACTACTCCAAACATTACAATTTTTTTACAGATTTTGTTTAATGTAAAAGGAGTAAGACTGTATCGGATTTCTTATAGAAAGTCATTTTATAAATAAAAACAGAGACATCAACAATCTTTCTGGTTCCTTATTGAGTATATCTGAGCTCTACATCTCTGAAGAGGGTCTCAACATTTGGACAGCTTATAAGGATAGGCCCTAAAGATACTATTTGGCTTCTATTCAAACACTGGGATATAGTTACCTAAAACAAATTAAAGACCCATATTCTGGTGGGAGGAAACAAATATTCAAGAGTACCAATTTTATAGACAAACAAAAATTTAAAAAGCACACGATGAATGAATGAATGAATAACCAAACCCTATACATCTAGGCAGTCTTATACAGAAGTCACTAGCCACATATAGTTTCTTAAACAGTTAAAATGAAATAAAATTAAAACTTCCTATTCCTAGTCACATGCGACATTTCAAGTGCTCAATAGCCATCCATGGCTAATAGCTACTCCACTGGTCAGAATAGATACAGAACAGCTCTATTATAGCAAAAAGTTCTATTTAGATGGATGGTGCTGCAACAGATATTACTGTACACACTGGGGGAGAAATGCACAGGTAACTGAATATATAAATGAAATTTGTAATTAAATCAAGAACACTTCTAAAATGGTATGAAAACCTTAAGGAATGGAAGAACATTTTACTTTTGGCCAAAATTGTGGAAGAAAGGAGATTATGACTATAACTTACATCCGTTTTTGCTTTAAAACTCGCAAGGCTTTCTGCTTGACCATATTCTGGGGAGAAAAACACATTTTTAATGCAAAGCAAAAAACATACATAAAGTAAAAGAAATCTCTCATATCCTCAGACTAACGTATCTATTATTCTCTTTTTAAAAGTAGGAGACATAGTGGCTCCTGCATTGCTCTTCACCTCCCAAGCAAAGTCTTTAAGCTTCAGCTCATCTTTGTATCCCACATCTCAGTGTATAAACTGCATTCCTTTTCCCTAGTACATATTAGCTCCACCCCCAATCCCGATAGTGCTGATTTTTAAAATCCAGTTGCCTTAGGAGATTCCCAAATTGGACATCCTGCTATCCACACAAACTCAACATGCGCCAACTCCTCAACCTACTCTCTCCTTGGAAATTACTAACAATGACCCCACTGATATCTTACCTCTCTAGGTTGAGAACCTTTACATCAACCTTACCTTTCCTCTCTCTGTTGTCTCTTTATGCACAGTCATCTTCTTACTGATTTTCAAAACTCATTTTCAAATTGATTCATGTCATTCTCATGACTACCACCATGGTTTAGGCTTTCATCTCAAGTCTAGATGAGCTTTCCTGCCTCTGGTCACTTCATTCCATGCCATCAACCAAGATGGCTGCGCAAAGCCTCTTGTCACTTCCCTTTCTATACTGTTCCATAAATCATTTTATTTGTCTCCTCCAATAAAGAAGGAAAAGCAGATATTACTTCAGAGACAATAATACCTGACACTTTTTGAATGCTTCTATGTACTAAACACAGTGCTATATAGGTCACATGAATTACCTCATTTAATATTCACACTATAGATACTGTCCTCATTTTCCAGATAGGAAAACTGAGGTTCAGTGATGCTAAGTAACTTGCCCGAGCTCCAATGGTTAATAAGTTATGGAGATAGAAGCAAAGAAGGTAGTTCTATATCCACAGTCCACGCACTTAAACACAGTACTCTATGCTTCTACCTAACAGAAGATAAATATATGAAATTAAATGATTTTATCAAGGCCACAGCTAATAGGTAGTGATCATGTTATTAATAGAACACTGGTCTCCAGATACCTAGTTTGGCACTTGTTTCTCAGCGAACCATTCCTTAAATTAGTTTATTATAACTACCTAACACGACCAGTCCGGCAACTCATTATTCCTGAGCATAGCCCATTGCTTCTTTCCATATTGCCACCTTCTCAGTAGAATATGCTAATTCCCATGTACATGCTCTCAACTTGTGATCAGTATCCTCTCTTCACCAGGTCAAACCCCAGCCTCCCTCTCATATCTGGCTGCAAACTCTTCTCCCTAAAAGATACACCCTCACATAGATTTTCTCCTAACCAGACTGTGAGCATGTCTTCTGTATCTCACTAGGCCCTACTTCCATAGGTACTCAAGTTAGGCTGTCACAGCAGCTACTGCCTACCTTACCTTTGCAGGACCCTCTCTCATCTTCTTGATCTGATCCTTATACTTCACTAGCTCAGCATCCAGTCGAGAAATCTTCTTGTCAATGGATTCTGCCCTGCTGTCCACCTTGAGGGAAATCAAAGGCAATGGTAGTTATTGTAATATACTTACATGAGAAGGGGCAGGAGAGGAATATGGAGGAAGAAAAGCGATAAAGATCATATGGTGAAGGCTGGAAAACTGTGGTTCCAAATCGGGATGGGATTCCCAGTCAGAAACACTGGCCGGGGGCGGGGGGAGGGGGTTCTTTTATAAACTATACTCAACACTCCAGATTCTGATATTCCAGGGTATTCCTCAAGTGCATTTGGGCAGATAACTTGAGAATCACTCGGCTGAATTGTGAATTCCCTAGAATCAGACACTAGTCAGGCTGGGGGCTCAACCAGGTGTGTGAAATGAGCTAGTGCCCACTGGACCATGGCTAGGACTCTAGATCTAATGCTGTCCCCTAGGTAGAGGGTGGTGGCTTACTGTGTGGGACCAGGGTTTTGAATTTTGGTACTGAGATCCAAGATTGGGGTACAGATTTTGTTGACCTAGCATATCACGCTGAGGGTCCTGATGTAGGAGAGGGACGAGGGATGTAAGAGGGGTAAAGGGGGTCGGGCTGGACAAGGTGGGAAAGATGTATGGGCCTATGGCTGTTTGAGGTGAAGGGATAAGGAAAGAACAAGTGGACGCGGCAGTGGGCATCGGAAGGGGTCGGGTGCAAGAACGGAGGGGCAGTGATGAGTTAGGAGGTCCCTGGTTTGTGGCGTCAGGAATGACTTGGTAACGGGAAGGCAGAGTGGAGAGAGCCGAGGTGTAATGGGTCCAGGATAGAAAATGGGGTGGAGTAGGAGCCGGGAGCCAGAGGTGGGTGGGGTCGGGGGGTGTCAGAGGCCCCGAGCCTCATTATGCGTGGTCAAGCGCCCACCGTGCCAATGCAGTCAGTCAGGCTGGGCGGCGGAGCTTTGGGTTTCGCCTTCCCGAAGAATCGGTTCATCTTGGGCCGCCGCGAAGAAAATCCAAACACTGGAGCAAAACCAGAAACGGAAGCGGAATCACCTCCGCCTATGCCGTGACTTCCGGCTCCCCATGCGCAAGCGCAATGTGTCTATTGGCGTTTCCCCGATCCTTCCTCCGGGTTTTCAGCTCGGACTTCCGGGGAACGAAAGCTCCAGGAGGTTGGAGGTATGGGGCGGATAGAGAGTCGGCAGGGGGCGTGGTCTCGCTGAAGGGAGTGGGGCGTGGCTTCAGATGAGCAAGGTGGGGCCTCGGCTGAGTGGGTGGGGCCGAGGGGGTGGCTTTGCTCGTATAGGGCGAGGCGGAAGCGGGGCCTGCTCGGAGAGGCGGCCCCCTTACGCCGGGCGGGGCGGGACCGGGGAAGTAACCCGGCGAGGTTGCAAGGCACCGTGCTCAGCATCCACCGCTGGGCCGGCAACCAGTGCGGGTCTGGCGGAGCGCGGTGGCGCGCAGAGACAGCGAGGCGACCGGCAGCGGCTGGGCCCCCGGCGGCGCGCCCCTCGGCCGGGCCGGGAGTCGCGCCAGTCGGTGCCCCCAGCCGAGCGCGGTCGGCCTCATTCTCAGAGATCATCTGTCCAGAGTGTGGCCAGAGGGCATGTGGGATCCACCAGAGGCGCCGCCGCCGGCGCTCGCAGGCCGCGGGTGAAGAAGAAAGTGCGGCCTCGCTCAGCCCGGAGCGAAGAAATGGCCGGGAGCGAAGAGGTGACCGGGAGCGAAGAGGTGACTGAGACCGAAGAAGTGACTCTAAGCGAAGAGGTAGCCCTAAGCGAAGAAGTGGCCCAGAGTGAGGAAATGGCGGCAGCCGGGCTCATCGTGACCGTCACCCACAGTGAGCATGGGTGGCCGGGTGGGCTCAGTGCCGGGCTACGAAAGTCCAGCGGAGTCTGTGGGTTTGGCCACGTGTCTTCCGGAAACGCGTGTTCTGTGTTGTCTCGGAGTCCGGAAGTGTAGGTGCTTGTTTGTGTTCGTGGGGCCGATTTTTGTGCAGGTCTTGGGTCAGCTTTTCTGCGTGGCCGCTGTATTTTGTCTCAGGCCGTTTGTTTCATCTTAGATGTCCCTGCTCACGTTGTGATCCTGGTTGTATGTGTTAGCGTGTAAGCCTGCACAGTTATTGTGGGTCTTTTTATTAGGCTTGTATTTGGCCATGTGTATGACTGCTGTATATCTGGACATCTATGTGTGTGTGGAGTTTAAACTCATGTCCGCTGTTCGAGTGGGCTCTAGGTCCAAGCAAGCATACACTCAGGACACCCTTTGGGTCTGCATACTGATGGAGTTGGCACAAAACTATACAGTCAATTCAGCGAAGAACTAAGTTGGTGAGGTTTTCTCAGGACCAACCCTGAGGGACCTGAGGACCTCAGAGTCTGGAGACCAGGATTCTAGATCCCCCAATTTTGAGTGACCTTGGGATGTGTCCTTTCTAGGCATCTGGTTTCTTCCCTGTGAAGTAGAGTTGGTAACACCTGTTCTGCCAACTCCATGCTTTTTGAGTGGGCTCAAGGCTTGACCTAATGCACTGGACACAGGCTACCTCCTTATTGTGCACATACCTAAAATAGAATTGGCACATCTGTTCACAAAAGAAATTTTTTGTTATTTGAATTTATTCACTAATTTACCTATTTACTGAGCACCAACCATGTGCCCAGGTGTGCCCAGTGGGAAAGACTTGGAGGAGACACAGTCCCTTGCCTATTGTAGCGGTGGAAACAAAGCCCAGTATAGTACAAAGTACAAGGCAGTCAGGGAGGCAGATGGCTTGTGATGAAAAGCATGGACTTGGGAATCAGATCTCAGGTTAAGTTTTGACTGCACAGTTGGGTCTCCATAGGCAGATCTTAACTGAATGGAACTCACAGTTTGCTTATCTGGGAAATGGGGAATAAATAGGTAGTACCTACTTCATTAGGGTTGTTCTAGGATTAAATAAGGTAATGCATGAAATGAGCCTAATCAGCCCTTTGTACATGTTAAGTGCTTAAAATGTTAGCTGATATCACTAATGCTGTTAGCATGATAGAGGAAACAAAAATCTTTGAGCAGGTCACCAGAGGAAGGCTGGGTGGATGAGGGTACAGGCTATTTGGAGTAAGTGGCATATGAACTGGGCCTTGAAGTCGAGATAAATAAGTATAATAAAGTATCAGCCTATGTTGGATTATATGAAAAAGTTTTCTTTATTGAATGCCTTTCTCTCTCTCCTCAGGCAATGAAAAGCACGACCTTCATGTTACTCCACAACAAGGCTCTAGTGAACCAACTGTCCAAGACCTGGCCCAAGTTGTTGAAGAGGCCACAGGAGTCCCGCTACCTTTTCAGAAACTCATATTTAAGGGTAGGCATCTCTCTTCCAGCTTTTGAACCCTTATGGCTAAAGGGCCTATTTAAAACTGCTCTACCTTACCTAAAGGTAATGCTTAGTTTTCAAACTGGGATAGTTCTTATTTGCTGTTTATTCACTTATTCCTTCAGCAAATATTTATTGAAGACCTACTGTATACTGGATACTTCCTAATGTTTGGACAGGTATTAGACTTGAAGTCATATGAGGGTGGCAGAAATCTTACCATTTTCCTTGAAGCACATGGGCAGTCTTCCCTGGCTAAGCTAGATCCTCTTCCCATTGTATAGTCATCACATTCCACTTCAGCATAACTTGTGTTGAAATTACTATTAAATAATTGTATTCATAGTTGCTGAACATCTGACTTTTCTATTAGAACAAACTCTATGAAGGTAGAGATACTACTATGAGTCTAATGCAAATTTACCAAGGACCTGGCTGTGGCAGGCCCAGTGAATGATGCTGATTTGTGCCAGGACCCACCCCTTCCCCAATGCCATCCTCTGTCCTCCCATTATCATGGGAACCCATTATTTTGGTATCTTATGGGGCCAAATTTATCCTCTTTGGTGCCAGTCATAAAGAATTTAGTGATGGGAAGCATTTTTATTTATACTTCATAGTATAACTCCTTGTCTTTTTAAAAAGATTTCATTTTAAAATTATAAAGATAATAGAAATCTAAGTTTTAAAATAGAGAAAGCACAAAGAAGAAAATGTTCTCCTGGATAAAACCCTTCATAACATTTCTGTTCAGCCTTTTTTTGTTTGTTTGTCCTGGCATCTTGAAATGCAGATTTGTGTTTTCTTTCTTTTTGGTTGACAAAACTAGGATCATATTCATTATACAGTTTTAGTAATGATTTTTCTTATAACACCAGGTCATCACCATTTGTTGTGGCACTGAAGTTTCCTGAATAAATGAGCTTTAATGCCTACAAAGTCTTCTATTGTACTGATATATAGTTAATCAATCCCCTATTCCTGAATTTTTGGCTCTTTCCAGTTCCTCACTATTATAAATAAGGTTGCAGTGAAAATTATTGAATAATAGTTATTGTGCAGGCACATGTCCAGTTATTATTTAGGGTAAGTATCTGAAGTGAAATTACTGGGTCAAGACACTTCTAAAAAGGTTATACCAATTTATCCTCTTCTCATTAATGAACACACTTGTTTGTCTCCTGTACTCTTGCTGAAATCTATTTTCAGTGTTGTGCAATTATTACAACTTGGCATAACTTTCTTCTCTTCAGGAAAATCTCTGAAAGAACTAGAGAAGCCATTGTCTGCACTTGGGATACAAAATGGTTGCCGGGTCATGTTAATTGGGAAAAAGGTAAATTGCTTTTTCCACCAGAATATCCCTAAATCAAATGACTAAGGTCTTATATGTGTATTTCTGTTTAGAAGGTAAATTGGGGATCCACATTCTACATTAGTGAAATAGCTCTCTTTAAACAGAAGTAGTCTCCATTTGTTTGATGGGGTGACCAGTTTTGTTCTTATGCCCTCTGGCTCCTGTTAGTCAGGGCTTCTCTCTGGGAATTAAAAGTAGCTGTGTTGCTTCAATAACACAGCTTTTGTGTTGGTGGTGGAATCTCAGTCTGGTTAAAAAGTCCCTGTGACAGGCCTTACTCACTTGGAGGGAATTTGCAAGAAAACATTTTGTTAAAATAAACCTGTAGATTTAAAAAATAAGTGTTCTCTGCAAGTTTTAGGAGCCTTTTTTTTTTTTTGCTTAACCACTTTTTTTGTTTGTTTTACTAAAATTTCTCACAAGAGAAAAACACTCTAGCTAGAAAGAAAGGTTCAGACTAAAGAAACTAGGGAGAAAAAGAGCCAGTTGCTGACAGGTGAGGACAGTAGTCTCTTGGATGATTAAGGCTATGAGCCAGCCCTGCATTGTGACACAGTGGAATTGAATTGTTGGTCATATGAAGTTCCCTTAACTTGGAGTGAGGTGGCTCAGAATGGAGAGAGGAAAGATATTAGCAAAGTGGAGGCAAAGAAAATCTAGTCCATACTTGGAACTGTCAGGGGACTGGCACTTAGAATTTGGCCACAAAGGAGAATATGAACAATTTGGAATAGTATAAAAGTAGGTAGCTGGTGGCCCTGCCTACCAATTATTTAGGTTAGAGAATGGGAAGTATTCTGGATTTCTTGCTCAAGGGTCAGGGAGAATGGTGATAGGCAATGGACAGAACCCAAAGGTTGAAGTTTAAGAAGCTATGAGAACCCTGATTGGAGCTGTTCTGGTTTATGTGGAGCCAAATCTGATTCACATCTCAATTCCACCTTTCTCAGGCTATGTAATCTTAGGTTACCTTATAATAACTTAAATTTCATCATCTAAAATAGTACCTATCTCATTTGGTTGTGGTAAGGCTTAAAACAATAATACAAGTAAAGTGGTTAGGATAGTCCTGGCATAGAGAGAATGCTCAATAAAAGTATTTATTATCAACGTCATCACATTAAATGGGAAAGCTCAGTTGGTGGGTGACATTTTGGAATTCTATTTAAAGAGATAGTAGAATTCCAACTATACCGCCATTCCGGACATCTCACAGATGTACACTGTAACTTATTCATTCTTCAGGCTTTAATCTGGTTATTTATAATCAGCTCCAGGCTGAAGTTGAATCTGGCTCCATTCTGTGAATCCTAAGCTGTCAGGGCTTTTACAAGAATGTTTACCTAATACCTTCTCTTTAGAGTCTCTGTAGATAGAAAACCTTATTATTAACCCTCTGGCTTGCTTTCCAAGAAGCAGCAGAGTTAAGACTTTTTTCTAGATGAGTAGTTTAGCCCAATTGTGGTCAGATTTTTTTTTTTTTTCTGAACAGGATATTGTTCTTGATGATTATTAGCTTTATTTTATTATTAAACATTTTAGAATAGTCCAGAGGAAGAGGTTGAATTAAAGAAGCTGAAAGAATTGGAGAAGTCTGTGGAGAAGATAGCTAACCAACTGGAAGAGTTGAATAAAGAGCTTACTGGAATCCAGCAGGTAACTCTCTGTGAACTTTGACTTTTTACCTTCTCTAAGAATTTTGTAGAGATACAAACGTATGGTTATGAGGGTAGGTTCTGTAGTCAGACTCCCTGGGTTCAGATCCTGGCTCTATCCTTTCTATCACTGTGGGCAAATCTGCCTTTGTCTCAAGTTCCTCACCTGTTAAAAAGGAAAAATAATGGTACTTCCCTCCTAGAGTGGTTGTGACAAATAATGTAGTTTGAGCCTGAGACATGATAAGTGCTTTGTAAGTTTTAATCATTATTATATTCAAACCCTAGCCAGCATCCACTTGTCCTCCTAGGAGAGCACCTGCCATGCTAGGATCATGTGTTTGAAAAAAGATAAGTAACTTATCTCAGTCTAGTTGTTACAATGTGTTTAGCAAAGCAAAGAATATTTTATTGATTCCTGGAAGGTTCAAATTGAATATGATTTTAGCATGGTGGTCATCCAATTCAATTCCTTATATTGGATGGGGTACTGAAACCAAGTAAGGAAATAAGCCCCAAACAACTTATTCCTTTTTGACCTTATCATTTTATAACATTAATGGATGTATGTTTGTGTTTTAATTATAAAAGTAATACATACTGATTATATATAACTTTTACAAAATGTATGGGCACTAGAATGGAAAATAAAAATTACCTGTAAGGCCTCCACTCAAGAATAACCCCATTACTAAAAACTGAAATTTATTTTTCCATCCTAAAAAAATTGGTATGATGTTATGTACACTTTGGATTGTTTTTTTAATTGGATTTTAAAAACTGAATGGTTTTCTGTCATTAAAAACGATTATACTTATACTTGCTTTGGCAGCACACATACTAAAATTGGAATGATACAGAGAAGGTTAGCATGGCCCCTATGCAAGGATGATATATAAATGTGTGAAGCGTTCCATAATTAAAAAAAAATCATACTTTTTAAAACTTGCATAACATTTCATCATATATGAATATATCGTGGTTTACCTAATCAATTCTCTATTGTTCATTATTGAACACTTTTACCATTTTGTGTAATGCTTCTGTGAACGTCCTTGGACATAAATCTTTTTTTTTTTTTTTAACTATTTCTAATTTTTTTGGTAGAATAAATTTTTTGAGTTGGAATTGCAGGCTAATGTTTACTACATGTTGTCAAATATTCATCTGTAACTCCAGCTTTGATAAACATCCTCAGAGATCCCTGTTGTCAACAGCTAACTGGTCATTTGGCCAAATAATGCATATATACAGCAAGACAATTTGATAAAAATAATGTAAGTGCTGCTATTTGTTAGTACATGTCTGTGTCAGAAATTATATTAAGGGTCTACATATATTCCCCTTTATGCTCATAGTAACACTATGGGGTGTAGGTATAATCTCCATTTTAAAAATGAGGACACTGAGGCACAGATAGATTAAATAATTTGTTCAAGATCATAAGCCAGCAAATGGAAGTCAGAATTTAAGCTCAGACCTATCAAACTCTAAATCCTGTGCTATTAACGTCTGCCTTGTGTGCATAGGTATATGCTTCTGGCTTCTCCAGAGCCAGATTTCAGGAGGGCCATGTGAAACAGAAAGGCCTATTACTGTGCTTGGAGTGACCCAAGGCCAGCTTTTCTGTTTTTGGGGTTTTTTTCCCCAAGAGATGAAATTATGGGTCTGATATCGGGCTCAGCCTATTGTGTAGAATGTGAATTCAGGGTGTGGTTGTTTCATCAGTGGCCTGGCTTGGCTTGGAGTTTTCCATCAGCCTCAAGGAAACCTTGAAAGACTGCATTATTCCTTCACAGGGTTTTCTGGCCAAGGATTTGCAAGCTGAAGCTCTCTACAAACTTGATAAGAGAGTAAAAGCCACAATCGAGCAGTTTATGAAGATCTTGGAGGAGATTGACACACTAGTAAGTGAATATTCAGCTGAGAACTAGTTTCCTTTGACTATATTTCTGTCAGTTTCTCACTTTCAGTAACTCACCCTTACTGAAGACATTTTCTGGTTTCTAGGCACTCACATCCCACCAAACATAGGGCTTTTATCTTTTTTATTTATGTACACTAGTAGCATCTAATTGTCATGAAGCTGAGATCCAAATGGTCCATAGTATCATGGTCAGAGAAACACAGGGCTTCACTTTCCTGATATCCATGTGACTGATATTCCACTAAGCTCATTTCCTGTACAGAATGCAGTCAGACCCAGCTCTTATGAGGCTGTTGGGAATCAAATCCCTTTTTTTTTTTCTGCTTGTCACCTAAAGTTTTTTTATTTAAAGTCTTATTACCTAAGGCTACTTATTACCTAAAGTCAATTTATATCCAGTTGGTTGTATCAGTGTCTTCACCCCTAAATCATTTGACAAATTAGACCAGCTTCTTTTTTTTTTAATTACAGTTGTCATTCAATATTTTATATTTGTTTAAAGCGTACAGCATAGTGATTAGACATTTGATATAGTTTATGAAGTTATCCCCTTGGTAAGTCTAGTACCCACCTGACACCATACATAGTTATTACAGTATTATTGACTATATTCCCTCTGCTGTACTTTACATCTCTGTGACTATTTTGTAGCTACCAGTTTGTACTTAATTTCTTTACCTTTTTCACGCAGCCTCCCAACTCCCCTCCCATCTGGCAACCATCAGTTCTCCATATCTAACTCTATTTCTATTTTGTTTGTTTATTTTGTTTAGATTCCACATAAAAGTGAAATCATATGGCATTTGTCTTTCTCTGACTTATTTCACTTAGCATAATACCCTCCAGGTCCATCCATGTTGTCTCATGATACCTTATTCTTGAGAATGAATTACTCTGTTTGGGATTCAGTGGTGGGTGAGGGGGGGATGTGTGTGTAAAGAAGCAGCAGAAGGTGCTTTTCCTACAATAGTGAACTCATGCCTGGCCAGGATATAGTATCCATACATGGGAAACAGTGAAAGGACAAAGTCTGTTACAGATCAGTTTCTATGGCCCAGACATCGAGAACAAGGGAGCTTTTATAGGAGCGAGAGCCATGGAAGGGCCATGGAGGATACAGACCAGAGAAATGATTTCTAAAAATACATGTCTCATTCACATTGGTGACCTGTGACTTTTGTGTACTGTGGGTATTTTTGATGTGTTCTTATTTTCACTAAAGATTATTTATGTGTCAACTTATTCTTCCATAGATTCTGCCAGAAAATTTCAAAGACAGTAGATTGAAAAGGAAAGGTTTGGTGAAAAGGGTTCAGGTGAGTCATGCGATAGAGCGTTGCAAAGTATAATGTGTTGGTATGTATATTTATCTGTTCAAAATAGGATATAGTAGAAGTGTGTGTGACTTTTTTGGTTGTTACTCAGCGTGAACCCAGAACATAAGAGAATTGTTTCTTTCATGTTGCTATAAGTATATATATGAATATAAACTAATTGGGAAGGAAGATCGCTGGAAGATCACAATTCCAGGAGGTATCATTTATATATACAGTGCTGCAGTGAAATTGTGGAATTGCAGTGGCAAGGCTTCCTGTCCTCACCATCCTTTTGGGGGTGTGGGCCTAGAGCATTGTCAGAAACCCCGGTCCTATGCTTTCCTCTACCTTCCTCTCCTTATTTTGGATCCCAGGCCATCCCTGTACAATCTGTTTCAGCCTTAGTCACCCATGGGTTCCCCTGAATGGCTGAACACAGAGACTTGCATGGGCAGGAGTTGGCTAGCTCTGGAGGGGCACTTACCACACTGCATTTATCTTTAGGCTTTTCTAGCTGAGTGTGACACAGTGGAGCAGAACATCTGCCAGGAGACAGAGCGCCTGCAAACCACAAACTTGGCCCTGGCCGAATGAGGTGAGGTGGAGAGAGGCTGTACTGCCTTGATGAACAGCACCACCTGCTCTGCCCTCTCTGGAACAGAAGATACCGGATTTCTCTAGAGTTGCTGAGGACAATTGGCCAATTACCAGTTTTCCTTCTCCTACACCTGTTCTCAATGAACAAGTATTGTCTTTACAATCTTAAGTAGAGCTCCTGTCTGTTTTCTCATCTGTCTCTGTGCAGCTGTGCTATCCAGCAGCCTACCTTGTCTGGGGATGACTTCTACTGCCCAAGTCTTCTCAGCTCTTTTGACTTTTGGGTGCTTTCTTTAGACTGGTGAAAGCTCTCATTCGTCCTGAGGTAGTTTGAGTATATAGGCCACCCTGGTCTTCAGATACCTGAGGCATTTGTGCTCTTGTGATCCTGTGACCCCATAGCTGTAAACCAGAATCACCGGAGGTTGCATCTGGTCAGTAGTGTTGGGAATGGCTCGGAACAGGTGTTTGGCACAAAGGTAGTCTAACTATCCCTTGTTGTGACCTAATTCTGGAATAGCTGGCTGGGTCATTGGTTCACAGACCCTGTCCTCACCTCTTAGTCACCTGCCCAGCCACAGGCCAAGAGATCTCGGAGGGTTTATTCCTGGGGTGGGGCCTGTGGCTGATGCATGGATGTTCTTGTGCCTAAGCAAATCTGTGGAAGATTGAAACCCATTGTTGACTGAATCTCTGCTTGAATCCAGGTCAGAACCATGGCTCAGGAAGGGAAGAGAGGGGAGCCAGAGTGAGTAAGACAGGCAACCATAAACTTCTCAAGAGTTCCTTCAAAGACATTTCTGTTAGCAGTATCCTTCTGAGATTGTATTTCCTTCAAGGCTGCTTCTGTCTCTTGTGGCCTCATTCCACCCCGCACCTCCGCCTCCCACTCATTGTTATTTAAAAAATAGTTTGTATACAAATCAAGCAGAAGAGTATTTAAACTTTTCTTTTAAGTATGAGAAGCAAAAGTTTCTAGTTCTAGTCATAATTATAATAAAGTTGAGAGTGGCCCTGTGTGTTAAAATTTTTTAAATGGTCAGCTGCTGTCACTCCATTTTTTCACACAGTGCTCAGGAGACAGGCTCTTGACAGGCCACTCTGAAGCCAACCTTATTTGGCAGAGAAGGCATCACTGAAGCTCCAGGAATTTAGGACTGCATGAGTGGAACCTAGGAGAAGGCTGTGGTAGGGATAGAGAAGTGCATGAGGCTCAGGGCCCAGCCAATCCTACCCCCGACTGTAATTAGAACAGTTCAGTACTTATCTGTTTTTATGTAGTAGCTTTGTGGTCTTAGAATACAGCATTTAATGAAAAGTCACTGTGTGCCAGATAACTGTTTTAAGTAGTTTAGATGTATCAATTGTTTAATTCTCATACAACCTAGGAGGTAGACAGATACTATCCCATTTTAGAGATGAGGAAACTGAGAGCTTAGATAATTTGCTCAAGGTCGTAGAGTAAATAGCAAAGCCAGGACACCAGTCTGGGCAGTGATCCAGAGCCCATGTTCTTAAGCTCTACAGTCCTACCTCCCAGCCAACACAGGGTTGTGTGTTCTCATTTTCTCTCTTCCTATCATTCTGTCTACCATATTGGTCTCTCCACTTCTTCTCTGGCTCTCTCCAGTTCATTCTCCACAGAGCATCTTGAGTGATTCTTAAATACAAATCTTATGTCACTCCCCTGCTTAAAAATCTCCAATGGCTTCCAATTTCTCTTAGGATAAAGGCCAAAATCCTTACCCTACACCCTCTTTTAGCTCATCTCAGGCACTCTTCTGTTTGCTGTTTGTAGTTAGCTGCTCTGGTCTTCATTCAGGTCCTCAGATGCTCTCTACCCTCTTTTATCTTGGGGTCTTTACACACTCTGGTCTTCTTGGACAGCTCCTCACCACCTTTCCTCCACTCCCACCCTTTTCCTAGGTAACTTCTGCTCATCCTTCAGAACTTAAACGTCTCTTCCATGGAGAAATCTTACCTACTGTCTGAGAACATATCAAGTTCCCTCTCACAGCTTGCCATAACTTTTTTTTTGCAGCATATATCATAGTCTGTGATGATTTATTTATGAGATTATTTTATTTAATATTTGCCTTTAACACTGGACTGTATGTAATTTCCTTGGGTTAAGGAGCTACTTTGTTTGGTTAATAGCATCTTTTTGAAGCACTTTGTCTGGTTTATAAAAGATGCTCAATAAATTTTTGGAGAATGAATGAATGTTGAATGCACACATCAATAGTGAAAATCCACTTGGCCACTGAAGCTCTGTCAGCATTGGGATTTATAGCCTCAATAGCCATCGTCTTATTTAAGGGTTGAAAAGAGGCCATAAGGTGTGGGCTATGCAACAGATGTGCAATGTGGTGACTAGGGCCTGTGTACACAGCCCACACACACAGACCTGCCCACTCACAGGGTACCTCTGCCTGTGAACAGGGAGAGAACATCTCTTCTTGCTTGCTTTCCTGGGATATAATCAGTCCTGCTGTAGGGGAACAAATGGGGCTCTGATCCCACAAACTTCCTTCAGCCTCACAGAGCAGGAAGATTCTCACATATATCGTCTATTTGGTCAATGATTTCTAATTATTCCCCAAGGCACAATTTAAAGGTTAACTCATCTGAGAAGCCCTTCTTTGTCTGGAAGTAGTCCTCTTTTAGTTGAAAATACCGGAAATTTCAAAGAGATTGTTGAAATGGAAAATTTATAGGCAGGATGTCAGGTTATCCCATGTAACTCAGGGAAGTTCAAGGTCAGCTGTGTATGTCAGCATTATTCCCTCAATCTTGCTTCTGCCACAAAGTAGGAAACATGGCTGCCAGCAGCTCCTACTTTGCACATTTTATAACTTCATTGCTAGAGAGGAACTGCCTCTGTATTCTTGTTTCCAATTTGAAAAATTCAGAAGAATCTTTTGGCCAGATCCGCAATGGCCAGAGCACCAGGGTCATGTGCCATTGATAGGGCCCTTAGAAGCCCACACTTACGTTTCAGGGTGGTTCCCAGAAACAGGGTCACAGTTTCCAAAGTGGGGAATTAGATATTTTTTCCACCTTGGTGCCTGGTACATTGCTCAGGTATAATCTTTGTGATTCTTCATCATGTGAGTGGAAGCTTGGAAGGGCTTCACTAGGGACAAGGTTGGCCAAGCTGTGCCACTTGAATGTAAGAGGGGCATCCCACTTAGAGCAGAGACTTTTATATGTCACAAATATGTACTCTCTTCCTACAATAAATGAACTAATTTGCAGCTTAGCCCATGGCCAGCCAGCTGAAAACTATTTCCCAGTCTCTTTGTGCTAGCATGGACAAGAGACTACATTTTAACCAATGGGATGTAAATGGCGTATACATCTTATTGGAAGCATCTTCAGTAGTGTGCCCTTTTCTTCTCTGTGGGCTGGAATGCAGACATGATAGCTGGATTTGGAGCAGCTGCATTGGACCTTGAGGTGGAAACTGATGAGAGTATCAGAGTAACAATATACAAGGAGCATGGAGTTGGCATACTACATAGATCTATGTGAGAAAAACTTCTGTTTAAGCTAATGTTATTTTGGCTTTTTTGTTTCTCAGGGCCAAACTTAATCCTACATTTATTCATACTCAGGTGGGAAACAGGAGTTTCTATCAGCATCAATTCCTACTTAGGTTTCCACTTCTGTAGCTTAGGGAATGTTGGCTCCTGCCTCCCCTGCCCTAACTTTCCTCCCAGACCCTGGTATGTACGTTTTCCCACAGAGCATTTTCTACATTATCTGTCCACCCTAGAGCAGGAATTGGAGTCCATGTGAAATTTCTCCCACCTGGCCAGGCCCCTCTCTACACTGCTCCCCATCACCCCATTATCAAGAGGTTTCTCCTATGGGCTTTGGCCTAAAGAAGAGGTATTTGACATATACTTCTGTTGAGATTTCTGAATGTTGTATGTTCCTGTGGACCATTGTATGAGTGTGTGAGTGCTGTGTGTGCCTGGGGTTGTGTTTAATGTCGATATATTTAACAACCCATTAGAGTGGATGTTGACCAAAAGAGCAAAGCAGGGTCTGGAGTCATCATGCTGAGGGTGGCCAGGGTGCAGGGGGACATCAAAGGCTTGGGGCAGCACCTGTTTCAATTATTATATACCTAATTCAGTATTTTAACAAGTAGGTTAGTTGTATACCACCTGAATATCAGCTGTGGTGTGTGTGTGTGTGTGTGTGTGTCTGAGAGAGAGAGACTTGGGGTGCTGGTTTAGCCAGGGCGAAAGCCATGAGGGCGCGTGGAACTCTCAACAAGGCTTCTGAAGCTTGTCCATGCACCCTGACATTTGCAGAGGATATAAATCTCACCTAGGTTCTTGGCCTTAATGACAGGCCAGGCTGGGACAGACAGGAGTACTGGGCAGAGAGAGTCCTAGAGCCAGGGGCTGGCCTCTCAAAAAGGGGGAAAAAATACCTGGGATCTCTATGGGGCATGTGACAGAACTGAGCAGCACCAGAGCAATGGAGGGGATATCAGTTTCAGAGTAGGGAGGACAGGGCAAGATCCCCCACTGCTCCCACAGCTGCCTCCCCAGAATCCCCAAAGACACTGGCCCACTCGACTGGGTTAGGCTGGATCTTTTATTTCATGTCACATCCTCTCTACTTCTACCACTGTTCTTCATCCTGAAGCGCCATGGCATAAGAGGCTCCTGTGGGATCAGCATTTGCCATCCTTTACAATCTGGATGTCTTGTTTGGTTTTTCTAGGATCACAGGATACAGGAGTGAGGCCACCTCCTCAGGAACTAACACTCTTCAGGGACCCTGGTGTAGTCCACCCAGACATACTGCTGAACTCTACCCACCCACTCAGTTTATGGTACAGGGCAGGTCCCAGGGATCCCTGAACACATCCTATAGCTTTTCCCTCTTATACAACCAACCCCTGGGAGATTTCAGCTTCTTAGAGTTTCAAGTAATGCATGCTGATTCAGTCTGCAAATGTATCTCCGGCCCAGACCTCTGTGCTGAACTCTGGGCATATCTCACCTGGGATGTCCCAGAGGCTCAACTGCCCACAAACATCATTGCCCCATGAACCTGCTATATCCCCCCATCCCTCTTGGCACATGGTACCACCAACTGCCCAAAGCCACAAGTTAGAAACCAGCATGTTGCTTTGCCTCCTCCCTGTACCCCCTCACCCCTCACATCCAATCTCATAGGCTGTCATTTCTTTCCCATATAACCATGAGTGTTTAGTAATCAAGATCTTTAAATTAGGACTGCCCTGCTGTTCTTCTGCATATCTGTGTAGAATATTGCAGCTTCCAAAGACTTTCTCCTCTTCCATGATCTCACCTAGCTCTGCCTGGCTCAAGGGTCTTATTAATGAAGACATGAGACAGAATGAGTGGTTGGACATACCAAGGTCATATTCTGGCTCTGCCCACCTTTTTAGACTCATTTCTTGCCTCTCCCCTATTCTCCTTTAAACTTTATGCTCCAGCATATCCAACTTTGTATTTGTGCCTCAAATACAAAATGTCTTTTTCTCCTAGACTTTTCTAAACTAACTTTTCTGCTTGGTATTACCCTTTTTATTTCTTCGTTTTCCTAGCTAATTTCTATTTACCCTCAGAGCTGAGCTGAGGTGTCCTCTTCTTGAGGAAGTATTCCCTGCCCTTGCCCTGCATCTGCAGAACGCTCCCATTGGAGCCTTTAGGATTCTATGCTGCAATTGGCTAACCATCAGCTTGGCTTTCCCCTTAGACTGACCTTATGCCCCCAGGAAGCCAGTGATGTTATCTAGCTTATTATGCCCTCTTATATCTCCAGTGCCTAGCACATAGTAGGTGCTCAATAAATAATTGTTAGCTAGAAGAATAAATGAACAAATGAGGTCAGGGGCAGAATAAGGAATCAAACCCAGGGTTTCTGCCCTTCCCCTTAACCCCTTAATCAGCTGTGGTTTTCTGCTTGGAACCGTGTGCATGAATTATGTCCTTTGCTCATTCTATTAGGGGCGAATGTTGAAACACTCTTTTCCAGTCAAATGTATATAAATGAAGACACAGGTCAAGTCTTGTTCCTTTCAGACTTGTATGCACCAGAGATGGGGCCCACCTCAGCAAGCAGAGGGGAAAGTAGGGAGTGGACTTACATCCGGACCAAGCAGAGCTGGCATTCGCTGTTATATGTGACCCCGTCAGTGCCGCAGACCAGGTTGGACATCTGAGAACAGTCTGGAGACTCTGTCATATGCTCACAGATGGGCTGTGGAAGAGAAGAAGGGAAGGAGGGCATTCAGGGATTCAGAGGCAGGGAGGAGAAACCTAAGGGTTCTGCTTGGAGCCAGAGGGGCACCATGGAGGAGCCAGATTCAAGATTCATGGAAGAGCCAGTATGGGTCCAGGGAGCATGATATGGGTCCAGGGCCCTTTGGTATGTTTATTTGTATGTGCATGCATGACTATGTGTGTGGCTGTGACTGCGTGTACATTAGTGTGTACCTGTGTCTGCTGAGCCCAAGTATACAGGCATCCAAGTGTGCAAGTGTTTATATGCATGGAGTGAGAGTGTGCCCTTAAGTGTCTGGGGATAGGTTCATACACTCCTCACATAGTTTAATTGGAATCCCTGCTGCTGGCACCATTATTTCCAGGATACCCCTCCTCCCCTGGGGTTCCTGAACTCAAGTTGGCTTATATAACCTATCAGTCCCCCAGTGTGGGAAGGCTGGAGGAATGAGACAGAGCTTCGGACTTAATTGAGGCTCAGTCTCAAAAGGTTTCAGGCCAGACCTGAGGTCAGGCTCAGACTAGTTGAGGATGGGAACAGGGCCTGGGAGAGGGACAGAGGGAGGGAGGCAGTACGATGTAGCAGTGAAGGCTTCAGGCCCAAGAGACCTGAGTTTGGCACCAATTAGTTGTGTAAACTTGGGTGAGCTATTTCCACTCTCTGAGCCTCAGTTTTCTCATCTGCAAACACTCTAAATAATAGTATTTTCACATAGGGTTAATTGAAATAATATATGTAAAGTATTTGGCTCTTTGTCTGGCATAGAGTAAGTGGGGCTGGGTTCTAATGGGCTGATGGTGAAAATCCTGAGGCTGCTAGATGGAAAGGTGGCTTTGAGTCTCTCACTCACATATGTGAAGGGTGGGTTGAGGGTCTCAAGGAGGCCACCTTCACTGCCTTGGAATCCCTGGGGACATCAGATCCAGGGTCAAGATGGAATCAGTGTTCATGGATAACTTGGTGTCTGTGCTTCAGAGTGAAGGGATGGATGTTGGGGTGTAGGTGGGGAGGCTGGTATCTCCACAGGCCCATTCAATGTTCCAGGTCATTTCTTTGGTATGAACTCTGTGTCCTGTCCTGTATTACACAAAGCAGAGTGCCCTTCCTTAGGGAGAATCTCACTGTTGGCAGGGGCCTTAGAGGCCAGGTTGGGGCAGATTTCTCAAGGCCCTTGATGAGAGGTTTGAGACTTTCAAACCTGGGCCTGCTCAGCCTGGAAGGGCTAGCCTTAGAAATACACAGGCTCAGGAGGCCAATCTGGCCACCAAGTGTAAAGGAAAATGCTTGTTTCCCAGCATGGATGGGAGGGCTCCCTCTGCAGAAGGAAAGCCAGAACTACAAGCAGCTGCCTTACCATTCTTGAGAAGATGAACTTTCCTGCTGACACTGGCACTTCTGAAAGGCAAAACAGCAAGAATTAGGTGATGTTGGCTCTAGGCCCCAGGTCTGGGGGTCTGAGGATGGCTTCTTCCAGACACAACCCAATCTGGAATTCCTCAAGGAAATGTAGTGAGTCCCAGAAAGTGGGGCTCCCAGAAAGCTGCTGTAACCTTGAGTTACATGAACAGAGACAGAAAGTCTAGAAATAGGGATGTGACAGTCCAGCCTATTCCTTATTAGTCAAATTCCACTGGAATTGTTGTCTCATGTAATAATAAAAATAATTCAGTTACTGTGTGCCAGACATTGAGAATACATGATCTTACTACTCTTCACACCACTCTCATTATTATGTAACAGAAGAAAGGAGACAGTAGTGGATGCTGTGATCTGTTCCCTGGAGCCCACCTGTAGGACTGAGGCATTCATTTCCTCAGCTGCCAAGAGTATTGGCCACTCCTAGTGAGTCCCTTCCTCAGAATTAACCCCAGAGAACAGAGCTACCTTGCCCAAAGTCACATCCCCTACCTAGGAACAGCCCATATCCAATGACAGGTTGATAGCCCAAACCTCTCTTCTCTGTTCAGAACAATGTTGAAAGGCCACCCCAACTGCAAAGCTCCCCATAGTATCCTCAGAGGCCTCTGTTGCACTGCATCACAGTCAACCCCTCATCTTTCACAGATGTTACCCTCATGAGCACTCCCCCATAAACTGCATGCAGATCTAAGTCTGTTTCCTGAGAAACTTGACCAACCTATGAAATAGGCTCAGGTAAAAGCAACACAGTTTGTTAAGGGTAGAGCTGGGATTTGCACAATGGTCTGTCACTCCTCAGCCTGGCCCTTTCCACACACACGGGTGTGCCCAGGGTCCCTCAAGATCTGGCTGAACTGTTTATAGGACCTGAGAACACTGTGATATGACTGACAAGTTTGACAGGTGAATGAGGGAACAGGAGCTGTATCTACACCACAGGAGGAAGGAAAGGTGTCTAGGTAAATTGGAGAAGGGTGGGATACTTCTTGAAGTCTCTGAAGGGCTGTCTTGGGGCCAAGGGAGAGATGAGCTGCTCTTAACGTCAGAGAGCAGACCCTATCAGTACAAGAAGGCTTCAGAAGGGCAGGTTTGGGTTTTGGAATTTTTTTCTCAATGGGAGCCATGCCTCAATGAAGGGGGCTATCTCCAGAAATGCAGTTCTCTCCATCACTATGGTTTTAGTTTTTACTGGGAATGCTATTATAAGAGATTTCCAAGGTAGAAAGGGAGAAAGGAATTGAAGCTAAGTAACCTCTGGTGTCCCGGTATTGGGGCATCAAAATGCAAATTGAGCCTTGTCTCCACACTGCTCAAAACCCTTCCATGACATAGTTGCCAAAACTGTAAATTACCAAATGTCCTTCAATAGGACATTTACAGATACAACTCAGTGGGATACAACTCAGCAATAAAAAATGAGCAAACAACTGATGATGCACCAACATGACTGAATCTCAAAAGAAGCTGAGCCAAAGAAGCCAGACGCAAAAGACTACGTACTGTGTGCAGGTCAAGATCAAGGGCATCCTGGGGACAAATGCAATTATCTATGTGACATTCTAGAAAAGTCCAAATGTGTAATAAAGAGCAGTGGCTTTCTTTAGTGGGTGTTTTGGGGGTGGCGATTGACTGAAGAGGAGATTTCTGGGGCAATGGAAATATTCTGTATCTTGATAGAGGTCTGGGTTATACAGATACATGCATTGTCAAAACTCATTGAGTAAGATTAATTGATTGATAAGATTTGTGCATTTCATGGTATGTAACTGTTAGGGAACAAAACATTAAAAAGATATAAAGCCCTTCCATGGATCCCTGTCAAGATCACTGAGCTCCTTTATGTTATGTGTAGGGCACTGCATGAACTGATCCCAAACTTCCTCCTGGACTCACTTCCTTGTACACGTCTTCATGTCCTTACACCCCAACTGCCTACTCTACCTCTCTGCCTACTCTTCCCGGAAGAGGCTCTACTTTTGCTCATACTGTTCCCTCTGCCTGGAATGTCCTTATTTCTGTTCTCCTCCTATTGACTCATATCCTGCTTTCAAGGTTCAGATGCCACATCCCAGAGAAGCCTTTCTTGATATCCCCCAGAGTTTCTTGAGCAGACCTGGATTTAGGTTTCTGTTTTAGTCTGTTTGGGCTGCCATAAGAAAAATATATCATAAACTATGTAGCTTATAAACAATATTTATTTCTCATAGTTCTGGGCCTGGGAAATCCAAGATCATGGTGCCAGCAGATTTAGTATCTGGCAAGATTAATAGCCTGTGCCCTCGTACTATGTCCTTACTGATGGAATGGACTAGGGAACTCTCTGGGGCCTCTTTTATGAGGTTACAAATCCCATGAGGCCTTGACTTTATGACTTAATCACTTCCCAAACATCCCACCTCCTAATATCTTCTCCTTAGGTGTTAGGATTTTAACATATGAATGTTGGGGGCCACAAACATTCAGACCATAGCAGCTTCTTTCATGCCACCACATTCTATCCCCCTCACTGGGTCACCCCTGCCTCCCTATGGACCTGAGCTCTTTGGGGCTCCTTTGTCTGCCCCCATGTGGCAATGCTCCCTACACAGCGAATGTTCAGGAATTTACCATTAAAGTGCATTATAGGGAGGAGTTCAGAACCCTATAGTGTCGAGAGTTTCTTCCTGGAGGATGTGGGAATAAGTTGTATTTACCCCTCAGACTGTACTTGACCTTGGTGTCCCCTCCTCACTCAGTCAAGGCAGGAATCTGAAATGGGCACAAGAACTCTCTCCAGGGCAGGCCTCCTCAGTATTCCCAATAGGAGAAGTACTCAGGGAAAGAAAGCTAGTCTGGGAGTAAGCAGGCTGTGCTGGGCCAGAGCCCCCAGACCCATTTTCTGTGGTCCCAGCCTCTGGGTCTGTATCTTCAACTGGGGAATGGGTATTTCACTGGCCATGAGCTCAATGGCCTTGATGTCATCCTGGGCCTTGTTCTCCTGTAATATCACAGCTTTGTCCAGGTGGGTCCTAAGTAGTATCCCTGCTTTTCCCTTTAGTCTGTTTTCAACAGCAGCCAGAGCAATTTTTTTTTTATCATATAACTGCTCAAAAATCTTCAGTGCCTCTCATTTCACTCAGAGAAAAAGCCCAATTTACATTGGCCTTTAAGGCCTTTATCAGTATAGTTCCCAGTTGCCTCTATTGTCTCCCCTCCCATTACTCTGAACCCTGCCTCTCACACACCTCCAGCTGCACTGGACTCATTGCTATATCACAAGCACAGTAGATATGCTCCTACCTCATGGCCTTTGCACTGCCTATTCCCTCTGCCTGGAATATTCCTTTCCCAGATATCCACGTGGCTCACTCCCTCACCTCCTCCAAGCTTTGCTCAAATACGAGCCTCTGAGGGAGAACTCCCCTGATTTGTCATTACAACACTGTCCCAATCCCTATCACCCTTGCCCATATTCTTTTTCATTAGCTTTTACTACCTTCTAACATACCATTTAATGTACATTATACCTATCTTGTTTATTGTCAATTCTAGTCCCTCCCACCCTATTAGATTAAAGCTCCATCAGAGAAGTCCTTTTTGTTTTGCTCACTGATAGGCCTTCAGGGCCCAGAATAATGCCTGATACACAGCAAGTGTAAGACTGCAAAAGTGCCCCAGGCCCTGAGGAGGCCCATTCCAGCTATATGTGTCCAGCCCAGTGCAAGTGCTCCCAGGAAGAGGGTTCCCACATGTTTACATGGTTGCTCTCAGTCCCCCAGCCACAGCCAGTCAGAGCAGACAGGAGCTCAGAGGACCTGGAGCAGGCTTCCTTCAGCACCCACCACCCTGCAGCCAGCAGACTTTCCTGTCTCCTTTGAGGTAGGTCTGTTACCCTCTACCTCCCTGATTCCTAGCCTAGTAGTTGCTCCATGTAACTTTGAACTAGAATAACCTCCCACTTATGGACAAATGGAGGCCCCAAGAGGGGAGGGGATTTTTACAATTCTAGGCCAAGTTTTGAACTCAGATTTCCTTTTTCCTAGCCCAGGGATTTCCCCACTATAATAAAGGGATGCAGCAAGAAGTTATATGCAGAAAACTGAGGACTCAGGGTGCTCCAGGCCCTGCCTCTATCCCCAACCCAAGCTCACCTACCAACACCAAACCACAGAGAATCCAGGCTCTGCCCACTTACCCCTGTCCACAATGAGGAGGGCAGCCAAAGCCAAAGTGACCACCCACAGGCGGATGGCCATGCTGGTCCTGGGCTGACGTGGGCTCAGCTAGCTGAGGCCTGGGCCATGGGAAGGATCGGGGCCTGTTTATAATGCCGATCCCTACCCTTATCTTATCTGGGGCCAGATGGCTAGGCTAGGATCCCCATCCAGAGTTAATCTCTGCACCTTGACATCCGGAAAGGGCTTGCTCTGGGCAGAGGTACTGAGCTCTCTTGGTGGCACAGGGTTGTGCTCATGGACCTGTCAGATTTCCAGAGTAAAGAAAACTGTACAGCTTGCAAATCTGATACTAGTCTGAGGGCTGGAACAAGAGAGAGGGAAATTGAACAGAAAGAGAAAAACAGAGAAACCAAGTCAGGGAGAGAGAGAAAAAAAGAGGAAATCAGAAATAAACAATATTAATAAGAAAAACAACTGGCGGTTAGCAAGAGACAGAGAAAATGGGCTAGAGTCATGGATTCCTTTCTCTGTGCTTCTGCCAACCTCACAAAAGCAACTTTCCCTAACTGGGCCTCAGTTACCCGTGCACGAAATGAGGATAATTCTGGCTCTGTCTCCCTCATAGAGCTGCTGTGAAAATGAGAGTGGTGATAGCAGATAGGAAAACATTTTGCTGAGTATGAAATGAGGTATAAATGTAAATAGAAATGTTTTCTTTGTTCGTTTGCTTGTTTTTTTTTTGCACCACAAAGAAGGCACAGCTGACAGAAGGGGGAAAGGGGCAAAATAAAACATTGTAAAGAAGATGCCCTCATGCTTTGCATGTATTATTTGTCTATTTGTATTTTAATGGGTTAAATGTAGATAAGATTCTTTTTAAGAAAAATTAATACCTAAAATTACCCCAGTCTATGGCCATGCTACCCTGAACAAGCCCGATCCCATCTGATCATGGAAACTAAGCAGGGTTGGGCCTGGTTAGCACTTGGATTGGAGACCACCTAGGAAGACCAGGCATAAAAAATAAAAAATAAAGGATTGTAAGTTGACAAGGTCTTTGCAATCTGTAAGGTTAACCAAGGGTTGCCTCACCTAAAATAATTAATTAATTAATTAATTAATTAATTAAAACTACCCCATATTTGTACAATATATATGAATATTTGGTTATCTGCTTTCAAAGAATTTCTGATTTATTAAAAGAATAACAAAATTTTATTTATCTATGTATTTCTCTAATTCATTCACATCAATGATTTTCAGCTCCATCTGCAGATTAGATTTCTCAGAGGAGAATTTAAAATTACAGATGCTGGACCTCACTCAAAAATATTTGAATCAAAATTTCAGTGTTTTTTAAAAACACTTTTTATTTTGAAAGATTTTAAGCTTAGAGATAAGTTTTTAGAATAGTTAAATGAGTCAATGGGAAGGATTCTTGTTTAAGTAAAACCCCTGTGGGGACTCTAGGCAACCAGTCACCCGTACAGACTTATAGAAGCCTGAGATCTGCAGCCCAGCCCAATTTGACGTCCATGACTCAGCTTCAGGATCCTTCTGCCCCTTCTCAGGAACCTGTGTGGCCCTAGGATGCCTCTGAGTCAGATTGTGGCTCTCTTTCCATTGCTTAGCCAGGCAGAGCAAATATTTAATGATGACTTCCTGGCCTAAAGCAAGAACATCATCTCATAAAGAAAGGAGAACTTTAAAGGTAATTTAGGTCCTGTCACTCATCTTCTACTCAGGCCTTCCTATAGCAGCTCCACCAGGAAGTCATTCATCCTTCAGTGATGGAGAGCTTACAAACTACCAGTTTCATTGTTAGATGGCTTTGAACAGAGTCCTTCCTCACACAAGAGGTTTGCTTTCATGAGACTCCATAGGAGCTCCTAGCTCTATCTCCAACCTCCTAGGTAAGCATCTCCAGGCTGAGCAGATCCAGCCCCTTGCCTGCCCTGACTTTTACATGTGGTGAAACTCCTGGGCCTCTGCATTTCTCATCTGGTCCCCAGTTTGTCTGCCAGTGTCCTAGGTTAGAGTGAGAAGGGGACTGAGGGGAGCAAAGGAGTTTGTCACTTCCATTGTTTTCAACTTTAGATTAATGTGGCAGGAATAGCTGTTAATGGTTCTAACTGCTTCAAGGGATCAAGAAGCTGAAATTCTGCATCCTTCAAAATCCAGAGTTAAATAAGGGCAGCCTCTGAAGTGCTGAGCTCACCTTCCATTCCCCGCTGCCCGATGTCTCTTTCCTTAGACAAATACTTCCTAGATACACCCATAGTAACAAATTTTCTAATCTGCTCTCCCACTGAAGTACCCACCTTACTTCTATATACAACTGCTATTGGATAGCACCCCTGTGGATGTCAATGTATCCAAGTAAATGTCATTCATTAATTCAGAATTCATTCATTCAACAACAGTTTAATGGGCAGCCAGGTGCCAAGCTCCATGCATTTAAATGTAGCAGAGAATAAGTCAGACACAGTTCTTGCCCTTAGGAATTTGTGGTTGAATGGGTGACTGGTACCAAATGAGCAGCAGAACTGTATCATCACCACTGGGATAAGTCCCATGAATAGGACAAGTTTGGTGCTTTGGGAGGATCCAAGAAGGCCAAGGGGTGAGTGGGTAGGGCAGAGTAGAATAATTGCTGGCAAAGGAAACAGAATGTAAGAGAGCCCTGAGGCAGGAAGAAGTTTGCATCCAGGAAACAGGCCAGTGCAGCTCAGGTGAGCAGAGAGGGGAATAAAATGAGCCTGGAATGGTCCGGGGGGCCATATCACTGCTCCCCACCCCACATCCCCTGCATTTCAGCTGTGGAATCCAGGGCCAACCCTGCAGCCTTGTTTGCCTTCCCACTGAGTATATAGGTTCTGCTTCCTAATAGCTCTTGAATCTGTCCCTTCCCATCTATACCCACTGTTATGCCCTGGCCTGGCCACCATTTTGTCTGACTGAGACACCTCCATCATCTCCTAACTCATATCCTCGGCTCCCCACCTGCCACTCCAAACCACTGCACATGGTGGCCAGGGCAAATCTAAAATGCAAACCTGACCAAATCATCCCTGCTCAAAATGCTGTAACAATGCCCACTGCCAATAGGATGAAGCTCAAGCCCTTTAGCCTGGTGTTCAAGGTTCTTCAACATATGGTTCTAACCTCTCTTTTCAGCCTCACTTTTGTCCAGCCGCACTCTGGACCCACACTTCTTCAGTTCTGCTGAACCTTTTGCACAATTTATTCTCTCTGCTGGCAATGCTGAGTCTCCTATCTCTATCTCCCTGGCCCCCATTTTACAAGAACCAGATCAAATATCCCCCTCTGAAACCTTCCCTACTGTCCTTTGCCAGCCTGAGCAAGGTCATTGCCACCCACCCCAAATGCTCCACTCCACCGCTCCTTCCCCCACTATTAAAGTCTTCCCTTTGTGCTCAAGGAGTATTTGCTTGTTCACCTTGCTAACAAGGCCCTGGGGATGGGTACCCAATCTTGAAATTGGTATACTGTTGATTCCCAATAAATGTTGGCTGCCAGATCCAAGAGTGGGCAGAGCACAGTGGGTTCAAGGACAAAGATGGTCCCAATATTGGCAAAGAACTTTGAAGTGTCCCTACTGATCTTCCCATGCACCTGGGATGCTGTGAAAACCCCAGAGAGCACCTTGACAAACACAAGACTCTAGACAGCTGGCCTGGGTCAGAGCACTTGCTATGTCTTCGGCAAAGGTGCAACACTGCCTCCTTCTAGCCTGAGCCAATCCCTTTCTTACTATCCTCCTGCTCTGGCTTTTCTGGGGTGGAGAGACTTCTGGACCAAGAATGAGGTGATCTGGGTTTGTTCATTCCTTCAACAAATATTAAATGCTTATGATATTCCATGCACTAGTCTAGTAATCAGGATTTCAGTTGTGAATAAGACAGAGAAAGTCCTTGCCTTCCAGGACCTTACATTCAAGTGATAGACAACAAAGAAATATAAAATAAACTCATTATATGTTGTGTTGAAGAAAAATTAAGTGGTATAAGTGGAGAAAGTGACAAAAGGGAAGGAAGCTGTGACAAGTGAGCAGGAAGGAGCAAGTCCTGCAGAGATCTGGGAAAAGAGTCTGCAAAGGCCCTGGGGTGGGAACAAGCTTGGCATGCTCAGGAAGCAAATATCAAGGATCTGGCTAGAGTGAAGTAAACAAGGAAGTGAATGGCAGGTGGTGAGGGCCAGCTCATTCTCAGATCCCAGCCCAGCCACCAACCTGTTGAGTGAACTTGGATGCATCCCTTCCCCTCTTTGGGCCTGTACATATGTTCCCATATGAGAAATATATACTAATCTATACCAACACCGCCTGACTCCCAGGGCAGCTGTGAGGGCCTGGCAGAGGAGAGTGTGAGGCAAGATATGTGCAGCCACTGTGATGCCAAAAAAGTGCCTTGAGTGGGGACTCCTGGAAGCAGGCAGAAGCCAAGCTCTAAAAGCCCTAAAAGCCCCGGGCACCTACGCAAGTCCTGAGATCAATACAATTAGGACAGAGGTGTCCAAAAACTGGGCTTGGGCAAGGAAGCAGATGATTCCTTCATCTCCTGCCCTGGATCAGAGTGAAGGCTTAGACATGTGTACTGGATGGACCAACACTCCCTAGCCTCACCCAGGAGCCCTCATGCCTCTTGATAACTTGGATTGGTGCCCAATTCCTCTAGGAATACAGCCCCTCCTTGATGACAACAGTGTAGGATCTATTAGGTTTGAGTCACACACCCTGCTGATGGGTGGAGGGGACAGTTCCCTTGTTTGGCTTAAGGTGGATGAGGTGAGCTCAAGCAGGTCCGGGTCTGCCAGCTGGCATAGACAATATGGTCAGCTTACCCCTGGACTATCACTGGCCCTTCAGTCCACATCCTGATCTACCCTTCTGAGGCAGGATAGTTAGCTTAGGGACAGTTCTTCCTCTCAAGGACATGGCTCTGGAATTTTTCCTTAATCCTTTAGTCAGCTCTCTCCCTGTTTTGATTCCCTGAGAAACAGGCCAAGGCTGGGAGACAAGATAGATGGCCTTGGGACATCCCTCCCACTAAGATAAAGCTTGTCCTATGGTCAGTTTTGGCTAATCATAATATAATTGTAATATCACCTGCATTGCAAGTACTGTCTCCACCCTTCTCCCCAAGAAAACAAAAGCCCATAATTCAGATATTTCAGGGGAACTCGCTCTCTGAGTTTGCCTGCCCAGTGGTTCCAGTCACTGATCACTCTTTGCTGTATTAATATGAAAACAGAAGTGGTATTCTGTTCAAAGGACCACATTTTTCTAGTCTTTGACCCATCTGGCTAGGCCTCCAAGAATCCAGCATTTCCTGCAAGACCTAGATGTGGTGCTTGACTCCAAAAGCCATCCTAAGCCCATCTGCGGGGCTCATTGACAGCAGCTTCAGTATCTAACTTCTCTCTTGGTGCATAGACTCCTGCTTTGGTCACCATCAATTGGGAGAAATTTTTAGGCCATTCCTTACCCTAGAAGTGACCCGGGGCCACAAGAGATTTGGCGATCTGGGGCCATGTGCTATCTGAGCAGTTCCATTCATAGGCGAAACTCAGAGCTCGAGTCCTTGGAGATTACATATGAGAGAACTTAGAAGGAAGGCTCATGAGAATGTCTTTCTCCTCTTCCAGAGCTCTGATGAGCTCTAGAAAAAAAAAATAGGTTATTGCAGCCAGGTACAATGTGACACTACCCCAGACCACTATTAATTTGGATAGGGTCTATGGGTTGCAACAACAGAAACAGAATTCTACCAGTTTAAGCAGAAGAGGAATTTTCCAGAAGAGTATGTGGTTGTCTCAGGTTGGACTCACTCAGGAGCAGACACGGAGATATTAGTTTCCAAGTAATTTTCTGGGAGGTGGTCCCACAAAGCACTGATAGGAGAGTGAAGGTAAGCAATTCAGGGAAGGGAAGGGAGCCAATAGTGAGCATTACTGAGATTACTACTATTGTAGGAAACCGGGCCTCAGTCCTACTGGGTATGGCTGGGACACGGTATGGAATACATCTCAGTTATGTCCACTAAGGGGTGAGGGACTAGGGTATATATCCCACCAACTCCGATCACACACTGATTGGGGGCTGCTGGGAGGAGGTCCTTAACTTGCTGGAACTACTGGCTTGCCTCTCTGGGGTCTCTGGGCATCCTCAGCTAAAGGATTGCAGGGGTCGTAGGTAGAAGTGCAGGTATGCACAAGAATGGTGAGTACAAAGGAGATGCGGGTGGGGTACTGATGATGCCTGCTATCAGAGCTGCACAAAAAAAATTAAATGCAAGTCTGAAGAACTAGGCCAACACAGAATTGGGCCCCAAAAGCCTAGCTAGAGTCATGTGTCCATCTCCTGACCAGGGAAAATGAAACATTTTGATGGACAGACCCATGAAGATTGTATTCCATGGGGACAGTAGGTCTCCGAAGCACACTTGAGATTCTGTTACTAGAAGTAAGGGAAATGTTCCTCCTCGTACAAAAGCCACAGATGTCACTAAATCTTTCCTACATTCTAATCTCTCACTTGCAGGATGAATTCACTCAGAGGAGCCCAGGGCTTCCTAGATCAGACCGATTAGGGACCCACAATGTTGCCTGGTTAAGGAGGTGCTACATGCAGTAATAGCTCCCAGGCTCACATGGATCAGTTGGAGTGCTGAGTGCTGGCTCCCCTCTGACCTGTGCACTGCCTTAGGGGTGAGTGAGGAGGCAGAAGTGCCTTCAGGGCCTAGGCTCTGGAGTCTGGAGACCTCACCTGTGCCACCTCGGTTAAGTCATTTTACCTCAGAGCCTTAGTTCCTCCTCTGTGATCAGGGCTACCGCGTGTGGTTGTGTGGAATTTGCTCATCTCCAGGGGGTGCCATTCATGTCATACTTCATTGGTACCACAGTATACAAGGAATTGGAGTGGGGTCAAGTAAGGCCATGCAACACGCTCACAGGATCCTGGGGTGTGCTGGGAGCACCAGAGCATTGTTCCTAATCTCCCACTCCCACGTGTCTCCGTGGGGGCTGCAATCACACTCTGCTGAGGTTGCATTCAGTCCAGAAGTATTCATGTATTCTTCTACTACACATGTTTACTCCGCTCAGTCAGACTGAAGCACAAGCTGACGTCATCTCAACTTTGTGGACTAAAAAACTGAGGGGACTTCTCTCCTCTCTCTACAGCCTCCTTCAATGTATGAAAACCCAATAGAAGACTGATTGAATAGAGTAAGTCATGTGCTCATCTTTTGGACCAATCAATGTAGCTAGGAGATCGAGCTTTGATGATTGGCCAAGCTGGGGTCACTTGCATCCTGTTGTTGCCAAAGCAGCAGGATAAAGCAATTAGTGATTGTTTGGCCTGGCAAAAGATGGGACCTAAGAGCCCCAAAGGCTAATGTCCTCAGTGAGGATCCGGTTATCTTGGAAATTCTTTCATGCAACCCTCCCCTTTGTGTTCAATGTATCCCTAGTGCATACCTGCTGAAGGCAGTGCATTTAAAAATGAAGAATGAAAAGAAAATTATACATAGACCAATTCCTTTCTTTTGAAGACTCTCCTTTCTGGGATGAAAGTTCAACTAGATTTTCATGCTTCAGACTTTCATACACTTGTCAGCAGCCCATGGGCGTTGGTCCAGACAGGTGAGGGAGGGTCCAGTTCTCTGGTTCAGAAGCACTTAATAAATATTTGCTATGCATCAGTTTTGACAGGTGGGACCTCAGGCTTTGTCTGCTCCTCCCTTGCGAATGTTTCCTGCCCAGCTCTGCAAGCCACCCAAAGATCCCTCTGCACTCCCTCTGTAGGGTATATGGTCTGGACTAGTCCTGTCCTTGGTCTCCTGTCTACCTCTTCCTTTCCATCCTGGAGGAAGAGGTCCTCAGACCCTTACATTCTCCTCTTGATGCTGACCAGCCACTATGTCTCTTCCTCTCTGGAATTCCAAGTCCCTACAAGGATTTTGAGACCCCTTTACAGAGGGGTGAGGCAGAAGAGAGACACTGGCAAGACAGAAAAAGCACAGTCCTGGAGCAGGCCAGCCCCTATTTTATTAAGGCTCTGCCACTTACCAGCTGTGTGACCAAATCTCTCTGAGGGGTAGTTGACCCTTTTATAAAGTGGGACAACAACTACTTGGCTAAATAAAGGAGAAAATTTTTGTTAAGTGCTGTAATCAAGTTTCCGGCAACCTGAAAACATGTCCTCATGGTGGCTATGGTGGCTCTCATGCTTGAAAGAGGAGGGGAAATTTAGGGCATCTGGTCCCACCTCAAACTCACCTCACACAAGCCACAAATCCATCCCCTGCAGCACCATCTTCAGAGCCTGAGAAACATCCCCAGATGGCAAGAAGTTTCTTAATTTCACCATGCCAGAGGTTTCTACTATCCTCGGGAGCCAAACCCCTGGGCCATCAGATATGTTCAAAAGTCCATGGGGTCTCCGGGTTTACTGGGGCTTTGTTCCCTGCTCTCCCTCCGTTGCTGCCTTGCAGAGTCTTCCAGATAACGGAGTTTAGATATCTATTTAATCCTGACCCTGTCACGCGCCCCCGGCCTTCTTGGATCAGGATTGATACAGTGGAGCAGACACTGCTAGCTCTCCATGGGGCCTTCCTGTCCCCTGAAGAGCTGGAATAAATGACTTTGAAGGCTTGTCACTCTATGTCACTGGGGGCTGGTATGGGAAAACCATGCAGTTTTATCACTTAGGCCAGAAGAAACAGTCGTCATATATTGGGAGTTTATTACCATCTGCTCCAAGCATGTACTAAAAACTTTATGTGTATTATATAATGCTCACAAAATCCCAATATGGTAGGCCCTATTATTATACCCACTTTACAGATGAGAAACTAAGGCTCAGGAAGATTGACTGGCATGTCCAAAGTCTCAAAGCTTGTAAATGGCAGAGCTTGCATTCAATTTGTCTGACTTTAAATCTCCTAATTTAACTAGATTTCTTCACCCACTTGAGACTCTGGTTTCAAATGTATATATCCAGCAGCCCATCCTTGGCCCGGTAACCGAAATGGCAGAGAAAGAAGGAAACTCACAATTTGAAGTGAATCTTCTGGGAAATCTCTTGGCAAGAAGTCTCCAAAACTGCCAGATATGGACCACAGGTAGAGGGAACCTTCCTGCAGCTGGGCCTGGCTAAGGTCCAGAGGTAGTTTCTGAGGTAAGGTGTGGGGAGGTTTTCCTGGAGAGGGCATGAGGGAACTTTCTGGGATGATGAAAATGTTCCATACGTTATTTAGAGTGATTATTGTACATAGTGATGTATACAATTGTCAAAATTCATCAAATTAAAAATTAAGATCTGTACATTTCACAGCATGTAAATTGTATCTTGTTAAAAAACTGAATTACACCTCAATTTTAAATTGCTACCATCAGGGGGCAGTGGTGCCTAATGCTGGGAGACGAAAGTTTGTGCAGTGACTAAGATTCCTTGGTTTTTAAAAGCATGAGGCACTGTTTTGTGAGCATGTATTTTTAATTTCAATCAATAGTACTATGCAGAGGTCTCTTTCAGTTCCTTACTCTTTCCCCACCCCCAATCAGCATCGTGTTTTAAAGACCTATTTACATTGCTGTGTGGATAACTATCTAGTTCATTGCTCCTTATTGTGATAGAATATTCCAGTGATGAGTACCTCATTGGGTCCAGCTCTCCAACCATTACTTAAGATAAAATACCTTTCTATATTTCTTTTTATAGACCTGTCTGGGAATTTCTCTACTTATAAAGCCAGGAGTAGGATCTTTCCCATCTCTACTCATAATATTTATTTATTTGTACTTTTAAAAAGTCCTTTTTTACTAAAAAAATTTCTCTCAAATTCCTTGTGCTAAAACAGCTGAATCCAAGCAATAGCTGAAACTTTTAAGTTAAAGGAAATATTTGCTGTGAGTCCTTTTGTTTTCTATGTGTCCTTATGAAACATGTAGTGTTATTTAAGATGCAGTTTAAATTTACAAAATAGTATTATTGGCTAAGAATTGAACCTACAAATTGATAATCATGGATTTTATTCTACTGAATAAATTTCCCCCAATTCTTTATGGAAAAACACGTAATGTAAGCAAAATTATAAATTTAATTTTAAATTTAATTTTAATTTAAAATGTAAATTAAATTTTAAATTAAAGATGTTTTAGAACAACTTTTAAAGCAAATTTTCTCAACAGTGGCAAAATTGACATTTTGGGTCTGATAATTCTTTGTTGTAAGAGGCTGTCTTGTGCATTACTAGATCTTAAACAGTATCCCTGGCTATTACACACTAGGTGCCAGTGGCATTCCTCCTCCCAGCTGTGACAACTGAAAATGTCTTCAGATAGTGTCAAATGTCCAATGTGGGGGCAAAATTACCTCCAGTTGAGAACAACCTTTCTAAGATAAAAGAACTCTGGGATTCATTTGGAGCCTTTTTCTAGACTCTTCTTTTCTTTTTATCAGCTTATTTCAACCCTAATCTTAGCCAGACTTGCATTTTGTGATCCTTTCAAAAAATTTCTTGTCCCACCCGCTACTTTCCTGCTTTCTAGCTGGAATAAATCTCTTCCTGGAGATACTTCCTGGAGGTCCTTAGCCTTGTAGTGGACTAAGCACCTAGCAGTCATCCAGGGTCTTCCCTCTAGGTTTCCTGACCTCCCTATTTCAGCCAGTACAATGCATCAGAGGAGGAAGAGGGAGTCAGAATTATCCACGTGTCACTCTCCCCAAGGAATCCAGAAGAGCTTAGAAAGGTCCACAGTGGCTGATAAGATCTTAAAAGTCTGAGGATTCTGTCTGCAAGGGAAACAGAAAATAGAATCTCTCTTTATAATTTTCACATCCTTTCCCCTCACCAGGCTATTCTCCCTCAAAATCTCCTTTGAAACTTCATTTTTATTTACAATCCTTTACAACCTAGAGTGATGATTGTCCCTATATTCCTCAGTACACTAGCCCTATAAGATACTTCTCAGGAAAGTTCTCTATAGTCAAATCAGTGAAGTTTATTAAAGGTTTATAATAACCTTTGAGAATCTTTTCAGATGTCTATTTTTAATCCAGCATGTCCCAGATTAAATGACTGCAGAACCTGTCCACCCCTCTCACCATTTAACAAATATCTATTAACACCCCCCAGAACTGGTGTCCCAAGGAATACAATTTGGGAAATGTTGTCTTAGCTATTAGCAACCTACAGCTTTTGTAAATGCCTTCAAAAGCCATTAATGTGTTCATTTATTTATTCAAAAAAATAAAAACTGTTGCATATCCACCATGATTATTTGTCCCAGCATCCTCCAGACTAGCTAGGATGGATATGTCAATATATATGTTAAGGTCTAAGTCAGGTGTTAAGGAAATGATGGAACCCAGTGATTAACTCTGATACTGGAGTTATGATAATCTTCACAGATTAGACAGTACCTCACTAAACCTAGAATACAATATTGGGTCCCTTACATCATTGAAATATAGGAACTTGTTAGAAAGGCAGAATCTCAGGCTTCACTTTAAAACTACCAAGTCAGAACCTGCACTTTAACAAAATTCCAAAGTGATCTTCATGTGTATTTCTGTTTGAGAAGCACTGCCTTAAAATGAGCATACTTTCTGATAAGAACATAAATAGAACTAAAATGCATTTCTGTGTAGTGTCTTAGCTAAAAGCTGTCTTCTGTTCCAGGCCAGGTAGAAAGAATAGAAAGGGAGGACTGGCAGAGGCAATGAGTCATCTAGCAATGACTGATTTACTAGGTAAGGCTGCAGGTATATCATCAGGGAGCAAGGACAGGCAATGAGGCCATATCTACGATTCTTCTTGCCTAGATGTCTGCCACAACTGGGTGGGCATAAGGGTATGACTGGGAAGAAGGGAATGAATGGGTTCAAAAGGGGAAGGGATACTTTGCATTACCCTCCTAGAGACACCATCTCTGCTCTGAACCTGGCAAGTGGCCAGCCACAGAGCCACAGAACCCAGAGCTCAAGGTTCTATGTGGAGAACTGTTCACTTTTTCCCTTGATTCTCAAAACTGACTAAGGGAGGGTTCACAGCAATGCGACACATCAGGAAGCAAAGACATTCAGAGTGAATGTACTTGGAGGGTAAACAGAAAATATGGTTTTGCAATCTCTTCCCCTCCTAACAGGTTATGTCTTGGGCAGTGGTGGTGTGAGCTCTGCAGGCTACATACAGTGAGACTGCAGGCAGGCTGGGCCTCAGCTAGGGACCTTGATGAGGAGCCAAGAAAAGCTCTTTCCACAGACTTGGCTTATGATGCATGGAGGGCAACCAGCCCAGGTCAGGGGTAACTAAAGGGAAGGAAATCACAACCTTAATAACCACACTGAAGGGTAGCAGAAACTGCCACCTCAAAATATGCTGCTTTGGTATATGGCAGTCCCCCTTATCCACGGTTTTGCCTTCTGTGGTTTTGGTTACCCACGGTGAAGCGACATCTGAAAATATTAAATGGAGAATTCCAGAAATAAATAATTCATAAGTTTTAAATTGTGCAACATTCTGAATAGGGCGATGAAATCTCACACTGTTCTGTTCTGCTCTGCCCCACGAGGGTGTGACTCAGCCCTTTGTCCAGCCTATCTGTGCTGTAGACGCTCCCCACCTATTAGTCACTGAGTAGCTATCCTGTTATCAGACCAACTGTTGAGGTATAGCAGTGGCTGTGTTCTAGTAATCCCCATTTTACTTAATAATGACTCCAAAGCACAAGGGTAGTGATGCTGGCAGTTCATATATGGCAAAGAGAAGGCTTAAAGAGCTTCTTTTAAGTGAGGAGGTGAGTATAGTACAATAAGCTATTTGAGAGACAGAGACCACATTAGCATAACTTATATTACAGTATATTGTTATAATTCTACTTTATTATTAGTTATTTTTATTACTCTTTTATTGTGTCTAATTTATAAATTAAACATTATCATAATATACATAGGAAAAAACATAGTATATATAGGGTTTGGTACTATCCACAGTGTCATGTGTACTCTGGGGGTCTTGGAGTATATCCCCTGCAGATAAGTGGAGACGATTGTATTGATTATTTTCAGCTGTAGGCACTTGAAAACTAGCAAATGCAGGGAGAAGCTTTCTCTGACCTGTCCTTATCTGCCTAAAGATAGATGCTCCAAAAAACCCTCATTTGTCATAGATCCCTCTACCTAGAGGTATCATCAAACAAGGAAGATTAACTCTTACCACAGAAGAGAAGACTAGAAGTTGACATCATACCTAGAAGACAAACTTTGTCACAAACGATCATATTGCCCATTTAGTCTTCTAAAGGCCCATTCATCTTTTCTAAAAATTATTTCCTTTCACCTAAGAAGCCTATATCCTCCTATTCTTTCCCTATTAAGATGATGTTTAATCCTGAATTCTAAGCCACCTCAGGGGCTCAATTTTTTCCCACTGGGTGTTTCCCTGTATACATGAGATATACATGTTAATAAACTTATATTTGTTTTTCTCTAGTTAGTATATCTTTTATTACAGGGGTCTCAACTAAGAACTCAGAAAGGTAGAGAGAAAATTATTTTTCCTCCCCTACAACAAAACGAAACAAAATATTGAAATACCACCTCCACTTTTTAGCATATTTCCCTGCCCCGACCCCAGAGGTCTTATGTGTGATGCATCCCTGCAGCAGGTGGCACCTGTGCATGCGCTCCAGAGGGCCAGAACGGATAAAATGAGCGCTCAATGCCTGAATCCATCAGGATGAAGATGTCATGCTATTCTACCTAAATACTCCTAAGGTAGGTCAGGCAAGAATTACACAGACAGAGACAGGATAATGGAGATGGTACTTCAAGTGGAGAGAAGGGCCCAAGCAAAGGCCCAAAGCCAGGACTACACTTACCTGGGTGGGAACAGGGACATCAACTTGCATGTCTCCATCCAATCCTGATTAAACTGGTCCTATTGTGTTTTTCACTCTCCAAGAACATCATTCATATTTTGTGCTTTGTCACTGGTGGTAGAGTTCCCGAAAGACACAGCTAGTACTGACTCAACTTGTTTCCCAGCAGCCAAGTACAAGTGGCCTAATCTAACCCTAACTGGAAGACTAAGAACTGCAAATATTTTCACAGTAGGTGCTCAGGACAATTAAAATCTTTGTAGCAACCCCAATCCTACAGAGAGCCCTCCTCCAAAGTGTCCCTGCCTCACCATTGCCTACTCTTTTCTGAAGGAAGAGTTAACCTGTAAAGTTGTTTGCTGAGGTTCCTGGCACTAACCAGGACAAGGCATATCTGGAGGTAAATTCCTTGGCTGTGACTCACCAGGGTCAGTCTGGTTTGTTCCTCTTAGGATAAGCAGAGTATGATATATGTGTTCTTGAAAAAAAGAAAGAAAGAAAGAGAGAGAGAGAGAGAGAGAGAGAGAGAGAGAGAGAGAGAGAGAGAGAAAGGAAGGAAGGAAGGAAGGAAGGAAGGAAGGAAGGAAGGAAGGAAGGAAGGAAGGAAGGAAAGAAGGAAAAAAGGAAGGAAGGAAAGGAAAGGAAAAGAAAGGAAAGGGAAAGAAACTTCTGGCTACAAAAATAATTCAAGCTCATTGCAGAAAAATTGGAAAATAAAAAATATACAAATGAAAAAATAAATCCCACCACCTAAAGGCAATCTCTTTGTACATTTTGGTGAATTCACACATTTTCTTTTTTTATACATATATGTGTATGAATTTAATATAATTGAGATCATAACTATAAATTTTATGTCTTATTTTTTTACTTAGCAGTTGAGAAATAGAGTGAAGAAAGAAAAGGGAGTCACAATTGTCAAGCTGCTAAATTACTAAAATAAAGTAGGTGGAAGTATGAGAAAACAATTCTGTTCTTGTTTTAACTAGCCTAGAAACAAAAATTCCTGAATTTGCTAGTCCTGTGTCAATGCCTGGATATACATCAAACCTCCAGATAACCCTCTGACAACCCTTTAAAGGACCAAGGAAAGAATGTTCATGTACCCAGACCTCTTGACATCCACTATCCAGATGATGGTCAGCTAGAGAATTTCATCTCGGACCAATCCAAAAGCTAAGAATGCAGGACTATGAGCTCCAATGAGACTGGAAACAAGTGTGTGGAAGCAGAAGCATACAAAGCTAACTAGAGCTTTCATTTCAGGATGGAGAGTCTTCAAAAGGAAGGAATTGGTCTGTATAAAATTTTCTTTTCATTCTTCATTTTTAAATACCCTAAAAGGACCCTGGGTGTTTTTCTTTTCCTTGTTTGATTTAAATAGATTCTCTAGATAAATTAGGCTCCTTTTAGGAGCCCAAGACACACATTTATAGAAAACGTGTCATTTAAAGTGCTTTCTTGAAGCTAGGTGACATCTCCTTACCACCCTCTAAGCTCTATGCCATCTTTGGCTCAAGTTTAGGAGAAAAATTTTCTCTTTTTCTTTTCCCCACTACTTTCCCCTTCTAAGACTGACACAGAGAGCATGGCTCACCCTATGAAATTTGTAAATAGATAGTATGTGATATGCAAGAGACAGTTGTGCATGTTAAGTAAGTGTGGCATATGTGGGAGTGCAAGAAGTGACAGCAATTCATTCCTGTGGAGAATGGAAGTTAGTGATGGTAATTAAGAGAGCTTTGGGAATGAGGGACCATTGGTGGTCAACCTAAATGATGGGGAGGGTTTGGAAATATGATAAAAGTGTCATCTAAGTTTATATCAGTTTCCACTTTCATCTCACTGATAACACAACGAATCTTGGTTTTCCTTGTTGCTTCCAGGGACAGTTACCTATCCATCTATCATCCATTCATCCATCTACCCATGTATGCATGCATACATACGTTCATCTGACATTTCATTCATTCATTTGTTTGTTCTTGCAATGATTCCTCCATCTTGTCTTTCATTCGTACACTATTTACCAAAGCTCTGTTTTGTGAAGTATGCTGTAGGTACAATATTAATAAGACAAGATTCTAGCTTTCAAGGATCACACAGACTAGTGGTTAGGTAGACAATTTAAAAAATAGATAATTATACAGTGCAGTAGTGCACACTATAGAAGTTTGTTTAAAATACGCCTTTATAAGTATTCTTTTTCCCCCATAAGCCTTATTTGACTGCCCAGTCTGAAATTGGTTCTTGTTATTATTCTTTCTTTTCCTTTAGAGCATTTATCACACTTTATTATTATATACTTAATAGTATATTTATTTGCTTAATATTTGTCTCCCCTAATTGACTGGAAACTCCACGGTGATAGGTTCTATGACTGCTTTGCTTATATGAGAACTCAACACCTGATCCATGTCTAACACATAGCAGGTACGCAGTAGACATTCATTGAATGAATCTATAAATAAGCACTGATCATACCCAGCAATGATAATTTCTTTCACTAAACCAGTGATACTCAAAGTGTGGTCTTTGGACCAGCAGCATTAACAACACCTGGGAACTTGTTGAAAGTGAAAATTCTTGGCCAGAATTAGAATGAGAAACTCAGTAGGGAGCCCAGCAGTTCTTGCTTTAATAAGCCTTCTGGGGGATTCTGATGCACACTAAAGTTTTGAGAACACTGTACTAAATTGATAAACGACTGTTTTTGTTTAGCTTAGACACCTATACATTTTAGCACACAGACCAGAGAAATTATGTCTGAATTGGAGAATACTTCAAGAGAAGGTGATATTTTCAAGGAAGCCTAGAGATAGATAAGCCAAGGAAAGGCAATTCAGGGAGAGAACTGTATACACACTTAGGCCTGGATTTGCCTGGCTTTTGGAGGGATCCTTAAGTAGTTCTGTGGGAGGGTCCCGAGCATAGGGAAGAATGACCTGAGGTGAGAATGGAGATATAGGCAGGGGTCTCTAACGACAAGTTTCAAGCCGGGAGGTAACTCAGTATCCTATTTCCCCTCTCTACAGCTGTCTGGACAGGCCTGAGTCAGACTTCTAAGGGCTTAATTACCCGCCAGCCATCCTCCTTCTTTTCCGTTCTCCCTCTCCTCTCATCTCCTCCCTTCCCCTGAGCAGAAAATGCCCAGGCTCCCAGGCCAACCCCACCTCTCCCTTCCTGGCCTACTCGCTAATGTCAGTTCTGCGGGGCGTGTCTGGCTTGCAGCTTTGAACCAGATCTGGCCCGGTTGCCCCCACTTTGGGGGAAATCCCAGGATGTTGGTGTGCTCAGAGCGCGCCCTGCGCGCTCACCTAGCTGGGGGTTCACTGGGGGTTTCCAGTGCTCAAGAGGAGCGTCCCTTTCTCCCAAGACATCTTGCTCTGGGGGTAGGTGGTGGCTGTGTCAGAGCTGTGGTTTCTCGGGACCCAGGTTTGCGTCATTCAGCGCCTCCTCTCCCAGGGAAACCGGCTCTAGGCTGCGCCCCTTCCAACCACACTGCTGACTCATTGCAGGACTGGTCTCCAGGGTGTTCAACTCAGTTGTACCTGGAGGTGACAAAAGGTGATAGTAGCCTTAATAATAAAACTATCAAGCTCTTAGTGTCCTGCACTATGTCCCCAACACCTTGTAGTTCTCAACTTTGTCACCCAATGCCCCTGCCTTAAATATTTGTCAACACCACCTTTAACATTCATAGATAATATGACCAACCTACAACGCAGTTTCATGACGTTAAATCATAAAATGCCACAACGTAAAGGGGGAGATAAAATACATTTATAATACAAGAATATATACTTCATGCTCTCTTGAGCAGCACACATACTAAAACTGGAATGATACAGAGAAGATTATGACAAGAATGACACAGAAATTTATGAAGCAGTCTATATTTTTAAAAAAGTATTTATATTTTAATATAGAAATGTTTGGATAGGTTCCCACTAGAAGATAAAATGAAAAGCCATGTGCGTGTGCCTTAAACAGATCACCTGTGAATATGCAACTAGGAATATAGACTGATACAGATGTGTTCCATTATTGGCTCAAATACCACCAGAACTACGGCCATTCTGTTATGATTTTTTGCAGTGATGAACTCCCCTGCTAAAGTTCCAAATAAAACAACAGTCCAATCCTCCCTTGATTGATATAGTATGCCTTTATTTTCCTCCCCCTCCAGAATCATTCTACTCCCCATTCTACCCTGCTCTTGGCCCTGGGAGCATGACTTACCAACCGTACTCCCACCCTCTGGTTTCTTATTGTGTTCAGCTAATGAGAGCCCTGGCAGGAGATGAAGTGAGGGAGAAAAGGGAGATTGGGGTATTTTTCTACCTACCTCCCTGACTATATCCCTCAGCCTAAGGCCACTGCTGCTCTTAAGGTGGCTATACTGGATTCTTCTCTTTCATCTGGACCCTTTTTGGCAGAGAATGCTAGCTTTCATCCTAAGAGTCATTATCCTCACCTTCCTTACTCTTGAATTGGAGGTGGCAATGTGCCTGGCTAATAAAACCACATTTCCTTGCCTTCCTTGCAGATGGGAACAACTAATGAGAAGTCAGGGGAAGTGGTTGGTGGGGTTTCGACAAAACTATTTTGGGGGCTAAAAAGATAATACTTTTCCACTCACCTTCTAAGTTCTTCTAGCTAGGATAATCAAATTAACAGAGACAGATTAATGGGAGAAAATAAAATTTTAATACATGTGCATGGGAAATTCACGTAAGCATGAAAATTCCAAAGACAGTGAGACTATATTAGGTATATCTGACACCTTGGACAAAGGAGAAAGGAGCAGAACAGGGTCTTAGATATTAGAAGTGAGAAAGAGCAATTTACAGGTAGTTGAGGAAGAGCAGAGCACACATGTCAGACAAATTTTTGCTAGGCAACCCAGAAACAATGAAACAATGAGACCCCAGGTTGGAGAGTGGGGACCTAGTACAGGCCCCCTGCTTGAAGCCCTCCTATTTACCATACTTAATTCAAATTAGGTTAAGGGGAACATCCTAAGATTTCCTTCCTGGAGTAGGCTTTTCTCTCTGAATTTCTTAGGCAGGAAGGGAAAGGGTCAAAGGTTATTTCTGAGCCTTTTGCTTCTTAGTAAACAGGTTAAAATCAATATCCCAAAAGGCAGTTTCAGAGTGGCAAAGCTTTGGTCCCCTTTGCTGTTTAAAAGAGTTAACTTAGCTAAGAAGCGCCCCTCTGCTCTTTTCCTCTATTCTTCTGTCTTCATCCCTGGGACAGGAACTGGATAGGTGGAGTTCTAGCAGTCATCTTTTATCCATGAGATGATCTTAAGGATTGAAATTATATGCTTTAAGTTATAGCAGAGCAGAAGACAAAAGAATTTCAGCTTCTGGGACCTTGTAAAGTCCCCACATCAGCCTGGTCCGCCTGAAGACAATTTATCATTTGAGAGGAAAATAAGCCCCTACTTTATTTAGGTCACTATTGTTTTGGCTCTCTCTTACTAGTGACTGAACAAAATTCCTCATTGGTGTAACCCTAAAAGCCCTCTGGTAATTCAGTTTCTCTCAACAAAGTAGTTCCCAAGTCATTCATTCAATCAATCATTTAATCATTACTCACTTAACCTCTCTCTGATTGAAGATAACTATCCCTATAGTCATGTTGGCTTAACAATGGGCATGCATTATGAGAAATGCATTGTTAGGCAAATTTATCACTATGAGAACATCATAGAGGGCACTTACACAAATTTAGATGTATAGCCTACTACACACCTAGCCTAGTGCTCCTAGACTACAATCCTACACAGCATGTTACTATACAAAACAACATGAGATTAAATCAATTACAGGAGAAAATAATGCAATCAAAAGATGCAGTAAACACAAGAAGTATGAGGCTGTTGCCCGCATAACATGGCATACTGTTTTATAGCAAACTTTCAAAAGCAGAGATAAAAAGTATAGTATAATAAATTTATAAACCACTAACACTGTTGTTTATTATCATTATCAAGTGTTTTGTACTGTATATAATTTCATGTGTTATACTTTTAGATGATTGGCAGCATGGTAGGTTTATTTACCACAGCATCATCACAAACATGTGAGTAATGCATTGCGTTACAATTTTATGATAGCTACAGCATCATTAGGCAATAGAAAATTTTCAACTTCATTATAACTTTATGGAACCACCTTCGTATATGTGGTCTGTCATTGACAAAAACGTCATTATGCAGCCTATGACTATATTCTAGAGTCAGATGAGATTATGTATAAAAGGATGTTGTAAATACCAATGCATTAAACAAGTATTCAATTGTGTTATTATTAATTTTATTAATATTATAATTTGTTGTTACTCAAGTGTCACAGTTAAGAAGTTTTTAGTATGTAGTATGCAATTTGCTGGAGGGTAACTCCTGTAAAGTGGTATTAACCTAAAATTAAAAAGCCAAAATGAGAGGCAACGAGGGTTTATTTGGGGTTAAAGAATTGCAATTCTGGAAGCACAGATTCAGGCAGTAACCCAAAAAGTGCCCCGATGACAGGGTGTGGACAAAGGGGTTTTATGAGAAAATGAAGGAGATAATTACATGAATAGAAGAAAGGAATTCTTATTGATGTTAATAAGCCAAGTTATTTTTTAGCTATATATGGCTGGATATTAATTCTGTCTTCAGAATGAGAGTCCATAATCAGTCTTGTGGTCAGGATGTCTGCTTTCCTATTAAATTCACAAAGTTTGGAAGACAGTGTTGGTCTGGCCCAGTCCAAAGTACTAGCCTAGTTCAAACAGTTCAGAGTTTCAAGGAGCAAGACACACAAGGCAATCCTTCTTGAGTGGCTGCTCTGGCTCCATTTTTAAAATGGCTTCTCTCATGTCAACTTTCACAGTAGTATGAATTATTGAAATCTTGAGGTATTTAATGTAAATGAAAAAAATAAGAGGTGTCCTAGTGTAAGTGCTTCTCAAACTTTAATATGCACAGAGAAAAACTTGGAGGTCTTATTAAAATGCAGATTCAGACTCAGAGCATCTGGGGTGGGGCCTGGCATTCTCTATTTTTAATAAGCTACTAGGTGATGCTGCTTGCCCTGGACCTCTGAATAGCAATGACCTATGAAATCTTTCCCGATGCAGGGGAAAGAAATGATGAGAGAGAAGAAAATAAGCTGAGAGCAGAGAGGAAAAAATTTCTGAAAATGGGAAACAAGTTATTTAGAAGTTCTATTTCCAAGCAGGTTAGTAACCAGTTAGTAATGTATGCAGAAACTGTGCATACATTATTTCACTGGATTCTTACAACCTTGTGTAAGAGAAATAATAATCTTTATTTTACAGTTGAGAAAGTTAGTGGAAGCTCAGAGAAGTTAAGAGATATAACCAAAGTCACATAGCAGGTTAGTGGCAGGGATAGGATCAGGACTCAGGTTTTTTGGAGGCCAAAGCTCATCTTTTTTTTTTAGGCACTCTACTAAAATTTCAAGGGGAAGCTAATTCCTTTTGCTGAATTTTTCCTCCTCACCCAGGAAATATTAAGGGAGGAGGACAAGACCACCCTAGGGACCAAGCTAACCAGTATTTGAATCTGTTTAGCTCAACTCTGCTAAGCTTGTTTTCAAACATTAAGACCTGGTAGTGGGAAGTGGGAGAGGTCCTGGTGGGATGTTTACAAGTTTTGTTGATATTTGTCCACTTTGTAAATCCAGTCTCATTTTTGGAGGTTGCCATAGTCCTGAAGAGCAGGAACATGAACTGGGAACAGAGGCGAGAGCAAACTGCTCCGGCTCTGACCTGGGACCCTCGCTTCTCATGCCTGAGGTCTTTGAGGGACTACTGAAAACTGATAGTTTGGCCCAGCAATAGGTAAACTGGCAAGTGCCAGGCCCAGTGAGGACCCTTGTTTCCTCCCAAGACGGGAGATAAATGGGTACTTTGTGTCCTCACAAAGGGTCGGCCGCTCAGGGTAGCACCTCTGTGATAGGCTTCCACTGCCGGCACTGCTCCCTGGGGCTCTGGCATAAATTTGAGTCATTTCTTTCTCCAGTTTCCCACATGTGACTAGCCTATGTCTAATTTCACCATGGTGGGGAGCTGGGGAAGGTTTCCTGCACAATAAATCTTTGCTTGGAAAGATGGTTTTATCATTCGAAAGGAAGAAGTAATAGACTAATGTGTTCAGGGAATGATGAAAAGGAAGGGCTCAGGGATAAGTCTGGGATGGCAGAGTAAGCTAAAGAGAATCATGAAGGAACATCAAGAAAGCCAGTCAGAGGCCTGATTGTAGAAAAGCATTCAAGAGCTTCCTGGTGAGAAGAGAAACCAGGACACACTAGGACCTGTGCTGTGGTTCCTCTTCTCTCCAGAGAACAAGTCGTAGTCTACTTTGACATTAGCTCCGTAAATATGCTGGTTAGCTACACAGATATGACAAGGCTATTGGTAGCATTGATTTCAGGCCTGGGATCCATATACAGTGCAACCCCAGAGGTGGGGAGGGAGGAGCTAGTGCCAAGAAACATTATAATGTAAAGTGTCTGAAGGAGAAAAGCCTTGGCATCTACTCTGGCTCAGCCAGACTCATCCTCTAGTCTTCATTTCTTCAGAGATGCTTCCCATTCCCAGGCTCCCGTTCTCTCCTCATTTCTGAGACAGTATCAGTATATTCAGGGGAATGAAAGCCAAAGCCACCAGACAGAATGTAACAGTAAATGGTGTGTGAGATCCCAGATCACTCTCATTCTGGCTGGCCTGGTCCTAGAAACAGAGGAAAGCCAGGAAAACACTCCCTGGAGCCCATAGCCTCCACTGTTTCCTGGCCACCACTATTTTTTGGGCCAGGCTACTCTAAATGGTTAACAACACTTGCTATCTCCACTTACTGAGTCCCATTCTCCCAACACTCTACAGTCTAGCTTCTACCCTACCTCAGCCCACTGAAATTGCTCCTACCAATGACAACAGTCTGGAGACAAATCCAAGAACCACTTCTCTGTTCTTACCTTTCCTCTGAGCCATTTGCTTGTTGATTATAATCCTTTCTTCTCAAAAATTTTAACTCTAGAAGTTTTTAACCAGGGACCCATGAGTCTCTAAACTATCTTTGGGAACAAACACCATTCAGTCTCTGGAACTGTTACACAAAGTGTTGTGTAAACATGAATTTTCTAGGGAGGATGATCTAGGGAATTCATTGGATTCTCCAAGAGATCTGCCAAAATGTTAAGAACCAGTGCCCTTGAAATCTGTATTGGCTAGGATTAGGTTCTGTTGGGAGTAATCCAAGGTAACAATTGTTGATTTGTCTTTCACGTTTATAGCAGTAAGTCATCAGAGCAGGAATGGTGGCCTGTGAGGTCCTTGGGGACTCAGGCTCTTTCTAGCTCTGCTCAGCCAACCCCAGGGAATAACTCTGAATCTCATAGTCCAAGATTGTGGCATGCTACAAACAGCAATTTGGAGGGAGTGACAAAGAAGAATGTGAAGGATATGATCCTGCTGTCTCTCTAAGATTCCTGAAAGCTTTTATGTGACATTTCCACTTTAATAATATTGGCCCAAACTTAGTCACATGGTCATATCTATATGCAGAGAGGCTGGTAAACATCTTTACTCTGGTCAGTAATAGGCCCAGCTAAAACTTCTATTCCTGTGGATGAAGGGGAGAATAGATATTGGAGGACAGCTATCAGGACCTGTCAGAGCTTCTGTGACACCACCAATGATAAATACTGTGGACCTTTCTACTTCTTAATAGTATTTTATAGCTGGGAAGCCACACTTTCTAGACTCCCTTGCAGCTGGCATTCCAAATGTGATTTAGAAATTGCCAATTAAATGAACTTACTTGAACAGAGACTTGAACATTGAACTAAATTAAGTGGGAAGAGGCAACAAGTGAGGTACCAATTTTGCTGGTGTGGATTGTGGCAGACTAATTTCATCACAGTCACCAGGTTCCTGGTTCAGCAGGTTTTTGTAGCAGTCGCGATGGTGGTTTCTTTCCTGATCATGATGCAGAAGCATGGTGATGTACTGATCTCCGGAAACTTCATATTAAGTCCACTCCTCTATCCCTTTCAGCCATGTTGTAAACCAGAGTTTCTCCAACTTTAGTATTCATATGAATGGTTTGATGATCCAGCTAAAGGGTAGATTCTGATTCAATAGATATAGAGTGAGATCTCAGATTCTGCATTTCTAAAAAGCTCCAGGATCATGTCTGATGGTTAGGATGGATTTTTTAGTAGCTTGGTCCTACAGTGTCCTCTGCTCACCTATACCTGGTCATAAATTTCTTTCTGCAATAACTATGTAATGAAGGTTTCTGATTGTCCTAATTCTGTGACTATTTCTTCCTTGTCTCTCTTATGAGATCTTCTTCCTGTGTTTGTTCTTTAATACTGGTATACCCCAGGACTCAGACTTAGGATCATTCTATAGACTCTTCTTGGATGATCTCCTCCATTTTCTAGGCTTTCATCATCACCTATATGTTTCCCAAATCCCCCAACCATGTAGTTCTTTGGCTAACCAGCTGCTTCTCACTTCGTCTTGCATTGTTTCACATCCCTCCTTGCCTCACTTCTATATCATTCTTGAGGCTTTGTGTTTGTACCTCCGTAAAAAATGTCAGCACATAATCCTTGCCTCGGGTTCTGTTTTCTAGGGAACCTGGCCTAGTACTACCTTCAACAGATTCCTCCTCCCTTTTTTCCTGGAATAGCATATCCTGGAACTTGGGCTCCTAGAAAACGTTTAGGACATGCTGTGTTGATTATCTTTCCTTGTATATCATAGGCACCTGAGACTCAGCATATCCATGACTAAATTAATCTGTTTTCCTTTATATCTGTTTCTTTTCTGGTCTGATCTGTCTTAGTGACTGGTACTACATTTACCTAATCACCCAAGGTAACTGGGTGTTATACTTGTCTCTTTCTTTTTCTCTTTCATCCAATCTGTCACTCCTCTTTCCTCTTTCTTTCTTCTCATCTCACTAGTTAACATTTATTCATTCTTAAAGAGGCAGTGTAGGTACCATTTTCTTACCCCCATCTCCTTGGTCTGAGTGATAAATCACTCTCTTGGGCACTCATAGCACTTACTACTCTCTTTATATATGATATATTTTTTTAATTTTCCTTTTCTAAAAAAATTTTTTTAAATGTATCTGTCTTCCACCACCTTTGATGTCTTATGCAATTCTTAATCCCCAGCACCTAGCATAGAGAATTGATTAATTGATAGATGGGAGTGAATGAGGCAGGTGGGAAAGAGAGAATTCAAGTTTGTAAGCCTTCTAGGGGAGGATAAATAAGTTCCCCTCTACTTTTCTGAGTTCTTGGCTGAGATCCCTGCAATAAAACACAGATTAACAAGAGAAAAATAAACAGAAGTTTATTAACATGTATACCTCACGTACACATGGGAGATACCCAGAGAAAAATGAGTAATGCTCTGAAGTGATTTAGAATTCAAAATCAAATATTATTTTCATAGGGAAAAGGAAGAGAGATAAAGATCACTTGGGGAGTGGAAATAATTTTTAGGAAAGAGAAATGGGCCCTTACAAGAATAGATAGGAGATGTGATAGTTTGTGACAAAGTTTGTCTGGGTGTGATCTCTAGTCTCTTCTTCTGGGATAAGAGTCAATCTTCCCTGGCTGATAAAACTACTTGAGAGGAAATTTATGATAATTGAGTTCGTTTCAGAGGATCTTTAGGTAGAATAAAGAAGTTCAGAGAAAGCCTCTTCCTGCATTTGCTGTTTTTCAAGTGCCTTCAGCATGAAATAACCAATATACCAAAGCACCATGTTTTAGGGTGGCATGTCCTGAACTTCTGCAGTCATAATTTGGGGTGCCATATTCTGTTACTCCTCAGCTTCCGCTTTGAGTAAAGAAAAAGCATTCTGAGATGATGAGAAATATATGTTAGCTCTGTCCTGGGCTCACTGGCTGGAAACTATACTTTATAATTAGCTCCAAATCACCACTCAAAGATTTTAGATAAAGCATTCTAGAAGAACTACTGCCATACACCCTAGCAAGGCCACAGGTGCCTGGCTCTTAATGAGGCATTCACTCCCAGGATCAGCCCTTGCAGGAACCTAAGAATGACTGCCTCCAGGAATTTTGGGCACCTTACATGCCTTGTCTCAGCCCTGGCCCTGCAGGACTTAAGCTAGGACTTCCACTGACTCATGCTAAAAATGAGAAATTTTTACCTGAGGTAAAATAAAGTTTCATTTAGGGGAGTGTATTCATTCCCTCATTTTACCATAGCAATGTATCACAAACTGTGTGGCCTACAACCACAGAAATTTATTCTCTCACAGTTCTGGAGGCTAGAAGTCTGAAATCAAGGTGTTGGCAGAGTTGGTTTCCTCTGAGGACTCTGAGGGAGGATCTGTCTCATGACTCTTTCCGTTTCCAATGATAGCAGTCGTGGCATTCCTTGGCTTATAGATACGTCGCTCCAATCTCTGCCTCTCTCTTCACATGGCATTCTCTATGTCTTTCTGTCTCAACATGGGGTTGATCCCCTCCACCAGTCATCCTGTTTGGAGAAATTGTCTTAATAGAGGGCAGTGGTTCTTAGACTTCCTTTTTGGTTGCTCTTTTGGGAACTGAATACTTGTTTTAGATCCTCTTCCTAGAAAAATGCACTTACAAATACAAGAGGATAGAACACAATTGCTTAATATTTCCTTTATGCTCGGCGTTCTGAAATTTCATCATAATTCCTCTAGGCATAGGTCTTTTTTTACTTTTTGTCTTGTTGTTTTTCCTCTTGTTGCTCAGTGGGCCATCTCACTGTGAAAGCTTAAGCCTTTGTTTACCTCTAGGAAACATGTCATTACAGTTAACCCTTGAATAACACGGGTTTGAACTGCACATACCCACTTACAGATGAATATTTTTCAATAAATGTAGCTTAACCCTCCATATCCCCAGCTTTTGGATCCACAGATTCAAATAACTGCAGATTAAAATCAGTATTTTTGATCCAAGTTTGGGAATCTGTGTTTGCATTGCTCTTTGCCATTTTATATAAGAAACTTGAGCATCCTCAGATTTTGGTATTCACGATGGTCCCGGAACCAATCATCTGTGGATACTGAGAGATAATAGAGTTCTGGGGAAGTCGGTTATATGCGGATTTTGACTGCCTTGGGGTGGGGGTGTCAGCATGCCTAACCCCCACATTGTTCAAGGGTTAACTGTATGTAAGTATGTATGTATGTATGTTTGTATGTATGTATGTATATATGTATTTATTTACCCTCCTCCCCCCATTTCTTCTGTTTTCTTAGTCTGGAATTCCTATTAAATAAGATAGTAGAACTTCTAGATGCATCCTCCACACTTCCTAAGTTTCCTTTATACTTCTCTCTCTGTTCTTTTGAACTGAAATTCAGAAGAATTTCTCTATTTGATTTTTCAACTCTGTTATTCACTCACTCCTTAGTCCTTTCTATTTTGTAATTCAGCACATTGAATTTTTATTTGGAAAATCGAGTTCTTAAATTTTCAAAATCTCCAGTTGATTATTTTTTAATAGATGAAATATCTTTTCATATTTTTGTGAAAATATTTATTATACTTAATTTAAAGTCTTGTTCTTTAGTACTTTTCAATTCTGTTTTTTGGATGTTAATTTTTCTGATTGTAGATCTTGATGGTTTTGCTTTGTAGTCCTGACTTTACTCAAATGTTTAGTAATTCTAGACATTTGGTCAGCTTTTGATTATGCATTCTTTTTTTTTTTTTTTATCTGTTCTGTTAACTGAGCCTGAATGTAGTAATTTTGCAGGGTTAGTGGAATGTACTGGTTGGGTATAAATATGTGGTAGTATATAAGAAAGAACAAGGCCTGTCTTATCTTTTGAGAACAGCAATTCTCTTTCCCTCCTGGGCATGTCAAAGGAAAGCCTTGCCTCCAGCCCCAGAGCCCACACTTACTGGTTTGGTCTGAGATAAATCCCTCTTGCAGCTGGCTGATTAGTATAAATGTGAGGAGAAGGAAGGGGATAACTTCAATAGATACTCCAAATGCAGCTTTCCAATTAACCACTCCAAGGCATGGCCCAAGGCTCTTTTCCTCATGTCCATTAACTCTGAAATTAGAGTTCTTTTTTTTAACATTTCTACTCTTGTCCCAATTTTCTAGTGCATAATTTTTTTTATTAGTTTTATTTTTTTCTTTATTATCTGCCTTTGGTGTTAAACTTAGAAACTTAGAATGGTATTCTGTACTCCCCTCTCTTCCAAAATTATAAATATTCATCTATTTTCTTCTTTTACGATTTTTATGATTTCATGTTTTACATTTAAATCTTTTAGCCATCTGGAATTTGTTCTAATGTCAGCCATGACTTGGAATACTAACTTAATTTTTTTTTCTAATGGTTAGCCAGTTGTACTTACCTTGCTTCCCAAGTGTGGGCTTTAAAAAGCAGCTCAGCCCCTCAGAGCTCCATAAAAGCCTAGAGTTAAGAATAGAAAAGCCAAGACTATAACTCAGTCAGATGCTAATCTCTGCTCTATTACTGCTCACTCTGGGACTCTGGCAGAGCTCAGTTCTCCTTAGGGAAAAACCTCTGACCAATGATGTAAGACTGAGAGTGCTGAGGGGGTGAGAGAGGATTTTCAGAGAACCCTCGGAGGAGGTTAATAGTTGCTGTGTCCCTGCCACTGGGCATGGCCTCATGGGAAATCGTTGCTCAGCCTTGCAAGAAACTCCAGGGGCCCCAAGCTCTACCCCTTAACTACATTTTTTTTCTTTAACTCCCATGTCCTTTCCCTACTGATCACTCAAAGACCATCTCATGTTGCTCCTCTGTGAAGCCTTTCTGATACACCCAGTGAGGCTTAGGTGCTACTTCTCCTGGTGTCCACTGCATATTGTGCAGACTTCTAATGCAATCTTGTTTGTTGACATGTCTGTTGTGGATGAATAAATTAATTAATAAATAAACTAAATTACCAAGCATGGAAGATGCTGTTTGCCAGCTACAAGGGGGAAAAAAAACCTACCAAAAGACGTGGAGTTGCTGCTGCCCCTGTAGACAAGTTCATCTTCCATATATGTTGAGACCCAGATGTTCATGGCACTGTGGTTGCCAACATACAGTGGTTGTGATTTTGATTAGACAGCCTGAAGCTAAGGAGTCTATTTTTTTTTTTAAACCAAGTGTTAGGTCCTGGAGATATTAGGAAGAGTCAATGTTGTCTCTCTCCTCAGGGAGCTAACAACCTGGTGTATAAGCGTGTAGAGAGAATCCTGGAAGAAACTTTAGGAAAGGAAGAATCAGGGACATCAAGCTCTTCAAAGAGAGCAAGGAATATAGTTGAGTTGGGGAATGTTACTTAGTCTATAAAATACGTGCACCAAAATCAAACCAGCATTTCCTGTGTGCTCAATGTGTTTGTCTCAAAACTCTTAACACATTTTATCTCATTTTATCCTCATGAAAACCAGGTGGCATTTCAGTTTCATTTTGTAGATGAAGAAACTGACACTCAGAAAGGTGAAGTGATTTACCTACAGTCATAATGAAAAAGCCATAATTAGAGGCCCAGGTAAGAAAGAAGTTAACTTCAGAGTGGAGCAGGACCTAATCTTTGGCTGTCTGTACTCCTTCCCACTTCCTTTCTTCTTGGAACTACCTGGTGGGGTTATACAGAGTTTTCAGTTTTGTTCTCTAGTCCTTTGCTCTTGCAGTTTTCTCTGCCTGCACTGCCTTTAACAACTCTTTACATCTGGTGAAATCTTAGCTTTCCTTTAAAGTCCATCTCCAATATTCTGACCCTGGTAGAACTTCTTTATCCTCTTCCTTTCCTGTAGCTCTTTAGACAAGGGGCCGGGCTACCCCTGTTTCACACTCTGGTGTACATATCTCCTCAAGGCCTGCCTTCCCCCAAGGCTGTTGGTCCCCAGGAGAGAGACAAACTTTTGGTCTTTCCAGGGCCTAACACAAGGCCTGGCACACATGCTTGTTAAATGAATACAAGAAGGAAACCAACATTTTTTGAGCAAAGTCAGTTTTTCAGTTTTGGAGCTTGTACCATTCAAAATTTATCCCTCTGAATCCTCACCTGAAGCATATGTGAGACATAGTCAAGAACCATAAAAATGCTCATTCCTCTGACTTGTCTTTTGCAATACTTCCTTGGAAATTACCATTTTTTAAAATTGATATTTTACATTGTGAAAATTAATTGAGACTCTCCTAAAAGACACATAACACAAAATTAATCATCTCAACCATTTTCAATTGTACAGTGCAATAGTGCTTAGTGTACTCATATTGTTGTGCAGTATACAAGGTGAACATTGTCCCCTTGCGAAACTGAAACTTTATACCCATTCAACAATAGCTCTCCATTTCCCACTCCTCCCAGCCCCTGGAAATGATGATTCCACTTTCTGTCTCTGTTAATTTGACTATCTAGATACTTCATACATATGGAATCATATGATATTTGTCTTTTTGTAACAGGCTTATTTCACATAGCATAATGTCTTCATTAAAGTTTATTCGCTTGTAGCATGTGTCAGAATTTTTTGCCTTTTTAAGTCTAAATCATATTCCTTTCTACTGTAGTTTTTTGTTTTTGTTTGTTTGTTTAATTTTCAACCTTTATATTGCTTTTCAGTTTCTGGTTTTGCTCTTACTTCCTAATTTAAGTGCATTGTGATTAAAGAATGCTATCTGTACTCATTCTACTTTTTAAAATGTATTTAGTTTTTTGTTTGTCATTCTTTGTGACCTTAACCAATGTGGTTATTTGTTAAAAATCCATGGGCATTTACAAAGAGTATATTCTAGGTTTTCAAGGTATGGAGTTTGATATCTTTTAATCTGATTTATCTTATTACTTTAACAAATCAATTCCTCTATATCCTTACTTATTGTATGGTTTATTGATCAGTCATGAGCTAAGAGAGGTAAATTAAAATTTCTTATTATTACTATATTTCTGTCCATTTCTCAATGTATTTCTTACAGTTTTTGCTTTATGAATTCTGATGCTATATTATTTTGTGCATAATATTTATGACAGAGCTTCATTGTGGTTCTCAGCCTTTATCATTATAACATTTTCTCCTGTGTTTTCTGATTTTATGTAAATTCATGTATGTATGATAGTAATACTATAATGCTTGTTTTCTTGTTATTTATTTTTGCTTTCTGTTTTTTTCCTACTCTTAAAAACTTTCAATCATTTTGAGGAACACAATTTTGGATGTATCTTTCACATATGGCACTAGTCAAGTTTTATTTTGTGACTCCATGAGCTGTTTCTAAAGAGTGAGAATACCAGGTGAAAATTAAAGAAGGCTTTTACAGCTCTTGCCCCCTTTTATTGCTATTGTTTTTTACTCATTGGACCACTTTATCTTGTCATTGGCCATTTAGAAGCAAATCATCTCCCTACCATTGCCAGCATGGCTATTATACTGCTCTTTAATTTTTGATAGGTGACTATGGGACTTCTCACTGTTCTTTTATTTGCTTTTCTTGGCTTCATCGAATTCTACTTTAAGTAAATAAAGATGAAATAAAGAAAAGGCCCAAATCAAATATTCCTCTTCAGATATCTCCAGTGAGATTAAGATGGGTGGTGGCATTTCTTATTCCTGAATTTCAGATTCACACGACATTGAACCAATCATTTCCCACAAGCTCCTCCGCTCAGCCCTTGAAGAGTCTAGAAGAAATTGTATAGACTCTTTCCTCACAGCCTTATATCTTGCATAGACCATATGATATAATAGAAAGATAGAGGGTCTGGAGCTAGAGTGAATGAATTGAAATCCCAGCTCTATCTTTGCAATGTACTGGCTGTATAATTAATAGCAATTATTTAATCTCTCTGTGCCTTGGTTCTGAGGTATTACTTCTCCAAGGGTAATAAGGATTACATTAGTAACACCTATTGGAGTTGTTGTGGAGAATAGTTAATCTATGTAAATGACTCAGATTATGACTACAGGCTCTGCCTTTGGAAACTACTCCTTTTCCACTCACAACTATGAGGATTTGGTGGAAGATTTTCTTTCTTGCGTGACCCTGCTTCTTTAGCGACTACATTTAGTTTTAGGCCAGGGGCAGTCTCCTGGCACAAGCAGAGCTAATCAGAGTCCTTTCCTAGGGACATGAAATTGGGACATGAGAAGCTAAGCTTGCAGTGCTTCTCTGTGGGAAGCTCTCAGATGTGATACCCAGGCTACTGGCAGCCATGTTTCCAGCCTGCAGAGAGAAGCAGACCTTAGAGGAAGAAAGACTGGCATTTTTGGAATCCTTCATTCCAGCTGTCTCCAAATAGAATTTATGAGCCAATAAACATCCCTTTTTCTCTAAGCTCTCTTGCAACCAAAGGAGAGTTTTAATACACCTACTAAGGCACCTTAAGACAGTTCAGATCATGAGGTCTCCTATCTGTCCTCCACTCTCTGAAAATCCAAGAACTCTCGTAAGACCCTTCTAACACACACACACACACACACACACACACACACACACACACACACACACACACTCAAGGTAATTCCCAGCTTCTTGTGGTTCCTTCCCTTTCCACACTGCCTGCACATGCCTCTACTTTTTCATACACACCAAAAGACAGTTACGCTGATGCCCAGATCTAAGGAACTGCTCTTGCTAAACAGGATGTTATCCTGGAAAGTTCTGCCCTTATTTGTATATATCTTGTTCTTTTTTTTCACTGCCCTATTCAGTAATTTCACAAGTATATAATGAGCACCTGCCAAGAGCCACATCAGGCCTGAGGCCCCAGAGAGCCAGCAAAGAGTTCCTGCTGTCAAGGAACCTATAAGCTTGTGGGGCCGTTAGGCTGTCAAAAGCAACTCCGAGAGAGACAGTGGGGTGAGTGTTAAGCAGATGTTATTACTAAATGCTGCAGAACCTCAGGGGAGGCTCTGTTGCTGGTTGCCTGGGACAATAATCTTTCTGGCCTACCTGCCTCCAGTTTTTTCCCACCCCAGCCCACCCTGCCCACTGCTGCCAGCAGCTCAGCTGTTCCACTGCCTCTTCCTCCCCAGGCTTCAGCCCACATTCCTTAGCCTGGCAAGATTCTAATCCAGATATTGCCTCAACCTACTTTCTCAGCTACATTGTTCACTGTTTCCCATTCACAAAGCTTACCCGCAAGTCTAACAAGCTCATGCACTTTTACCATATGGCTTCAGCACTTTCATGCCACTGTGCCTCTCACCCCATTCTTTCTGTCTGCCATCCCTGCATGTGTCTATTGTACACTAGGTATAACAAATGCATTCATCTCTCATGTGCATGCTCTGATCATCTGGCTGTGCTGCTGTGTAGAGAAGGATTTTATGGACATACCTGGGCTCAGTGAAAGAGTAAAGGATCTGCCATGGACACCAAATTTGGATGCATTAGCAGACTTTGCTCCAGGTCCAGGTCTAATGTCAACTCCCCTCCCCCATACCCATAAAGACTTCCTTGCACTTCCAAGTGAAGTTAACTTTTCCTTTCTGAACTTTTATAACCTTCTCTCTATGTCTCTGTTAGAGCATAGATTGCTCCTATCTTTTTATGGGTACATCTTTTTTCCTATTTGAGGGGACGGATATACCATTTAATGGAGTATGATACAAGGTAGGGATTCAAAACATGTTAACTGAATGGATGAAACTATGTGGAACTCCATTGCCATTCAGCAGGAAGGGTGCACAGCTACTGAAGAACTTCAAGTGACTTGTCTTGAGGAGCTGGCTTTCCCCACAGGCCTCTGCCCGACATATACTTAGAGGATGGTATTGTTGTGGTCATATTCTCACTTTTGAATCTATTTCCTGTGTTGTTACCTCTGTCTGACCTGTCATTTGCTATCTTCTTGTGAGTTTCTGACCACTGAGATTTGAGCTCCCAGTCTCTCTCATTCATTCTTTAACTCAGTAAACCATTACTGATGCCTCCTCTACAGCCAATTCTGTGCTCTCTGTTAGGGGCACAGGATTGATGTCCTGTCTTCAATCTAATCAATGACTTGGGGAGAATGGGATAGAGGTGGAGGAAAATCTGAGACCTGAGTAATAGGACACAAGGAGAAGTGATGTCAGCCCTAAGAGAAAAGCAGGGGGAGTGCTGAGGGAGAACTGGAAGAAGGCTTCTGGGGTGGGAGGTAAAGGTTGTTTACACACCCACACTCACCAAATTCCTTCTCCCTTCACACTCCTCAGCATATCATAACCTCATAACCAGGTTATCTGATTGCCACAGCTGCAAGCTTTGTCCTCTCCAGTCCCTGGACTTATATAGATGAAGTCAGAAAACAATACATCTTACCACCCAGACCCCACGCCACACGAACATGCAAACCTCAAGAGCTCAGCACCAATTACCCTCCAGACCTGGAACCTTCAGGCCACCCACTGGACTCCCTTGAATTTCCTTTTCTAGAGACTCTTGGCTCAGGTAACCAACCACCCAGGCTCCTGAGCTGCATGGGGCCGTTGTTTTCCTGTCCCCAGGTCTGGGTGACTACCTTGGGTATCTGTGATATCCCTACATTATTATAGGGGTTTCAGAACTATTGGCAGATTTGCTAAAGATGTTCTACCCCTCAGTGATTCTAGGTTTCTGGTTCCACTGCCTGCACCTCCTACACTCCTAACCCCTTCCATTGCTCCACACCCAGCAAACATGTTTGGGCCGCAGGCCCAGCTGCAAAGTTGTATAGCTGTTGGCAGGAGATGGGCTGGCTCCAGAGAGCTGACTGAGGGGAATACAGCAGATCACATTTCTTTAGTGTGTGCCAAATATTATTCAGACGTAGCTTTTCTGACAAACACAAATTGCTCATCTGATAAACACAGAAGGGCTAATCCCAGGACATTTATCAGAGTGGAGAAAGACGAGAGAAAAGGACAGTCACAAAAGGCCTTTGAGAACTGGCCTGGTGTGGCTGGCCTGAGGGGAAGTAGTGAGACCTCTGTGCACTCCTGGGGTTTTCTCCTTAGAGGGCCTGAAACCCAGCACCAGGCCTTTGGGATTTGCTTTCACCGTGACATGCAAAACCTGTGTTGGTACATACACTTCCTGTAGTGAACAGCAAGGAAGAAATCTACATGGGCCAGGGAGCCCTTGTGAGCAGATAGAACTCATCTCCAGTTGTCAATGGTCAGGGATAGCTGGGGACAGGGATTGCACAGCTTCCCCTACCATGCATACACAAATTGTATTAGTTAACAGAGTTTTCAGGAGACATCCCTCTTGGCCTAGAATCTCTCACTTCCGGCTGACAGGTGTGAGAGCATGGCTGCTAAGAAAGCAGGTCTAGGGACTAGGCTGATATGGCAGGAGACCAGAAACAGAGGTCCTCCACTCACACCAGAGGGCTGGCTGAGTCACTTGGGTGTTTTGCCAGCCCTTTTCTTCTAGGCTCTTCTAATGGGCCCCATGGACTTTCCCCTTCAGGGACTCAGTCCAGAAATGAGAGAAACCAGGCCCTCCTCTGAGGCCCAGTCTTAGAGCCCAGGGAGAGGAGGACCAGGTGAAGCCTCTGGAGATGGCCTGGGTCCTTCCATTGCCCTATGCCAAGCTTTGTGCCATGCCCTATTGTGGGAGAAGGCAATGACTGAATCAGGTAAAGGACATGCAAATAATCACCGACTTTTATATAATTAGGAACTATTTCTCACTTTTCTCACAAAAACATGATGAGATAGGTGTACTATTATTTGTTCTACTTTTCTGGTGAGGCATTGAGAGGTTAGACAATTCACCCAAGGTTACCCAATTAATGAACAAGAGATTTCAAAATCTCTGCTCTTAATTTGACTCTGTCATACTTGACTACAGGTCTATAAGAGATGGCTTGGTTTCAGAAATTCCAGTTGTGTGGGAATCCTTAGGAGGGTTTGGAGGTCTAGGGTCCCCAGACTTAGGATGATGCTTTTAAGGAACAACACTAAGGCAGGTTTCCACTGAGGATCTAGGGGCTCTATAATTAAGGCAATTAACTTTCCCAGTATTTCCAGAACTGAGAAGGTTCCTGGGAAATGGGAATTTCAGTTTTAAAACTGGGAAAGTTCTGGACAAACAGGGATAAGTTGATCCTTCTATCTGTAACCAAAGAGCTGGACTTCAGAACCCACATGCAGGCCAACCTCCTCCCTACACTTCCCAGGGTAGAGACTCACAGAGTGCTCATTAGGAAGATAAGAGTAACAACCAGTTGGCAGTGTCTCTTCCTAGATCTTGGGAGAGGCAGACAATAACTTTGGGTAGCAATAAAATCAGACACTGGGGCCCCTGAGCCTAGTGAGAACAAAGTGCCTCCTGGTGTGGCCAATCCTAACATGATCAAGAACACTGAGGGGATCCTCTGGTGAGGACTGGCAGGTGGGTAGGCAGCGTGAACTGGGTGGCCTCAAAGTAAGGCAGAGGCAGGGCCCAGCCCACTCAGAGGGCAGGGAGGAAGTTTCTTTTCTGGTGCCTGAAACTTCATTTCTGTCAGGAATGGCCTCACTTCTACCCACCTGGAACCTGGACCCACACTGACCTGCATTCGTAGGCCCAGCAGCCCTTCCCTTTCTCCCTCTTTGACTCCTCCACCCTCCCACCCGCCTTGTGTCTCTTTGGTTGCGAAGATCTAAAACTCAGTGAAGCAACACCTGGGAGATTTCAACATAAGGAGACTGGGCTCTGGTGCACAGATTCCAAGGACAGAAATGCTGTTGGGCCTCAGGAGGGTCAGGAGCAGGGTCAGGAACACAGGCGGCACTCTCTCTTCATTTCTAGGTCCACTTCTCTTTGGTCTATTCCATTCTCTCAGCTTATTTGCTTCTTTGTATATTGGGAGGAGGTGGAATGTTCACATAATTTCATTTCCAGCCACACCTAGTGACTGTCCTGAATCTCAAATCCAAATTCTCGGGAGAGAGCATCTGACTGGGCCAGCTCGTGTTGGATGCTCACCCTTGGTCAAAGAGCTGCAGCTGGTAGGTGGAGTAAAGCACTACTAAAGTGGCTACAGAGGACCCATTCCGGGAGGGCCAAGTTTTTAGAAAAAGGAGTCACTGTGAACTGACTAGACACTGTCACTCTCTGTCATGCAGATTTCTTAGAACTGACGTTTCCTGAACTGTGCCTTCTCTTCCCAGAGTTTATAATATTTCTTTTTGAATCCCTCAGTGCTTGGTTCAATGTTGCTCTCACTCTGGAATATTTAAAAAAAATTAATTTGGTAACTGTGGTAAGCTATTCAAAAGTCAGTTCTTAAGCCCTATGACCCATTACCTCTACCTTATATGCACCCTGTCTTTTTTCCTTTGCATTAGGGTTTAGCGCCTGGCTTCTCAAAGTGAGGCCCATAGACCAGCACCATTATTAGAACTGTAGAATTCTTCCTCCCACCTACTCAACCAGCATCTGTATTTTAACATCTTCCTAGATGATTTCACATTAAAATTTGGTGAGTGTTGGAGGGCGTCTGGACTTATCTCTCTTATTAGATTAAAAATTCTGAGAGGAGGGACTCTATTCAGCAAATGTCAGTTGTACACTTTCTATGTGCCAAGTATCTTGCTTTGTTTTGCAACAGACAGAACTCCTCAAATGCAGTAATGAGGGAATTTAAAGCTCAGAAAAGCAGTTTAAGAAAACAAATTAATAATATGGTATCTGAGCTTTGCTTTAAAATGATCCCATAGGAGGTGGGGAGAAGTTGAGGGTATAGATGAAGCAAATGTGGGGTGATAGAAACATGGAGGTTCATTTTCTATTTTCTCTACTCTTGTGTATTTTTGAAATTTTCCATGATAAAGATTAAAAGAAAGGACTAATGGTGGAAGACATCATAAGAGATCATCTAGCTGCTCAGAATAAATTTGTTTCATGGCCAAATGAAGTAAATCCAAGGAACTCAGAGAACTTCCAAGTGACATAGCTCAATCCTTGCCAGAGACTTTTGGAAGGACATGTGCAGTAGGAAGAAGTTTGAAACATTGGTCATGTTTACTATATCAAATAGGCATAATTAGTTTTAAATGACTCTTTTATAAGGAGAGTGAGAATAAATCTTTGAGGTATTCCAGAGGTCTATTGGAATAACCCGAAGCCATTTCCAGGTTGGGAAAAAGTCTCCTTTTAAAACCTGAACCTTGGGAAGTTTGTTAAATATATTTGACAAAAAAAGATTATATATCATTATGAAACAATATTAAATTATTTATTCATCCAAAGTGACGATAAAATATATCAAAGACAAATAGAATTTACCCATTGTTAGCAAAACTTTAGTTCTTAGGATTGAAAAGATTGTTTTCTTAAGTAATCAAGAACTTGATTCAGACAAAATAAAACATAAGACTGTTTTAATAAAACATAGAATCTTTGTTTTCTAGAAAGAAAACTTTTCATAATATCTTATCTGGAGAACAATAACTACAGGAAAAACTTTGTCTTTTTAACAGAGTGAAAAAGAACTAAACTCTAATTCTGTATTAGTTTATTTTTGATATTTAAATTCATTTACTTAAATTTATTCCAATCTTATTCAGTTTAACCACATATAAAATATCCTTTCTTAGGATTCCTTTTTCACAAACCTTTTACAACTTTCTTCATCTCTCTTAGTTTGCCTCTTCTTATGCATTCAGAAATAACCAACTTTAGGACAAACCACTTCCTTTTAATTCCCTTAAAAATGTATCTCCATACCTTATACCTTCTATTACCAAATACATAATTTTTTCTATATTAATTAGAATTCTTAACCCTTAGACACCTTAATTTCTAATGACAGCTAAAAAGTGAGTAATCAGCATTCTTTAGGTTTGCAAATTTATGAATATATTAGAAACATTGGCAAATATATTTATAATTTTTAGAAGCATGCATTTTTTAATAAAATACAAGACATATTCATTTATAGATTCAAATTTATCTTTTAGTTTCTCTGTAATAAGAAGCTAAAAGTGGGTAAACTTAGATTAATCTAACAATTAATGTTTCAGAACTTCATGTTATTTGAAATATCTAGATATTCAATAATTTTTATAATTTAACTTAATCAAACTCCAAAGTTTCAAGTTACCAAAAGAATTTGGGAAACTATTTTTAAGCACATATGTGTGTGTATACATATACATATAAAATAAAAAGTTTTATCAAAAATTTTTTTATTTTATTTATATCTATTTACTAGTCCTTAACTCTATGAGATTTTAAAATCAATTATTATGCAAGCAATTTTCTTGACAAATTTTTAGCAGAATAACGAATTTATTTTTGTAAACCCAGGTAAAGGAAAAATGTATTAAATGTTAATAATTCTAAAAGACATGTCTATTTAACCAAAACTTAAACAAGCTTTAATATCAAATATTTTCCCAGATCACATGGTTCTGAAAGTTATTTGGGTTAGTTTCTATTATATAACTAATTTATATAAGTATTGAATTCCTTTAAGCCAATTTAGTATCACAAATTTGGAGGTAGAAAACACCAAGTTACACATAAAACATACAAATACAAACATCACAGATATCAAAACATAAAAAGAATTACTTATAATTGGATAGAAGACAAAATTTTTTCTCATTAGTACTTGATGATTTTTAAGAAGGCTGGGGAAAGGCAGGGTGGGGTGTTCAGGGCATGAGAGACTTCAGCCACTGTGTTTTGAAAGTGTCCCTTTTCCAATTTTAGTTCTTTCAGTTTCCCAGCCACAGGCAGTTGTGGTCTGTGTTTGTATTTCCGATTACGCAGCAGAAACACCTGCTGAGACTTTAAAAAATATTCCTATCAGACTTTGAAAAATCAACTTCCAATTTTCAAGTTTTTGATCAATTATTAACTCCTTTAAATTTTGTTCAAATATATCAATTTTTATAACCTTATCTCAATAATCTCAAAAATTTTCACCTTGTTGAGAAATCTGTTGACTTTCTCTTGTTTTTCTCAATTCTCTTATTAACCTAATATTTGTTATGAGCACCTGTAAGACCTAAGAACCTGAAATAGCAAATTAAAAGCTTAAGATTAGTTATATTTAAGTTTAATTTTTTTCCTTTTTCTTCTTCTGTGTCAGGTAATTGTATTTCAAACGTCCCGATTTTTTTTTTTATAATATCTGTAAATATCTGAAGGTGAGTAGGAAGGGATCTGGTGGACTTTGTTTTTTTGTTCTAATTTCTGTCCTTCCATGCTGCGGTCCAGCCACGACAGGATCCAGGGGGCCCCAAAGGTATGCAAGGTGTCAGCGCGGGGACAGTTGACTACACAGCTCAGAGGTGGTGTGACACTGTTCCGTTTTATTGTGATTTGAGTACAACTTTTATACTTTCTATTTTGACATTTGATTATACTTTGTGGTTAAGGTAGCAGAGAGTTAAATTTCCGTGGTTAAGCGAAGCAGAAAATCTTATAGAGTATATTATTGTTCATGATTAATTAGTACATTCTTTTTTCTCAATTATTGGAACAGAACTACCTGATGGAACAATCTAAACTTTTAATTCTTATATCTATTACGTAAGATAAAGTTTGACTTAAGTAAAGGTGATAGATAGAGGTATTTATAACAGCAAATATTGGCTCGTGGGCAGACATTGTTCTTCTTTTTGCCTGAATAAATCTTTCAGTTGCTACCTTATTTATGCTATCATCTAAAGTTTAAGCTGAAACTTTTTCATAGCTGTTTGACAGTTTCCTTGGTGCAGTATTGAGGAAAACATTTAAAAAATCAGTTTTACAAAGCTGCTTTTGTAAGCTAAGTTTTCATTCCTTTGTTTTTAAGCACCAAGGAGATCCTGACCCAACCAGCCTTTCCATCAATCTTAAGCTACTAGTTTTTATATATCTAGTAGGCCACAAAAGGGGGCCCTTCCATAGTAGGCACAGGCTTATGTGTAAATTTCTTATCTTTTACTAATTTTTCTACTAACCGCTTGAAAATAGGAGTATAAGCTGGTTCTAGTAATTCAGCTTGTTGTAATTTATTCATAACATATTTAAGAGGCACGTCATAAGGAATTTCCCTTAATAATTGTTCAAATAAAGGGTTTATGCATTCTGAACAGTCAAGGTGACTGGAGCTGATCCCATACGTGAGGAATTTACCATGTTTTCCTCAGAGCCAATTTTGAAATCTACTTGTACAGAGTTTACACTTACTAGAATTTGTGCTACCCAAATTCTCCTTATTAATAGGATCATTCCTAAGAAACCAATTCTCCTTAAATACATGCTATGTCCTCGTTCTTGATGATGCATTCCTTGAAGCATCTGTCCCCATTTCTGGACCTTGTCATGCAGTAGGATAGAAAGAGGACGCGGCACTTCCATCTTAATAAAGAAGTCTTAATAGCTCCTTATTAATCAACTTGAGAGTTTTCTAGAAAAAATTTCAATTTAGAAGTTTTTCCAAATCAAAACATCCATCATTTGGGCAGTGATGGTAGGATTTTAATAGTAACTCAAACCAATAAGCCTTTTATGGACTAACTAAGGCAGCAAAATTTCCCACAAAGAGTGCAAAGGAAGTGAGACTCATAGAGCCAAAAGTTCATTCTTAGAGTTAGCCTAAGAAAGATGGGAGCCTTGTGTTTCATTAGTTCCAAAACAGAAATCACATGCTTTCCCCCGCTTGACCAGAATAAGATTTAAGGTTCCCTAAGCTTGGATCCACAAGCTGTTGGTCTGCCCTCCAGATGCATATGCTTCATCCAGTTGGTGGAGATAATAATAGTCATTTCTGGAAGGATTGTGATCAATAGAAAATAAGAGCACTCAAACCAAGTTTTGTTTTTATTTTTGTTTTTGTTTTTTTTTACCAGTCACATTTGCCTAAGAAACTAGTTTCACAAATATTTTCTCCTGCCAATCTAAATTTAGAGGTGAGCAAAGAACTCTTATCACTTATAAATTCCACTGAACCCCAAAGACAAGAGATCAGAGAGGATAACAGGGTAAAATGCTTGCCATTTCTGTCAGCTGATTGTCAGACATCCATGATCTTTTAGCTGTAGCACTCCAGAGAGCTAGCAGTGTGCTAGCCAGTGAATTTTCTTGGCTGGTGCTCCAAATCCAACTAAAAAAAGATACTTTTCTTTCCACCTTTCTAAGTTCTTCTGGCTGGGCTAATAATCAAATTAACAGAGGTAGATTAGCAGAAGAAAATAAAATTTTAATACATGCACATGGGGAATTTACGTAAGCATGAAAATTCCAAAGACAGTGCGACAGTGAGACAATATATGTATATATGACATTTTGGACAAAGAAGAAAAAGTGGGGATCTTAGATTTTAGAAGTGAGAATGGGCGATTTACAGGTAATAGATGAAGAGCAGAACACACATGCTGGGCAACTCAGGAACAATGGGATACAGTGGGTATCCACCTAATAGGTCCTTGCCTGAAGCCCTTCTATTTATCATCATGCTAAATTCAAATTAGACTAAGGGAAACATCTTAAGTTTTCCTTCCTGGAATATGCCTTTCCATCTCAATCTCTTAGGCAATAAGAAAGAGGGTTAAAAGTTCCCTCTGAGCTCTTTGCTTCTTAGTAAATAGCTTAAAATTGGTATCTCGAAAGGCGGCTTTGGGGTGGCAAAATTTTGATCCCCTTCAGTCATGTGCAAATGATTTTTTAATTTTGCAAAAGGCGTGGTAGTAGTCAGTTTCTTTCTGTTACTTAAAACTGATTTAAGGAAAAAAAGAAAGGGGGATTTGCTAGTTCGCATAATTGATAAGTCCAGGGTAAGTCAGATATTGCCATCCCATGGCATACCCCATTTTGCTTCCTTGTTGGTTTAATTCTTGGGCAGGCTTTGCATCTGAATGTTGTCAGGGGTTGAATAGTGTGCTCCCACTCCCCAAATTCATGTCTACCCCAAACCTCAGCATAGAACTTATTTGGAGATAGGGTCTTTGCATATATAATTAATTAAGTAAAGATGAAGTCAGACAGGATTAGGGAGTACCCTAAATCCAATGATTGGTGTCCTAATAAGAGGAGACACATCAACAGAAGAGACACATACAAAGAGAGTAGGCACGTGAAGACCGAGGCATATTAAAGTGATGCAGTTGCAAGCCAAGGAATGCCAAGACTTCCAGGAACCACCAGAAATTGGAAGAGGCCAGGAAAGTTCAGATAGTGCATGGCCCTGCTGATAGCTGGATTTCAGAGTTCTAGCTTCCAGAACTGTGAGAGAATACATTTCTGATGTTTGAAGTCCCTAAGCCTGTGGCAATTTGTTATGGGAGTCCTAGAAAACTAATACCATGCCCTCAGCAACTCTAGGCTGGCAACCCCAGAGGAAAGGAAAAGCCTTTTTCTTGACATTTGCAGCATTAGTCCTGGGAGCTTTGTTAGTTGGCCCCCTGTGAGCCATGTGTTATCCCTGAACCAATCACCAGAGGGAAACAGTGCTCTGATTGGCCACATATGATCACTTGTCCATTGAGGAGCCCATGGTGAGATTAACCTATCCTCAGCAACACAGAGAAGAGTGGGCATCTCTTACCAAAAGACATAATCATTACAGGGCAGACAAAATTAACATTTGTCCATTACAGAGAGAAAGAGTTAATTCTGCAAACTACACTCGCATCCAAGAACAGATTTGTAAAGATATAAAGGAAGTGGAGATTTCTGAGAACAAGTCAAGGACAATCAGATTTCCTTTTTTTGACAGGTTCCTGAACTGACAGTTCACAGAGCTGTATTTGTTGGTAAATTGGGTCTTTAGCAAGGCCTTTAACAATCTCTGCCATGATATTCTTGTGGATTAAAATAGAAAATATGGGTTGGATGATAGTATGATTAAGAGGGAAAGTAACCTGCTAAATGACTAGTGCGGCCTTTCTAGGATCTAAGAAATTAGCACTTGAGGCAAAGCACTTATCCCAGCAGATTGTGATCATTTCCTATCCTGGGTATAGATGTTGCTAAAAATGGATGGCCAAGGTCTCTAGACCCAGTATTAGAGGCACTTTGTGGGGATTGGGGTAAAGAGGTAGAGGAGGAAGTCGACCTCACTTTAGGTCATGGGAGGAAATCTAACAGAACAAAATGTGCATGGGAGTAACATCCTGGCAGGTTGTTTATTTGTGTTGTGATATATCAAAATTGGCCACAAATTCTTTACCACTTCTTCATCAATAGGTTGTTATGTTCCCTCCTCTTTAATCTGGGATGGACCTGCAACTTGTTCTGACCAACAGAATGTAGCAAAATTGTCATTGTATAACTTCCAAGACTTGACCTTAAGAGAGCCTCCTCCTATGCATTTGAAATACTCCTTCTTAGAATCTAGCTGCCATGTTGTAAGCAAGCCCAAGCAGCCATGTGGAGAGGCTCACATGGAGGAGAACAGAGACTTTTGGCTAAAAGTTTCAGCTAAGCTCCCAGCCAGCAACCAACAACAACTTTCCGCCATGTGAGTGAGGCCATTTGTACCTTCCAAACTTTCTAATACCCCAGCCAACACTACACACAGAAAACAACAACAACAATAACAACAACAACAACAAAAACAAAACAAAACAGAAGAAAACCTTGTTAGTACACAGAATTTTAAGAAATAATTGTTGTTTTAAGAACCCCATTTTGGTGTAATTTTTTGACCAGCAGGCATTGGCAAACTTTTTCTGTAAAGGATCAGATAGCTGATCATAAATTCCTAACTGGGCAGGTCATGGTGGGTAGTCATGTCCAGGGATATAACTTTTGAGTAAAAGGCTTGTCTTTGCTTTAAGCAAGCCCTCTTCATTGTTTCTGTGCATCTAAGTTAAAATACTTTTGAAATAAGCCATAAACACCCTCATGAAAGCACATAACCTTGTTAACTATCCTGTAATCCAATAATCCCCTTGCTTTTTCCCCCACCTCCTCCTACCCACTCTTAATCTTCCTTACATTCCTTCCTTAATTTCAAATGCATAAAAGAAGCTATAAAACTCATTCTCAGGAGGATTTGAGATCTTTCTCCCTGGCACATTATCAGTTGGGCCCAAAATCCTATAAAAATTCTCTACAGGTTTGGACATTTCTTATATCGACACAGTAAATATTTTAGGTGTTGCAGGCAAGATGGCCTTTGTTGCATTACTCAACTCTGCCATTGTAGCACAAAAGTAAACACAGAAACATTTATTAGAATTCAGCTACATTCATAGGTCTACCATGTGCCAGGCATTATTCTATGCCTGTCCTGATCTACAGTGAAATATCAGTGTAATCTGACAGGTGCAGATGAGGGTGCTGTGAGCGGGCAGAGGAAAAGCCACTAACCAGTTGAAGGTAGTGGGCAGGGAGAAGCAGAGAGCGGGGTGATTCCGGGCAGATCAACATGGGACAGGCAAATATTAAACTCAGATTCCAACTTTAGGCAGGTCAACACAGCAACTTCCTCCTCTAAGTGTCTCCCTGATGGGATTAATGTTTCATCTGACAAAGGTGAGAGTGGAAAGAGCTGGAGAAGGTTACCTTGGGTCTATCTCTCTAACACCAGTTTATGTTGGACAGCTGAACAATGTTGTCCTGAAAGTTACTGACCTTCGGAACTTTTCCGAAGCAAGAAATTTACTGATTCGAGGTACCTTCCTTCCGATGGGGGCTGGTGAAGCTGGTGTTCATGTCTCAGTGGACTCTGCCTGTTCCTGAGGGATAGAGCAAGTGTTATTCTTTTTACTTGCTTCCTGGCCACAGAAAGTGTCCTGGGACAGGTCTGCAACCCCTAACCTCCCATCAATTCTGTTTTCTGGACATTATCTAGACACATGGAAGACATTTTTCCATTTTTCCCTCTTCTCATTTTTCAGATGGGGAGCTAATCTGACCCATCCTCACTCATTGGCCAGGCATTTTCCTCTGTATAGGCTGTTAGGGTTGGCTTTATCCTCACCAATTCCTTGGTGAACAACTCGACCTTTGCACTCAAAATAACTTAGTAATAGTTCTTTTTTTCTCCCCTTCCAACATTATCAAGACAATCATAAACGCTTATTTAACAGTTATTTAAAAAAATATTTATTCAGTGCCAACTATGTGCCAGGTTCAGGTCTAGGAACTGAGGATATGGTAGTGAACAAGAAAGTTCCTGCATTCATGGAGCTGATCTTCTGAGGGAGACAGACAACAATAAATAAATGTCTAATGTTGGGTAGTGATATCTGCTCTGAAAAAAAAAATCAAGCAGCTTAAGCAGATTTGGGTGGGGGACTATTTTACATAGAGTGGTCTAAGAAGACTTCTTTCATAAGATGCCATTTGACTAATCTGAATGAAATATGGGGGAAGAATATTTCAGGATAAATGAACAGCAGCACAAAGGCTTTGAGGCAGAAAGAAATAGGGTAAGTTCAAGGAATAGCAATTAGGCTAGTGGGGCTAAGGTAGGTAGATAGTAATAGATAAGGGTAGGAAAGAGAGGTAAGAACCAGATCAGATACTTCTACAGATTTAGATTTTGTTCTAAATAAAATGGTATGATGTGATTTTTGCTGATGAAGATTTTCCTGGATGCTGTTTGAAGACTAGACTGGGAAGGGGGCATGGAGAAGGTAGAAGTAGAGTGATCAGTTAAGAGGCTACCATATAACCCAGACCAAAGAGATGATGGTGGCTTGGTCTAGAATGGTTACAGCAGAGTTAGTGAGTGATGAATTCTGATGATTTGAAGGTAGCACTGACAAGACTTGCTGAGGACTTGGAAATGTCATTTGAGAATAAGAGGAGCACACTGAGGACATCTTTTAGATTTTAGGCCTGGGGAACTAGAGGAACAATGGTGCCATTCTCTGAGGTAGGTAAGAGTGAGACTGGAGTGTAGGGAGTAGTTTGTTGGGGGCAGGATGTCTAGAATTTTGAGATACCAATACAATAGGCAGTTGAACAACTCTGGAGGTCTGGGCTGGAGATAGAAATTATGCAGTCATCAAAATACAAATACTATAAATCGACCCTAAGGAGTCAGTATAGAGAGAAAAGAGCAATCCAAACTGTGGCCTGGGGCCTACTACAACAGAGGAAGAGGTGAAGAAAGGTCGGTGAGTGAAATCAGGAAAGCCTGGTGTCCAGGAACCCAGTCGAAAGTGGATTCTGTATGAACACAACCAACGCCTAACTTCTGAGCCTCAGTTTTTTCATCTGTGAAATGGAGACAATAACAACTGCCTACTTCACAGCACTGGTGGGATTAAATTAGATAAAACATGTAAAGCAGTTAGGCTTCTGTCTGATTGGCATATAGTAAACTCTCAATCTATATTATCATTCCCCTCACAGCAGAGTTGGCTGCCAAAGCCCTCAGATTCTCCATCCACATATATAACAGCAACTCCATTAATTCTTTTCAGGTGGTGGGTGTTTCCGCTCACTCAGACCCAGGGTGGCTAAGGAGTAGCCTCGGGGGTCAAACTTGAACCAAGCCACTTCAGTGCCCAAGCCTCTCATCCACACAGCTTCCAGTTCTTACTTGAAAATCAAAAACCAAACATGTGGTACATAAGTTTGGTGCCAGAGTTCTGCCTCTGCCTCTCAATTGCGATTTTATGCAAGCTTCTTAACCTCGTTGAGCCTTGAACTCCTCAGCTGTAAAATGGGGACAATTTCCGTTTCATAAAATTGTGTCTAGGTCCGTGGAGACTGTAAATAAAGCAGGCTGCTCTCCTCCTGCATGCCTGCATGGGAGCTAACCGAGGCTCCTTGCCACCTTCCCACTCAAAGCATGTCTCGGCGAGGTGGGATGCACTAGAACAGGGACACACACACCCCAAACCGAGCGGGGGTGGGGGCGGCTCTGGAATCCCCTAGCCTGGGTTATAAGAAAGAAGCGGAGACTCATCCACTTTCTTTCAGCAGCGCGCCGCAGGGCGCCAGGTGAGCCATGTCTTTTTGCGGGGCCCTACATAGGTACAGGTGCTAAGGGTTGGGATTCCGAACGTCCCAGAGAATCCCTCAGCAGGGTGTCGAAGGTCGTTTCCTGGACAACTTTTCTCCACTCCTTTTCCTGACCTCCCCCCAGGCCCACTCAGGCCAACCGACTGGAACGCGCCGCGATGAGGACCCCCAACGACTCAAGACAACAACGCGTTTGCTCTCTTCTCCGCCCTCTTCTTTGTCACCGCACCGTAGGCCCAGGCCCAACCCCAGCCCTTAAACACCCCAGGAAGTGGCAGTGCCCAGCGAGGGCTGCTCAGAGGGCAAGGCGCAGCTTGATAGCGACCGAAGCCCCAAGACGAAAGCTCGGGAGGACGGCAGTTCGCGGCTGATCATCGGAATCCGCGTCTCAATGTGGGCAGCACCGCTGGCACGGCCCAGGGGACAGCTAGGCGCTGGGGAACTGCCAACCGCCTCCTCAAAGCGGCTCCACCCCTGTAGCCCACCCTCCAGAGTCCCCGCCTCATCTCGACCCCGCCCCTCCGCTCCGCGTCCCAGAGGCCCCGCCTTTGCGCTCTCAACCGAAAACCCCGCTGCCAGCCCCGCCCCTACCGGCGGCCCCGCGCCCCGCCCCGCCCGCGCCTGGGGCGCACTTCTAGCTGCGCTGCTGGGTCTGCTCGAGTCTCCGCGTTCAGCCGAAAGCCGGCCGGCGCCGCTCCCCTCAGGCCCCTCCCCCAATAGCTGCGGTCTGGCAGCAACTGGCCGGCGGCCCGCGGGCGGGCCGCCCTACCCGCTGTAGCCCACCCCCCTCTTAAAGCGGCGGCGGGAAGATGAGGTTCCGGGAGCCGCTTCTGGGCGGCAGTCCCGCGATGCCGGGCGCATCCCTGCAACGGGCCTGCCGTCTGCTCGTGGCCGTCTGCGCGCTGCACCTTGGCGTCACCCTCGTCTACTACCTGGCCGGCCGCGACCTGAGCCGCCTGCCTTTTCTGGTCGGAGTCCCCACACCGCTGCAGGACAGTTCGAACGGCGCCGCCGCCATCAGGCCGACCTCCGGGGTGCCCCGGCCGCGAGGGACAGCGCCTCCGTCGCGTTTTGAAGCTAACTCCGAGCCGCGTCCAGGTCGCGATTCCAGCCCAGACGCGAACTCTCTCCCCGGCCCTGCCAGCAACCTGACTTCGGCCTCAGGGTTCCCCATCACAGCATTGCCTCTGCCCGCTTGCCCTGAGGAGTCCCCGCTGCTCGGTAAGAACTCAGGTTGGCGCCAGTCCAAGGACTGGGACTCTTACCAAATTTCCCAGACAGGGCCCCCCGGACCATGCCCTCTTCCACGAAAGCCAGCCTGCCTATTCCAGATCAGAGTCGCTAATCCCAAACAGAGGTTGCGGGCTAAACCGGGGTGAGAGGCTGGGAGGTTAGTCCCTTTGGATTCATGTTAGAAGCTAAGGCGGGGGCGGTACGGGGAAGCCGCAGGCCCCTTTGGCCCCAGAACCCGAAAAGGCCTCGGAGACTTGCTCTGGCCCAAACCGAAAGAAGTTTTGGAGTTTGATTCTGCTTACGACTTGGAGCAGCCTTCGCCCTGCTAACTCTGGTTGGGACCACAAGGCAGATTATGGTAACCCACTCCAGTTGGGGAATGGTTGATGAGGCCTCCGGTGGGGATGGGAGCCAAGCTCCTAGTTCAACCACTCTTGGCTGAACGAGGGTTAACTTTTTTCCAGAGGTTTTGAGCGAGTAACTTAAACAACTGTTTACATTAATGATGGTAAATCCTCAGTAAATTGTCACCATTGTGTTCAGTTCCTCCTCCGTTTAGAGATCCCTGCCCTGGGGCCCTCCTCCCCTGCTTCCTGCCCTAGTAGGTTCCCAAAACCTCAGTGAGCCAGGCGGTCCCAGGGGCCATAGGTGTTTGTGAGAGTGTAAGGTGTGTACCCTGGGGACTGCAGGGCTGAAATATAACCAGTTAGCACTGAACTGTCCCTTTCTGGGAGCTGCTGGGAGTCTGAATTATTTTGCTCAGAGGATGTGAACCTTAACCTCCAGCCTCTGTTTTAGCTTGGACTGGGAGCTTGGGTGGGTGTGATTGCATTCTCTGCCTGAGCCTACTCCCAGACCTTTCCTTGACCTGGAATCCACAGGCAGTCAGGCCCAAGGCAGCCACAGGTTGCTCCCAAGATTATCAGACAGGTGGCTGCTCATTTCTAATGCCAGAGTTTCCAGAATGTTGTTCTGAGTGAGGGGCCTTGGCAGGCAGGCAGGCAGGCGTCCTGCCAACAGGAACTCTTACATTTTTCCACAGAACCCTGGCAGAGCAGGCCTCCTACATGCTCTTGCCTAATTTCTCCAATAATTACTTCAATATTTTTATATCTAGTTTGGGAGGAAGCTCTAGCAATTCGTCAGACATGAATTGTGGTAATAAGGAGGACTTTTTTTAAAGCAGAAAATTGAATTCATTTGGACTTGAGAGTTCGTCTGGGAAGCAGACTAGTCCTATAAAATGAAGTCAAATCTTTGCCCTGCTGCTCGGTGCATGATATAGAATTTTGCAGTCTCTTCCTTATGAGTAAAATGGGGTTGTCCATGCTTAACTCACGGGGTTATTTTTAGGACTAAACGAAATCATGTAGGTTAAGTATGTGGCAAATAGGACTTGGGACTTGAAATTTTATTTCTCAGACTCCCAGTCTGAGAAAAGGAGGAAGAGAGAGTCCTCTTACCCGCAAGAGGCCAGGTTTTGTCTTTTTGTTTTTAATTGTTATGTGGACTTTATGCAGAAAGAGAAATTAATTAGCAAATTAGAGAAAAGTACCCCAAAGTTCATTAGATTAGTGTTTGAAATATAGGGTCTTCTTGATGAAGCATGAGAGGCTGTGGTGACTCACCTCTGCTTTGTTTTATAATGATGCTAGTGATCAGTGACCAGTTACTGGTGTTTCTGAGTTGATTCTGAATTGGCTGTTGGAAAGGACTTCCTGAGAGATAATGTTTTGGAAGATGAGGAGAGAGGCGCTGGACCTTCTCTATCTTGGCTGCCTTTGTGTGACAGGCATGGGACCATGATGTGTAGGCATCTTAATGAGGCAGTCCCAGAAAGTGAAGACGCAGGGTTT